>JAHTLZ010000007.1:48638127-48657538 GCA_023846285.1 Phrynocephalus versicolor | reverse complement strand
CCTAGGTCCCAGTCTTCCCAAAAATGATGTCATTGTAGCTGTAAACTGGACAGGAGTATACTTTGTAGATGAACAAGAGCAGGTCCTTCTGGAACTTTCCTTTCCGGAGATTACTGCCGTCTCCAGCAGTAGGTAAGGCTGTAAATGATCAGCTCATCAATTTGGGCAGAGAAAAGCATCGGATTGGAACGCAGAATCCTTCCCTTTCTCTTCAACCACTGCGCCTTCTAAAGATCTGCTGTGTCTTATAGTTGACCAGATGTGTGTTTTTATTTTCAAGACAAAAATGTCTTGTCCTAACAGCCCTGCTCAGCTCTTGCAAACGCAATGCTGTGGCTGCCTTTAGGGCAGTGGTGGCCAAACTTCGGCCCTCTAGCTGTTTTGGACCACAACTCCCACAGTGCTTTGTCAATGGCAATACAGGCTTGGAATTCTGGGATTTGTGGTCAAAAACAGCTGGAGGGCCGAAGTTTGGCCACCACTGCTTTAGGGGGTCGATCCGTCTTAGGTTCAGTCCTCTTTTCCTAACGCCTTCCACATTTCCTGCCATTACAGTGATACCCCGGTTTGCAAAACGACTCCGTTTACTTCATTTTCGCTTCGCAAAAGGAAATCCATTGAAAATAAGGCCTCTGTTTACGAAGGGTTTTCCCCCAAAAAGCCTTGATTTACACTTATTTTCAGAGGACTTCCTTTCCCATGATGCATTGCGCCCCCCTGCACTTCCAGTTTATGAAATGTCCATGTTATGAAGTGCATTGATTTTGTATAGCGAGGTGCCACCGTGTTATCTTCTTCCAGCGGATCTTGTCTTCTCATGACACACCCACTACAAGTAGGACAAGCTCAGGTTAGTCCTTTCCAGGAGCAGGTCACTCTTAGTTTGATTTTTCAAGGTTAGGTAAGAAGAAGAAACCAGTATTTCAAGTGTTCCAGATAATGCCCAAAATAACGTACAAAACATACAAAATAATGCATTGGATGAATAAAGTAGATAGAGTGACGCTCTTCTCCTTCTCACAAAATGCCAGAACTAGGGGACATCCACTCAAACTGAGGGCTGGGAGAGTAAGAACAGACAAAAGAAAATATTATTTCACCCAGCGCGTTGTTAGTCTGTGGAACTCTCTGCCACAGGAGGTGGTGATGGCATCTGGCCTGGGTGCCTTCAAAAGGGGGTTGGACAGATTCCTGGAGGAAAAGTCCATCACAGGTGACAAACCATGATGGAGATGTGTCATCTCCAGGCTTTAAACCGGGGTACTTCCAAGGGCCAGATGCAGGGGAGTAGTATCAGGAGACAGAGATCTAGTCTCATGCGCTCCCAGGGGCATCTGGTGGGGCCACTGTGAGATCCAGGAAGCTGGACTAGATGGGCCTTTGGCCTGATCCAGCAGGGCTCTTCTTATGTTCTTATATATCCCATGCCGTTTGTTCCAGAGGAGGGAAGCTTCAGGGGCAGAGCTTCACCTTAGCCACGATCAAAGGTGACGAATACACGTTTACTTCCAACAACGCAGAGGACATCCGGGACCTTGTGGTGACATTTCTGGAAGGCCTGAGGAAACGATCCAAGTTTGTCGTTGCGCTCCAGGACAACCCGAATCCTAGTAAGGAAACTGAGAATGAGTCTGGGGAAAGGATAGTATTCGGCCCCCGAAACTGGGAGGGTCAGGTCGCATGTTCAGGGAAACGTGTATGTTCTGCTCTCACAGTGTTTTCCCTCCAGACATGCAGAAAAAAATTTCAGAATATGGGCCAACAGCCCAAAAAACTCACAACAACTATCAGATCCAGGCTGTGAAAGCCTTTGAAAATACAGAGATCATTCAAATTTGCACACCTGAGCAATCAGACTTGCAGGCAAAACCTCTGGTTACTTCTCATTGTTCAGATACAAAGCAAAAGCAAGCCAACTTGCAATATGCCATTTGATGCCAGTAAAAAATGCTATTTTTCATCTCTCTGGCAGTTCTGCTTTTAGTGACATGCCAACTGTATCATCTAAGGGCGTTTATACACGACCCCTAAACTCCGCAGCAAATGGCTGCAAGGTCCGGAGCTTAAAAATGTTTCCCCACCAGCTCCGGACCTTACAGAAAATTAAGTGTGACCACGCCCCCATAAGCACATCCCAGCGCACTTTTCTTGTACCTGCTCTTCCCCGGTGAAAATTGCTTGATGCGGTGTAAGGATAGTGAGTGCAGGGCTCTCCTCGCTTCTGTTTGCTGTTTTTTGGTTCCTGCCCCTTTAAGAGCTACTAGAATGTTGAACCGGCAAGAGCCGGCAAGAGCAAGAGGCAGAACGAGGCAAAACCCGAGGTGAGCCACGCTCTTTTCTTCCTTTTTTTCCCTCCCTCCCCTCAGGCAGCCAGCAGCCAGGGTGGGGACGCACGAAGAGCGACAAGCCCCTTAGATCACTGGTCCGAATTTAAGGGACCAGCGGATCTTAGGGGTCGTGTAAAAGCGCCCTAAGTGAGCTCAGAATCTGTTAAGGTAGGGGTGGGAGCTACATCTATGGAAAGAAAAACTATGTAATAAACAATACCAGAAGACCTTAACAGTTGATCAGGGGAAGTTGTTACAGATTAATGATCTCCCAAAGGGATGTGACGTCATATGGTAGGACCACGATATCTACAGAAGATCGGTCCTAAGCCCTTGCATGGATGCTGAAAAAGCAAACATGATCGGAGGATTTTAGTGACAAAACCAGGTGTGCCGAGGTACACCTTGTTTTCGACAAGACTCAACACCCTTGGAGGATTCCTACAGCTCAAATTCTCATTGTGTAAGAAAACAAGGACCCATGGAGGGGGGGTGGGGAAGCTGGGATACTTCAAGGAGGCCCAACACCACTCATTCCTCTGATTCCCCGTGTCACATTTCACACACACCCTCCGTCACAGGGCGGCTCCTGCACTGTTGAGTTTTTAAATTTTTTTTTTAAAAAATTATTTAATTTTATACTACATACAAACAAAATAACAAATAACAATTAACAATACAAGTGTACCCCCACACCCCGGGACCATCCATGAGTTCTTCTTTGCTACTCCGTCTTCTGTTGTTCTAGTATTCTTCTTAAAGTCCTCTTCTCCAGAACTGTCTTGAAGTATTCGTCGGCTCTTTCCCCTTCCCTTCAACTAATACAAAGTCTATAAATTTTCCCCAAATGTCATAAAAAACGTATTTTTTCATTTCTCCTCGTTTAACTTTTAGGCTACAAGACAATTTTATCGTTCATGGCTATATCCCAAAGTTCGTTATACCAATCTTCCATCTTGAGATCTAGTTTAGATTTCCAGTTTCTTGCTCTAATTAATCTGGCAGCTGTCATAAGATTTGCTATTAGTTTTTTTAGGGCACCATTCTAAATGTCGATGTGGCTGGTTCTGTCTCCGGCAGCCGGTGAAGAGACAGGCTTCCTCGCCTTCCTCAAAGGGGATTTGGTGGTCCTGGACCAGGACACGGGGGAGAACGTGATGAACTCCGGCTGGGCCAACGGGGTCAACGAGAGGACCAAGAAGAAAGGAGACTTCCCCACGGACTTGGTTTATGTTCTGCCCACCGTCACCATGCCCCCTCCGGAGATTGTGGTAAGGATCTCCATCCTCATGGACTGTGAAGACCCTTCCCAGGCCTTCCCAGGTAGAGAATATTCAGAAGTGGTTTCCCATCCCCCTCTTCCAGGGGTGCCCTGGGACTGTGTTCTGCTCACCCAAGGCTACTGTGGTGATATCATTGCCCATATTTCTGAGCCCCAAGATTGGTCAAGCACAAAGGAAACTGGAGGCCTAGGAAGGACTGCTTGACATATATTTCCCAGCAGTCCCCAGGACCAAGCAGATACCAGAATGTGCTGATGTAGGCCAGAGCAAACAGGATGGCAAATAAACAGGATATCAGGATACAGACCAAGAGCCCCTTTCTGTCCTTATCAGTAATGCCTCACTAGCTAGGGAGCATTTTCCCCCCACCTATGGAATCTATTTCCCCTGCCTTTGTGTACCTGTTTACTGAGCATGGTCTCACAGATAAGGCTTGCATTCTCCTCCCCCCGAGGAATGTCCTTCCTGTATCTATTGTGTTTACTCTTTAATAAACACTGGTCGCTCGGGCAGCAGCAGCAGAAGGAGCAGTAAGGAGAATCATCATCACACAATCTCACACACCCACATGCACGCAGCCGATGCAGACACAGAGAGACATGCAGACCCTCCAGCCAGAAATGCTGCCTGAGCACCAGATTGCACCCCGAAAATCTGTGTCCGTATGATTCGTAACGCAACAGGCCACCCAAGCTGGTTCTTTTCCTGGGAGGGGAATTAAACTCATAAGAGTCCATCTCTTTTAAAGCCCCGCTACTTACCCCAATAATTATGTTTATGTATATGATTATACGATATACATATACATAATTATTTTATGTATATGTATATAGATTTTTTTAAATTTTTATTTTTATTGTGTTTTATACAGTAGGACTTTGGTATGCGCTGGGGATTGGTTCTAGGCCTTCCTGTGGATAATGAAAACTGTGGATAAGAGGAACACTTGCCCACTCAGCCCCAAACTTCTGTTTCCTGACAGTAGCTCGCTTTATGACTGCTGTTTTGAGACAGTAGCTTGCCTTATGGCCGCTGTTTATGACAGCAGCCTGCTTTACAGATGCTATTTGTAACAACAGCCTGCTTTACAGCTGCTGTTTGTGACAACAGCTTGCTTTATAGCTTGCTTTGCGGCCGCTGAATTATTTAATTTTTTTCCTCTGCCAACCGTGGATAACTGAATCAGTGGATATGAGGGGTCCTACTGTATTGTAAATTGCCCAGAGTCCCCTGTGGGAAGATGGGCAGTGACAAATCTAAATAAATAAATACATGCCCAATGTCTGGCTCCACAGCCAGGGACCTAAACCAATGAACTATCCAGGCAGCTAGTAAGGCAGCATACAAAGCAAGCATTCTCATGTGGCTAGGCAGCAACTCTACCGGTCTTTCTGTTCATGAACAGAGAATCAGAAACTTTTCCCCCCTGTTCCAACAGAGGTTTATTTTTTCTCACAAGAGTGGAACAGAAATTTCCATTAATGTCAACATTTTTACAAACTTGGCCCATTTATTTATTTACTTATTTATTTATTTATTTATTTTTACAACTTATATGCCGCCCACTACCCAAAGGTCTCTGGGCGGCTTCCAAACAAGGAATTAAAACAGTTAAAAACATCAAACAACAATAAGTAACTAAAACAACAATAAAAACCTTATACTAAAATCATCACACTAAAATTGCCATCAGAAGACCCACAATCTATATTGTATCAATTAAAAACCTTCTGGAACAGGAAGGTTTTTACCTGGCGCCGAAATGTCATCAATGTTGGCGCCAGGCGGATCTCACTTGGGAGGGCATTCCATAGCAGCTTGGGGACAGCTGCCGAGAAGGCCCTGTGTCTGCAAGCCACCCCTCTTACCTCCTTGAGGGATGGCTCTTTCAAGAGGGCCCCCTGGCTCGATCTTAATTGCCGGGTAGGTTCATATGGAAGGAGGCGGTCCTTCAGGTGTCTAGGTCCTAAGCCATTTAGGGCTTTATATGTCAAAACAAGCACTTTGAATTGGGCTCGGGCAGCAACTGGTAACCAATGTAGGCTACGCAGAATCGGCGTGATGTGATCCCTGTGAGGCTTCTTAATGAAAATGCATGCATGCATATATCTCAGTTTCCTGTTATCAGGAACAAGCATCAGATTCTTCCTCTTTCTTCTTGTTCTTCGTGCATTAGGGGAAGTCTTGGACAATCTGATCTCCTCTTTGAACTGGATCTGCAGCCTATAGATGCCTATCTCATTCCGTTTCCTCCCATTTCTCTCTTTCTTGCCTCTCTAGTTTTATCATCAATATATACACTTCTTACAAAGTCCTTGAGAGTAGGTGCCTGCCCAAAGCTTTGACACAGGAGCGACAGTAAAATAAAATAGGTGATGTCACATTGAAGAAGGGAATGGTTTGTTTTCCATGGCTTCAGAGAGCAGGATGCGGGGCAATGGTCTCAAACTACAGGAAAAGAGATTCAATTTCAACATTGGGAAGAATTTCATGACAGTTAGAGCTGTTCGGCAATGGAATATGCTGCCACGGAGGGTGGTGGGGTCTCCTTCCTTGGAGGTTTTTAAGCAGAGACTGGATGGCCATCTGTCGGGAATCCTGTGATGGGGGTTCCTGCATGGACCAGATGGTCCTTGAGGTCTCTTCTAACTCTATGATTCTATGCTAGAATGAGGAAAATGTGTCTTCGTTTCCTCTCCCAGTTGAATAGCTGTGTTTTCGGGAAGGCTTATGGGTCGCTCAAATCCAGTGGTTCTCAATCTTGGGTCTCCCGGTGTTCTTATACTGCAACTCCTAGAAACCCCAGGCAACACAGCTGGTTTTGAAGGCTTCTGGGAGTTGCAGTCCAAGAACATCTGGGTTTCCACTTCTGAGAACCACTGCTCTCACCTGTTTCTTTTAATCCCCTGGTCATATCTTTGCCTTTCAGGCTCTCGTTACAATGACTCCGGACCAGAGGCAGGACGTCATCAGGACAGCCCAGCTGGTGATGTCTGACAGTGAAGAGAGGACGAAGCCGTACACCCTAGAAGAGTTCTCCTACGATTATTTTAGGTAAAGCTGTGCTAAGTGAGTGGGAAAAAGTTACGAATTTCCTGAAGCTGCAGCTGAGCCTTGATTATCCCCAGAATTTTGTCTTACTTCTGATGGTATAGTTTTATGTGAGAGGTAGAATGTTAGTCTGTGCAAGAATTCCGTGCAAAAATCAAAACAAAATAAAAGACTAAAAACATGGCACTTTAAGAAGAGCCACATCTGGAGAAGTGGAAGTGTCCACGAAAGCTTACATTAAAATGTAATAGTCTTTTAGGTGCCGCATGTTTTTGTCTTTTATTTGGTTTGGTTTTGGTTTTTGCCTGGAATAGTTTATTTCATTTGTATTAGAGATGGACATGAGCCTCAGTTCTGAGGTTGGTTCGCATGCATGGCACCACGTGTGCTGCACCTTCCTGCCTCCGGCCTCCCCAGCTAATGACCCACTCACTAGCTGAAGAGTGACCAGTCCCTCATAGGAGCACGGGGTTGCCTATCCCACCTCCTTGTCTCAGTAGGCAGTCAGCCAAGGAAGTGAGGCAGGAAAGTCCATGCTCCTGCCCAGGACTGGTTGAACATCCAAAGACCAGGAGGAGAGGAGCGCGCATCAGCTGGTGAGTGGTGGATCCAATTAGGGAGGTGGGGGACGAGAATGTTAGCCTTTTCAAATGACCCCTAAGATCCGCTGGCCACTTAAATTCGGACCAGAGATCTTGGGGGTTCGTTGCTCTTCCTGCGTCCCCACCCCTCCGCACTTCCTTGATCCTGTCTGCATGAGGGGAGGGAGAAAAAAGGGGACAAAAGAATGCAGGCTCACCTCCGTTTGCCGTTTGCCAGTCCAAGCCTCCCCGTTGTCCTGATTCCTTCTCTTAAAGGGGCGGGAGGCAAAAAAAACAACAAACAGAAGCGAGGAGAGCTGGGCACTCACTCCTTTACATCCGGATCTGAGATTTTTCACTCTCCAAAATCAGGTACCTGAAAAGTGCGCTGGGACACGCTTAGGTGGGCGTGGCCGCACTTAATTTTCTGTAAACTCCGGAGCTGGTGGGGAAACAATTTTAAGCTCCGGAGCTGGGAGCCATTTGCGGCGGAGTTTAGGGGTCATGTACAAAACAAGTTTGTGGCACCTATGGTGCCAAAGTCATGAACCTCCAAAATGAGGTCCAAGCCCATCTCTAATTAGTATTTGAAACCCAATTCTTTCCATTATTTATTTTATTTATTTATTTTAGAGTATTTTTACCCCCTCCTTTCTCCTTGGAAAAAGAAAATCTCCATCCTATCAGAGAATGAATGTCAGAATGACTAATTCAGACTTTGCGTGCAGCAGCGCTAAACAATGGTGCTGGTCCTGCTGGATTGCATCCAAACCAGTCTCTCAAACTCCTTCAGCCATGATGGTTTTCTCCCCTTCCTTCACTTCATTTTCCATTTATTTAGCCTTCAAAGCCCAGCAGCAACAACCCACCCATTGCATTTTTGATGTACCACCTAATCTCAGTTTACTGTAGTGGTTTTTCTTAAAAGCTTCCTTAGAATCAGGAAAGCAAGCATATATATACACACTAATGTCATACCTTTTCCCCCAAGCACATGTAAGCAGAACACTGCTTCCCTGATTGCAGATGCCCCATAGATTCCGGGTGGCTTGTTTGCTGCCCATTCTGCAGTCTTTTAAATTATGCCATGTATTATTGTTAGGTAAACCTTAATGAACCATCACATTAATCTTATAGCTTTGTGATTTCGTCACGTTTTGGCATTTATTTATTTATTTATTTATTTATTTATATCTAATAGAGGGTCGATCTCAGCCAAAATTTAGGAATGAATCTCATTCTGTAGATTTCATTTAAATGATTCGCCGAAACAGCCAAACGGCCACCATCCATTAGCGTTAGCACTTCAGTAAAAACAATATCTACTCCAGGAGATTACTGTACTTTTTTTGTTCGCCATGTTGTATTTCAAATTAAAGATGTTTATGTTTTCAGTCCAGTATTGTTGTTCCGTTAACGACTGACAGGTTGTTAATATGATCACTGCACACTAAGATTTTATTCTTGACATCAAGTGCGAATTACATATTACTGTCTGTAGTCAGCATTTTTTTAATTGTTCAAATCAGAGCTGAAGTCCAGAAGAGTTCCTCTGTGTGCCAGTACAATAATAGTACCCGAGCATAGAAATGTGAAGGCCCAGAAAAAATAAACGGATTTTTTTTGGGGGGGTGGGGGGTTGTGTGAGTTTTTAATGTTTTTTTCCTGAAGACTTTTTGGTGTTTTTTTTTTTTCTGAAAAACTGAAAAAAGAAAAAGATTTTTTTTTGAATGCTTTATTTTACCATTATGAATAAAATATTTTAAGACAGGGTATTCAAATATTTTTAAGTAATTTATAAAAATATCATTGAAACTTAGTCCCACTCCCTTCTATACACTTCCCCCTTCTTCAGTTCTTTTTATGAGAATGAGGTTTTTATTTTATATTTATTTAATATTGTGGAGAGGAAATATGAATAATTGTTAACTCTGTTTTTTTAAGCATTGTTTTGTAGAGGGTTTTTTTGTTCCACATAAACTAGTAAACATTTGAGGAGATTGTTACTCCATTTTTTACTTACAATTACAAATAAATATTATTTAAAAAGTAAATTATGTTTGTAATAATTGTTTGGATACACTATATTTTAATATGTTAGTTGTGATAATGTCAAAATGTCCATAGTCATGTTTTATGTTCCTAAAGAAACAGAATGACTTTCAAGCTGTAAAAGGGGAGGGGAAGTGCTACTGTAGCATTTTTTTCCAATTTTTCTCAAAATTTCCCCTTTTTTCTGAAAAAAAGCTCAGGAAAAAAACCCAGATCTTTTTTCTGAGCTTCAAAATTTTCAGAAATTTTACATCTCAGCAGAGAAATATAACCACCATGAGACTTATGTTTCTTTCCCCCCCTCGTTACCTGATTTTTATTTTATTTTATTTTTTATTTCTTGTACTGCCAGGCCTCCTCCGAAGCACACCCTAAGCAGGGTCATGATCACCAAAAACCGAGGGAAAGACAAGATGTGGTCATACACCCGGGAACCTATCAAGCAGCCATTGCTGAAGAAAATTCTAGGCAGCGAGGAGCTCTCTCAAGAAGCCTGCATGGCCTTCGTCGATATCCTTGCAAATTCCTGTGCCCAGAAAGACGTTTCCATCCTTGATTTTTAAAAATCACTATAATTAGTGAACGGCTCCAGTTGGATCTTTTTTGTCAGGCCTTGCTTTTCACCTTCAAATTATAAGGTGTTCTGCTTATATACTGTACTGCCCCATACCACTTCAAGTAGTCTCTGGGTGGTTTACAATTTTTAATTACAGTAATGCAGGCTTCATATTGCCCCCACCCCCAGCAAGCTGGGTACTCATTTTACCAACCTCGGAAGGATGGAAGGCTGAGTCAACCTTGAGCTGGCTGCTACCTGGGATTGAACCCCAGGTCGTGAGCACAGTTCTACTTGCAGGACAGGCATTTAACCACTGCGCCACGAGGCTCCTATAAAGAGTGCCAGAGCGTTCCACAGCTTGCTAGTTTTAGGCCCCTTCCTTGACATGAAATGCATCTGGATGGAAATCCCGGTAATACTCGAAACCCTATACCAGGAGAACTGCCACCACCTTGGTTAAAACCAGCCCTCAGCCTCAAGGAAACTGAGGCCTACAGACTATTCTCCAGCCTATGCCAAATTCCTTATGCTGTAACTGCAGGAACCCAAGGCTTCAAACCCTGTATTAGTTACTTGGTACCTTAGTTAAGCAGCTAGGACTGGAGTTAGCTGGTATCATATTCCTTATCACTTAAAGCCCACACGAATCTGCAAAATACCACCATTTTCCATGTATAAGACTATATTTTTGTCTTAAATTGCTAGACTGAAAATTGACTTATACATGGAAATAAGCTGAGGAGAGAAATGCATGGTTGCGAAACTGTGATTTTTAGGTGGAAAAAGTGGGAGGGAGTCAATAAAGATAAAAGATAATGTGGGAACTTCAGGAGGGAGTCAATAAAAAGCAAAGTGTGCCACTTATATACTGCCCCATAGCACTTAAAGCACTCTCTGGGTAGTTTACAATTTTTTATACAGGCTACACATTGTCCACCCCCACCCCCATCGAGCTAGGTATTCATTTTATTGACCTTCGAAGGATGGAAGGCTGAGTGAACCTTGAGCCAGCTACCTAGGATTGAACCCCAGGTCGTGGACACAGTTATGGCTGCGGTACAGCAATTTAACCACTGTGCCACAAGGCTCTTGCAGAAATCCATTGGTTTCTTAACAGCTGCCCCTAAATCTAGCAACTGGATTGGGGCCTTTTCCTTGGGAACAGTTAAGAGACTGTTTTTAAAAAAATGCAGTTTGAATAAAATGAAAGAAGCCACAATACCCAGATTTGCCAAAGAGAAGAGTTTTTTAAAATTGCATTCATGCAGTTTAGGTGGTTGCTTTCACGGTTGGGCAGTTCCACGCCTGATTGCGCAACTGGTTGCCTGCACTAGTGCACAACTACAGGAGGGTAGTGAATCTACAGATGTTCCACTCCGGGTCTGTGCATCCCCTTGAATCCCCTCGCTGGGGATAAGGCAGTGTGTGTCGAAGGCTTCAAAAGTGAAAGATGAACCAATAGCAAATTCTTCCCCGTTTATCTAGCCATTGTACCCTTAACTCCGTCTCTCCACCCATCCTGAAGTATATGGGCGACTATCCCTCCAAGAGAACTCGTTCGGTCAACGAACTCACAGACCAAATATTTGAAGGGGCCTTGAAAGCGGAGCCACTGAAGGATGAGATTTACTCTCAAATTCTGAAGCAGCTCACCGACAACAACATTAAGTAAGAGCCTTAGCCCATGACTGCTAAAAAAGCGCTTGTAAATTCAGGGGGGAAAGTCTTCAAAAACCGTGGCTCCACGAGCAGCCGGCTTTAAAAAAAAAACCCAACCACGCCCCCTTAAGCACATGCCAGCGGGTCTTCCAGCAACCACCTCAGGGAGTACTGTTTTTTAGACCCGCTTTTGATGCGTCTTTTAAGCCGACGCAAACTTAAGTGGGGATTCTGAAACGCCGTTGTTTTTTCTCTTGTCCCCTGTGGTGCTTACTTCCCTTTTTTTTTAAAAAAAAAAAATGTGGTTTCAAGATATTGATATGCCGGCAAGCCCACATCATACGACTGGCCTGTGTTTTACTGAAATTACTGAAAATTTCCCTACCAGTGAATTTCAGGCAAAAAAAATCAAAGAAAAACAAAACAAAAGACACAAAACATGTGGCACCTTAAAGACTAACTTTCATATTTTGATGTAACGTTTCGTCGACACGTCCACTTCTTCAGGCACAGAGCAGCAGAACGAGTTGTGTAATATAATATGTGATGGGATATACATTTCGTACCAAATATTCATTAGCTGTAGTATTTGCATGTAAGCGTGGTTTGCAGGTTCCCACATAGAGCCTTTTCACATGACCCCTAAGATCCGCTGGCCCCTTAAATTCGGACCAGAGATCTTAGGGGCTTGTCGCTCTTCCTGTGTCCCCACCCCTCCGCACTTCCTTGCTCCTGTCTGCGTGAGGGGAGGGAGAAAAAAAGGAAGAAAAGAACGTGGCTCACCTCCGTTCTGTCTCTCGCTCTTGCTGCGGCAACATTCCAGTCTCTTAAGTAGCTCTTAAAGGGGCGGGGGGCCAAAAAACAACAAACAGAAGCGAGGAGAGCCCCGCATTCACTATCGTTACACCGCATCAAGGAATTTTCACCTCCAGAGAGCAGATACTTGAAAGGTGCGCTGGGATGCGCTAAAGTGGGTGTGGTCGCACTTAATTTCCTGTAAACTCCGGAGCTGGTGGGGAAACATTTTTAAGCTCCGGAGCTGGGAGCGTTTTGCCCCAGAGTTTAGGGGTCGTGTATAAACCCCCATAGACGGGGGGGGGGGGCCCGGGGGGGGGGGGGGGGGCTGGCCAGTTGTAAAAATGATGGGAGGGAGGCCAGGGTCTTCTGGTATTTGTTTATGTAGCGGTATGGCTCTGTGGTGATTGCCTTGAGGAAAACCAGATAAGATCAGAGCAGGGTTAGGGGGTGATAGAAGGAAAAAGGGCAAAGGGTGGGAAGGGTTTTTTTTAACCTCATGAGTCCTGGTGGGAGATAACTTCCATGAAAAAGGTGGCAATATGGTTCAGTGGTACCTTGCATAAAGGAATTAATTCGTTCCAAATGAAATTCTGCTAAGCAAATTTTCCTTTATACAAATTTCCCATAGGAATGCATTGAAAACTGAGTAATCCCTAATCACGACCATTTTTATGTTGTACGGATTCGCCCCATAGGCTATTCTGTTAAGCAAATTTCCCTTATCTCTGGAATTTTTTATGTTGTACAGATTTTATATTATACAACCCCTTTGTTATACGAGGGTCCACTGTATATTGGTTTTCTTTGATTTTTGCCTGAAATTCTTGAAGAGTCTAACATGGCTACCTTCTCTGAAACACCTATTAAACACCATGATGTAAGAATAATTATAATTACACACGTTACCACAGAGTTCACAGTGACACAAGGAAAGCGATATGTCAGCATAGAAACTTTTTAAAAATTGTTTGCAATGGAAAAGCAGGGAAACATCACAGAAACTGGTGTTTTGATGCACATTGTAGTGGTGGGGACAAAACTTAGGTGGAGAATACAGCGTCGTCCGTAAGGACACAGAAACCCCTTTTCTGAAGCACATGATCATTGGTGGAGCGAATCCACCTTCTCTTAGGAGCCGGTTCTTCTGGCTGTGGGATAACGCTCTAATAAGATATCTTGCTTCATCTGGAACGGCCTTCCTAGAATAATATTTGTTATGGATTGATGGCTAAAATGAAAGATTCTACAGAAATACGTTGTAAGACGAATGCCCCTTAAGACAAAAAATTTGTAAGACGAATGAAATGTCCAGGAATAGGCAAACCTATTCCTATTGGAATCCGCATTAAACCATGCTTTCTAGGATGAATTTTTTGTAGGACGAATTGAGCCATAGAACGAATTAAATTCGTCTTAAGAGGTACCACTGTACGCAGTACAGCAAAGGTTCAGAGCTGTCCGCATTTATGTCAACGGGACCCCAACATTCTTGTTACATTTCTCTTTTTTTTCCTGCAAATGTGAGATGTATCTCTACAGGTACTCCAAGAAGATATCAGAAACTGGGGTGGAGGGTTGTCTGGAAAATTACATTTGTGCCTCTGTCTGTCTCTATTGAAAAGCAACACAGAACAAAATAAAATTTAAAACTAAAATAAAAAGTCTAATCCCTCCCATGTCAGCTAGAAGTATATCTACATAAACCCAACATTCTAGAGTTCTTGAAATGCTTGGAAATTGGGCGTATTGAAATGGCCAGGAGAAGGGATAGCTCGACTGTATTCCCCTAAAATCCTAATTTTAATTTTAATATTAATGTTCCTGTTGAAATTATTGATCTAAAATTTCATTTTAAGAGATCGCTGTATATGTTTTTTAAACCATTTGTAAGGTTTGGGATAGGATTTTTTTAAAAAAAAACTGATTTAGGTTTGGAAGGTGAAGTTTATTATTTCAAATAAAGGCAAGGAAAAGGACCAAGTATGAAGTATAATAGGCAGTCCGTGGAAGCTCTCTTCCCATTTCCTGTGCTGAGATGACCCACAATTTAAAAAGGATGTTGACAACCTCAAGCATGTGCAGAGGAGGGTGACCAGGATGGTTGAAGGTCTGGAGGAAATGTCTTCTGAGGAACGGCTTAGGGAGCTGGGAATGTTTAGCCTTTCAAAAAGAAGAGTGAGAGGGGATATGATAGCTATGTTTAAATATTTGAAAGGATGTCATATTGAAGAGGGAACAGGTTTGTTTTCCATGGCTTCAGAGACTAGGACTCGGGGCAATGGTTTCAAACTACAGGAAAAGAGATTCCATTTGAACACTCAGAAGAACTTCATGACAGTTAGAGCTGTTCGGCAGTGGAAGATGCTGCCACAAAGGAGGGTGGTGGAGTCTCCTTCTTGGGAGGTTTTTAAGCAGAGGCTGGATGGCCATCTGTCAGAAATATTGTGATGGGGGTTCCTGCATGGCAGGGGGTTGGACTGGATGGCCCTTGAGGTCTCTTCCAACTCTATGATTCTATGATTCTATGAGGAAGAATCTCCCGTAGCAGCCAAGAAAGTTATTGCTAGTGCAAGGGGAAAAAAAGAGAACATTTATGAGGCTATAGAGGTGACTTTTTTTTTTACTACAACTCCCAGAATCCCCAGCCAGCATATTCTGGAGAGTCTGAAAGCTGCAATGCACATGAGTCCCATTCCCAGGCTCTGGAATACATAGTACATGTGGCTGTCAATGGGGTTTTTTTGTTGCTGTTGCTGTTTTTAAAAATTCAAGATTATATAAACTGCCTTTACCTAGCAGTGCATGCCTTCTGAGTGCCCTTTTGCATTTTCTTTCAAGATACAGCGAAGAAAAGGGTTGGGAGCTGCTGTGGTTGTGTACGGGCCTTTTTCCTCCCAGCAACATCCTCTTGCCTCACGTCCAGCGGTTTATTCAATCCCGGAAACACCACCCGCTCGCCACGGACTGCATGCAGAGGCTGCAGAAAGCGCTGAGGTAACCAACGGCCCACTTGTGTCATGCGGGTGACGTCCAGGGGGAAAAAAAAGCAAAGTGTTCTGCTTATCTACCTCCCCATACCACTTCAAGTACAGTGGTACCTTGTATAACGTAATTAATTCGTTCCAGAACAAATTACGTTATACAAGTTTTACGTTGTACAAATCGTCATTTCCCATAGGAATGCATTGAAACTGGATTTAATCCGTTTCAATGCATTCCTATGGGGTTTTTTTGGGCGACGGGGGGCGGGTTTTTGGGGCAATGGGGGGCGGGCGGGCGGCTCACCCCCCCCTCCGTGTCTGCTGTCCCTCCTCTCCCCTCCTTCCTTCCCTCTTTCCCGCCGGCCGCAGGTGGTCGGACGGAGGTGGCCGCGGGGGTGGGGAGGGCAGGAGGGCGCACCAGCGGCGGAATTTGTTCCGAGGGGGGGAGGGTGGCGGATTTCCCCCACACACACCCGCTGGCTCGGCGCGCACGCACGCACGTACTCTCTGGGCAGTTTACAGTTTTTTATAATTACAGTATGCAGGCTACACCTTCCCCCCCCCCCCAGCAAGCTGGGTACTCATTTTACCGACATCAGAAGGATGGAAAGCTGAATGAACCTTGAGCCAGCTACCAGGGATTGAACCCCAGGTTGTGAGCACAGTTCTACCTGCTGTACAGGCATTTAACCACTGCAACACACACACACACACACACACACACACACACACACCGGTTCTGGTTGAGGCCTCCGGTTTCAGTACAGGACCCAGCCCCAGCAGAACCTTTTTTAGGTTTTCTGAAGCCTGAGATGCTGACAAGCTGCAACTGAAAAGAATTAACTGTATATACTCAAGTATAAGCCTAGTTTTTCAGCCCTAATTTTGGGCTGAAAAAAGGGGCCCTCGGCTTATATGCGGGTCAATACTTTTAGCCACTGAGGCAAGTCCACTGTGGCTAAAAGTCATTTTAAACATTGCATGCCACTTCTCATGACCCCCCTCTGCATCACAGGGGAGTCTAGGGTGGGAAATGCAGCAGGGCCTGGCAAGTGCTTGGGTCAGCGGCTAAAAGTCATTTTAAACATCACACACCACTCCCCCAGCTCACAAAGGAGGAGCTGCCAGGCCCTGTTGCATTTCCCACCCTAAACTTATACTTGAGTCAATACGTTTCCCCAGTTTTGGGGGGCTAAATTAGGGGCCTCGACTGATACTAGGGTCGACTTATACTCAAGTATACACAGTATCTCACTGTAGAAAAGTCACATGTGTTGTGTTTTGTATTTAAGGAGGAATGCTTGAGCCTCCTCCTCCTCCTCCTCCTCCCTTTTTTCTTCCTTTACTCTGCTGGGTGGTGTCAGCGTTTTGTAAGAGAGCTCTATGTTTGTTTTGGAACTGACTTCAAACAAATCCTGGCTTGATTTATGACGAACCAAACTACTCGTTTGCAACTCATTTGCTGTGCATGATTTTAAACTCTGCAAAGAGGGATGTTCTCGGCAGCCCAGTGGAAGCGTAAACTGGACCAGAACAGTAAAATCTCTTAAAGCTTCCTGACCCGTCTGTTTAAAAAAAATTAACTTGCATGCTCTTCAAGACAGGCTGAATGGGAGATCTCCCCCCTCCCCAGATTCACATTCTGAATTTCTGACTGTTTTGAAGAGTGGCTCTATGGTCATTGTGGTAGGTTGTTACTCTCTAGCCTGTTTCTCATCTCTATGGTCTCTGGTAGGACTGTTTGCTCTCCCTCTTGTATTCTATGGAAAAAAATCCATCATGCAAGGTAATTTTTTTTAAACAGCCAGGTCTGTTTAACTAGTGCATCTGTTGCTGTTATGTGCCATCAAGTCATCTCTGACATGTGAGGAACCTGTGAATCGGTGGCCTCCAAAAGGCCCTGTCCTCCACAGCATAGCCTTGCTTTTGCAAAACCAGGGCTGTGGTTTCCATTAGGGAGTCAGTCCATCTCATATTTATTCTTCCTCTTTTACTGCTCCCTTCAACTTTTCCTGATATTAATATCTTTTCTGACAAGTTCTGCCTTCGGGTGACATGCCCACAGTGTGACAGTCTAATTAGTGCAGAAATAAACCGCAAAGAAGATGTAGAAATGCAGACAAGGGAAGCTAGTGGCTGAGCAATTGTTCCCCCAGACTCTTCCCACGGAGAGCTCTCTTGGTCCTCTTTTAATGGCCTTTTTTTACTGAACAATGGCGGAGTTCACAGTGAGCACTTAACCGGTGGGTTTTTGCTTTGCAGGAATGGGTCTAGGAAGTATCCTCCCCATCTGGTAGAAGTTGAAGCAATTCAGCACAAAACAACACAGATTTTCCATAAAGTGTACTTCCCAGATGACACAGATGAGGTAAGAGCAAAGTTCTTCACAAAAACTGTGTCCCACAGAGGACGGGCCATGCAGTATGTTCTAGGACTGTACAGATTATTTATTTATTATTTATTAAAATCTTATACTGCCTATCTAGTAAACAGCTACTTGGGACAATTGACAAACTAAATAAATAATATCTGTGAAGATTCTCAGTCATCCAGGTGAGCTTCTCTGGAAGTTGAGTCATGGCAACTGGACTTATTTTCTTGAGAGATTAAAATGTTTCATGGCTCATCCAAACAGCTTTATCAGTCTTGCTAGTGGCCTTTATAAAATTGTGGCGAGTCCTCCATTTTATAGCTCACTTTGACCTCTTGTCACCCTGGTCTGAAATAGGCTCATAAGATGAACAATGGCCTGAATAGGTTTGTTAAGTAGACAATCGTCTCAATAGGCTCATTACTGGACAGTGGCCTAAGGTGTGTGAAACTCCCACCTTTAACCTTCCTAACACCCATTAAATATGGGTCCTTCCGTTAGCTATGGTCTTGGTGGTGGAGATGTTTAGTATTTTTCATTTGTCTGGGGATTGTTGGAATCACTGCCTGATAAGTAGCAGATAGACCGTGTCTAAGGCTCCCCCATCTCTTTTGAGAGAGGGGTTTTCAATGCTCACATGAATGGCTTCCCTGACCCCTCTCTCGAACCACCTCTCTTCTCTGTCTAATATGTGTACATCCTCCTCATCTTTGAAAGAGTGGCCTTTTTCCTTCAAATGGAGGTGTACTGCTAATTCTGGTCCTGAGCTGTTACCCCTCCTATGTTGGGCCATCCTTCTGTTTAATGGCTATTTATTTTCTCCAGTGTAGAGGTCTGCACACTCCTCACTGCATTGGACCACATATACTATATTGCTCCTTTTATGTTTTGGTATTGGGTCCTTTGGGTGGACGAGTCTCTGCCTTAGTATGTTTGTGGGTTTGAAGTAAACAGGGATGTGGTGTTTGCCAAAAATCCTTTAAAGCTTCTCAGACACTCCAGCCATGTAGGGAATGAAAAATGAATTGCACAGATATAGGATGGGGGATACTTGGCTGGAGAACAGTACCTGTGAAAGGGATCTGGGAGTCTTGGTGGACCACAAATTGAACATGAGTCAGCAGTGTGATGCGGCGGCCAGGAAAGCCAATGCAATTCTTGGTTGCATCAACAGAAGCATCGTGTCTAGATCAAGGGAAGTGATAGTACCACTCTATTCTGCTCTGGTCAGACCCCACCTGGAGTACTGTGTCCAGTTCTGTGCGCCTCAATTTAAAAAGGATGTTGACAACCTCGAGAAGGTGCAGAGGAGGGCGACCAGGATGGTTGAAGGTCTGGAAGAAATGTCTTATGAGGAATAGCTTAGGGAACTGGGAATGTTTAGCCTTTCAAAAAGAAGGCTGAGGGGGGATATGATAGCTATGCTTATATATTTGAAAGGATGTCATATTGATTAGGGAACAGGTTTGTTTTCCATGGCTTCAGAGACTAGGAAGCGGGGCAGTGGTTTCAAACTACAGGAAAAGAGATTCCATTTGAACACTCAGAAGAACTTCATGACAGTTAGAGCTGCTCGGCAGTGGAATAGGCTGCCACAAAGGGTGGTGGAGTCTCCTTCTTTGGAGGTTTTTCAGCAGAGGTTGGATGGCCGTCTGTCAGAAATATTGTGATGGGGGTTCCTACATGGCAGGGGGTTGGACTAGATGGCCCTTGAGGTCTCTTCCAACTCTATGATTCTATGAATGACCA
>JAHTLZ010000007.1:48601916-48629770 GCA_023846285.1 Phrynocephalus versicolor | reverse complement strand
TGCATTCCTATGGGAAACCATGTTTCATAAGACAAAATTTTCATAAAATGAAGTGACCCATAGCCTCCAGAACAGATTAATCCATTTTTATTGCTTTCCTATGGGAAACTGTGTTTCGTAAGACAAAATTTTCTTAAAACAAATTGACCCATTGAACAAATTAAATTCATTTTAAGAGATACCACTGTATCTGGCTCCCCCTAGTGGCTGGTTGTGATAATAAACTCTGGAAATACTGTATGTATAAATAGGTCTTTGTGTGTTTAGTTAGTATTTTCAGCTAGTGGATAAATAAATTAGTGGTTACTTACCCTGTGCATAGGGGGTTCCTAGTGTATAGTCTTTAAAATAAATGCAGATCAGAAGGGAAAATAGTATTGTAATTTTAAAAAAACAATCAGTTGTGATATGTACAGTTCCCAAGGGGACCCCAGAAGTCATAAATCAGTTTGTCAGATAATGTTAAATACCTGGACAAAAAGAACTGGGTACCCTGTCTTCCCTGGAACCTAAATAACTACAGTGGTACCTGTACTTATGAGTTTAATCCATTCTGTATGCATGCTCTTAAATTGAACAACTCTTAAGTTGAGCAGCCCTACCTAAAAAAAATCAATTAAAAAAATAAAAATAAATAAAAAAAATAAAAACTGTAAGTAGAGCAGACCGTATCTAAAATTTGTAAGGCAGCAGTTAAAACGCCAATGGTTCTTCACTCTTAATTCGAATTGCTCTTGAATCAAGCTGCTCGTAAGTAGAGGTACCACTGTACATAGTAGATTCTTTGCAAACAGACTTTTGGTAAAGAATTCTCTATTTCAGTCATCACAATGGAGGAGTTTCCATCCCCAGTAGTAGCACACTTCATTTGTGAAACTGGAGGCACAAAACACACATTGATCCCTGTTCTGCACTAGGTGTGCACACCCAATGGGAATTGTCTTGAGGAGTTACTAATTTTGCAATATAGTAGGACTCCGTTATCCACTGGGGATTGGTTCCAGGCCTTCCCATGGATAATGAAAACCGCAGATAAAATAGAACACCAACCCCCACCACCAAAAATGCTGTTTTGCAACAGTAGCTTGCTTTACAGCTTCTGTTTGTGACAGTAGGTTGCTTTGCAACAGCTGAATTATTTGTTTAGTTTTTTCCTCTGCAAACCGTGGATAACTGAATTATTGGTTAATCAGTGGATACGGGGGTCCTAATGTGCCGTTTGCATGCAAGGCGTGGTTCAACATCCCTTGAAGGTGCCTCAGCAACCCGCATCTTGACCCTCGGATGTGTTTTTGTGGCTTTGCCTTAATTTGAGGAATAGTTCCAGCCGTGATCATGTCCGCTCGGTTGCGTATCATTTTCCACACCCTTAACAACTGGTCTCACACTTTTTATTCTCCACAGCAAACCACGGACCCTAATTACCCAGAACTCCTTCTGATTGCTATCAATAAGCATGGGGTCAGCCTTATTGACCGCAAAACCAAGGTGAGGCAGATTTTCTGAGTAACATTTTCGAGGTATGACTGTAGTTTGAGCAAGATGTTGATTAGCCTAGGTTACCTCAGAGGTCAAGAAGAGAGGCTGAATAAAAGATCTTTTTTTTTTTTTTTGCACATTATAGTAGTATTAGTAACTTGTCTTTCAGGATTTTCAGAAGATACTAAAATATATAGTGAATATGATATTTTAATGAGTAAATTGTATAGTGTATCACCCCATATCTTTTGGGGTACCTATACAACAGAGGTGCAACCAAAGACTGAAATTTTGAGCCTTCATTGCACCTAACTAAATGCGCTAGATAAAATTTATGGGAAATGGGACTATGAAAAGTATTTAATCTTAATGCCTCTGCATTGCTTCTAATGTCTCCAATGGCCAAAACAGATGACATGTCAGCTCCACGATTAGAAGCTGTGCTCCCTTGCAAGTCAAAAGACATATATTTTCCCCATCACAAATTCTTGCACCTTCTCAAGCTGCCAATCAGTCGCTTTTCGCTGTCATTGTCATTGTCGTTGTCTGGTCATTGGTCACAAAGAGATAAGCGTGATCTTCATTTGCAGTTTGGTTGGGTCGATACGGGATGTTTGTGGGGAGACAGTGTTAAGTACAGAATGAACCTTTTGATTGCCAAGCTGGCATCTCGTTTGTTTCCGGCCTTGCTTTTCATCTGGTGAGGCATCTGGCTGGTCAGAGTTTATGGTGTTGGCCCAAGACAGGTACAAGTTGAGGGGCCTCCAAATCTACATTCCACTCTCTTCCCCATGTCTGTAGGATATTCTCATCACCCACCCTTTCACAAAGATCTCCAACTGGAGCAGTGGGAACACCTATTTCCATATCACTATCGGCAACTTGGTCCGAGGGAGCAAACTACTCTGCGAGACATCCCTGGTAAGGAAAACAGCCTCTCCCTACAGTCTGAGATAGAGATGGGCACGAACCACTGGTTCGGCTGCTCATGCAAGTTTGTTTAGCAGCTGAACAAGTGTTTGGCACTTCAATGCCCCACCTCCTCTGGCAGGCACACACTCAGGCTACCCAGAGGAGTGGCGAGGAAGGGATCCAGGCTGCGGTCTCTGAAGAGACATCCGTCAGAGGGGGGCAGGAGTGATAAACGAACCAGCACGAACCACCAAACTAGCAGTTCGTGCCCATCTCTAGACTCATATTTTTCTTTGCCATGCCTGAAGTGCTAGAGACAAAGGATTCCCTCTTAATCCCTCTGACACACCAGTTTCTCCTCAGAAACATTTGTTTTTCTTTAACAAAGTGTTCTGCTTATATACTGCCCCATACTACTACAAGTAGTCTCTGGGCGGTTTACAATTTTAATTACAGAGTGCAGGCTACACATTGCCCCCCCAGCAAGCTGGGTACTCATTTTACCGACCTCGGAAGGATGGAAGGCTGAGTGAACCTTGAGCCTGCTACCTGGGATTGAACCCCAGGTCGTGAGCACAGTTTTACCTGCAGTACAGGCATTTAACCACTGCGCCACGAGGCTCCTTTTTGTGACCAAGTGCTCACAAAATCCAAGTGTGTAGGGGGGTGCTTTTACACGACCCCTAAGATCTGCTAGCAACTTAAATTCAGACCAGAGATCTTGGGGATTTGTCGCTCTTCCTGTGTTCCGACCCCTCCGCACTCCCTTGCTCCTGTCTGCCTGAGGGGAGGGAGAAAAAAAGGAAGAAAAAATGTAGGCTCACCTGGGATCTGCCGTCGGGAGCTTCCCCGGGAAGCATTCCAATCTCTTCCAGTCTCTTAAAGGGGCGGAAGGGAAAAAAAACGCAAGGCGAGGAGAGCCCAGCACTCACTGCTTTACATCCGCATCAGAAATTTTTCACCTTCGGAGACCAGGCACTTGGAAAATGCGCTGGGACGCACTTAGGTGTGCGTGGTTGTACTTAATTTTTTTTTTAAATCTGGAGCTGGTAGGAAAACAATTTTAAGCTCCAGATCTGGGAGCCCTTTGCCTCGGATTTTAGGGGTCGTGTAAAAGCACCCTGTGTGTTTTAAATAGGGACATTACTTAGCCCCATGGTTCTCAGTCCACAAACAGCACTTGTGGCGCAGAGCCTCGTGGCACAGTGGTTAAATGCCTGTCCTGCAGGTAAAACTGTGCTCACGACCTGGGGTTCAATCCCAGGTAGCAGGCTTAAGGTTCACTCAGTCTTCCATCCTTCTGAGGTCGGTAAAATGAGTACCCAGCTTGCTGGGTGGGGGGCAATGTGTAGCCTGCACACTGTAATTAAAATTGTAAACCGCCCAGAGACTACTTAAAAGTGGTATGGGGTGGCCACGGTATATAAGCAGAACACTTTGCTTCCTTTGTGAGACATGGAAGTCACTGATGTGAGAGGCAGTGTTGCATCTCAAATAAGCCAAGTTGGGTGTGCCATATCTTACCAGCCCTACCTAGCATGGATGATCTAGCTGTGACTTACCCAGGCAAGGCAGTGGGGCAGGGAAGCCCCCAGTGCTGTCTCGGATTGGCGGGCGGCCATCAGAGGAGGGAAGAGCGCCCTGCAATCAGTGAGTGGGCAGTCGTGCTGAGGAGGTGGGGAGGGGCAGGCGCTTCGCCCAGGAGATATGCGAGTGTGCAGAGGAGGAGGAGGGAGAGAGGCGTGGACAGCAGCTGCGGGACACCCGTGTGGGTGCCATGCCAAACTAGGCCGAACCACCCAACTGTGGTCCGTGCCCGTCTCTAATGGGGTGCTCTCCCCTCCCCCTCCGCTCTTCCGCCAGGGCTACAAGATGGACGATCTCCTGACCTCTTACATCAGCCAGATGCTGACCGCCATGAGTAAGCAAAGAAGTGCAAAAGGCAGCAAGTGAACTGAGCGAAGCTACAGGCCGTGGCAGGCCCTGGAGCTACTCTGCCAGCTGAGGGCCGTGGGGTATCCCTGCAGCTGGGGGAAGACCTTCTCCACCCAAGTGTGGAAGATGACCCGGACTCCTTCCGAAAGCACCTCCGACTCCGATTCGGAGGACTGTGGGCTGACATCCCCTTCCAGCGAGGATGACTATCTGTGAAAAACGGCCTTTCGGTTCCCAGGCTCTTTGCTCGCGCGACGCCCCCCCCCCAATGCTTTTTTTATTCTCTCCTTCTGGATTTAAGCCCCGAGACTGCCCCCCCCAGTTGAGTTTTGGCGTTCCAGTGGGGAAGCACAATGGCTGGACGCCATTGACAGGTCTTGACAGACTTATGTATGGCTTCGTCTAAAGCCTTTAAATACCCGTGTAAGCCACAGACGTACGGTCCCCACGCCTTGCGAGAAACCCACAGGTAGCACTCATTAAAAATCTGCTGGGTTTCGGGGGTCTGTGCATTTTGGAAAGCAGGTCATGTAAAAGCACACATGTACACACATACCACTATGTGCACGCACCATTCACTTTTGATGCAAAAAAAATTAAAAAGTGGAGGGAAAGTACATTTCACACACACACACAAAGGAGAAAAGGAAGAACGAATAAGACTTGAGGCCGATAGAACAAAATCTTAGCATCTGTGGGTCACAAAGAGCTTAAAAGTGCAATAGCTGAACTTGTTTCAGGAGGCCTGGTTTTACAGTGTTGCTGTTTTATAAACCTTCATGCTCCTTGTATTTATTTGGCATGGGCTGGGGAAGGCTCAGTTCAACAGCTGCGGAGATCTCTTTCAAGGAGGTGTAAGCAATATACGACTATTCTTTCTGGAGGAAATGTAGGGAAAAAAGGATCCAATTAGAGGACTCATTTATGGATATACTGTGTGCTGATTCCCCCCCTTCAGTTGGGAGAAGTGTTCCTAAAAACAAAATGCTCTAAATTTGGGTGGCCCCTTCCTGTGGAGTCTGAAGAGATACCGTATTGAGCTGGACCAAACATAAGGGCATCTCTTGTGTCAGTCACTCCATCGCTCCATGGCGTGAGCTGAAATCAATTATATACTGTATCGCAATATATAACTGCAATACTTGGGAATATCTGGAAGTGGAGTCCAACAGATGTTGAGGACTTCCCAAAAGGGTCTTGAGGTTGCCCGTTACTGGGTAAAAATCATCTGATGCGTTCATTAATTTTACTTTGGTGCTGCTGACACAAGGAAAGATCATGAAGTTCCAGTTGAGTACAAGGACAGTCTGGAAGTTGAGTCATGGCTACTGGACTTCTTTTTCTTAAGAGAGAGAAACGTTTCGCTGCTCGTCCAAACAGCTTCGTCAGTCTGCATGGATGAGCTGTTTGGATGAGCAGCGAAACGTTTCTGCCTCTCAAGAAAAAGAAGTCCAGTCGCCGTGACTCCACTTCCAGATAAACTCACCTGGCGGACTGGGAATCTTCACAGACAATACTTGGGGATACCTTCGAATTTCTGATGAATTTCTTCTAATGTGAACGTGCAAAGGAAAGAGAAGTAGATGGGGATTCTTTCTATTTAAATTTCCAGCTATGAATAATGTGCATTTTCAGGAGGCTTGCTTTAAGGTCGGTGGTGAACATATTGGTGGTTGATAAGTAACACTGGTGCCTAATGACTGATCCACTCAAAAAGAAGGCATCAGGTCTTCCTCTTTTTTTCCCCTAAGCTGCTGCTCCAACAATTGTTTCAAAAAGCACCCTGGAAGATGAAGATGTATGCCATTGTCGGGCAGGAATTTTAATAGAACAAATGTGGCCCCACCTTGGAAATGGGGTTACAAATGTGTCGCTTCTCTTCTATCCTCTGCCCGAAGGAGCTCTCTGTATCGCTAAAAATATGGTTCGCAGGACACAGACAAACACACCTACACTTTTTGAAAAGAGAGACTGTATAGTTTATTTCAAGCAAGAGCCATGAGGGTGGAAAAACACAATCCACTTGATGAGGTGGAATAAATGAATTCATGTATAAAATTGGAGACGTTTTTAGTTAGGGTTGCTCCCAGAATCGTGTGGTTCTAAATCCAGGGCTTTCCCAGAGATGAGAGATGCAAGGTTTTCATACTCAAACGCAAACTCGGCCTGTCTCGCTGCAGTGCCTCTCGTCTCATAACCTCTAGTTACTTGCAGGATTCCGTTTTGCCTGGCTGTGTCCCCACCACCACCTCCAAGTCAAATGAGCGCGATTTTCAGCATCCTCACATTTGTGCCACTTGTCTACTTTGGCTCATATGCTGTAGAGCACATGGGATGGTCCTCGTCCCCATGTCGGTTGCTGTGTAAGTTAATTTTCATGTGTGCGTGTGTGTGCGTGCGTGCGTGCGTGCACGTTTCCTGTTTTAGAAGTCTTTTCTTTCTTTTTTTTGGAGGGGGGGGAGAGCGGTTCCCACCTACGTGTTGCATTTTGTTGTGTCCACATCTGTTTGCCTGTTGGTTCATCCTGTGAGATGCGATAATGGCATGGGTTGATTTGGTGGAATATTCCAATTAAAGCAAAGCGTTTTTGAATTTACAAAGAGAGAAAGCAATTTTTATTTCCTGGAAAGTGTGAGAGAAATATATTTCACCGATGTACTTCCTTGCAGAATTGATCAAGGTGGGTTGCTTATATCAGCCTATGCAAAACAGATGGGTGGATGAAATCCTGTTTTGGGTTCCTATACTGTGTAAGTCTGATGATGTCATCACTCACGTTGTCTTTGTTTTTTTGTTTTTGGAGTGAAACATTCCCACGTCCCTGCATCCTCCTGACGTCTGGAAGCTCTGTGCAATGCCCGTCATTGCAGTGAAACGGTTGGCAGCCATGTTCTTGGCGAGGAGGGCCTTTAATTTTCTAAAATCACAGCCCCCCCCATGTGATAAATTAAGAGTTCTCTCTCACACCCACTTACCAAGTCTTGCAGCCACCAGTGGCTTCCTCTGAGAGAGATTTTGTGAGAATCTCCAGACCAAGAGGAGAAGAACTGGAAATGTTTTATTCCTTTTTTTAAAAAGTGCCACAAACAATCACATCATTGACCTTACGTGGCCTACTTACATAGACAGGATTTCGGCCATTATTTTAATTTTGCTGCTGTCCGTTATCTCCCATATGCTTTCATGTTCTTTCTAAATGTAAGAGGGCGTTTTTTGGTTTTTTGTTTTTTGGAGAGGGGTGGGCACAGGAAATAACAGAAAAAGAGCCACACTGGATGAGACCAAAGGGCCATCAAATCCAAATACGTGCAGATGACCAAGCAGCACTTGACTATCTTGCTCCCAAACTATTTTCTCATGTTGTGTCAAGGATGGAGTATTGCATGCATAGCACATACCTGCCCGGTGGACCTGAACGATCACCTGAAAACCTCACAACTTTTTTCATTTGATAAGTTATATTTGCTTTGCATGCATTCTACTAAAAAAATCAAACACTTAAAATACATTTTATTTACATATACGTTTTAAAAATGGGCGCCGTTTGAGGGAACGGGATCGTCCGCAGGCCCCTTTCTAACAAGTCAGTGCAAGCAAAGCCGTTCCCACGGGCCAGTTAGAAGGGGCTTAGAATCACACAAGGCTGGTTGCAGAAGGAGAAACGCTTTGCCTGAATCTCTCAGCGACTGGAGTCATGCGAACGCAGTCTCTGCATTTCCGGAATGTAGGAAGCGGGGTGTCTTTTTTCAATGGGTTTCCAAAGATTACCTTGGTTTCACTAGTACACAAGGATGGGGGAATACCCAGTTAAAAACAGCTTGCCTTCTGCTTTCCTTTTTAAAAAAATCAAGCCTCCATGTCTCTGTCTTGGAGAGACAGAGGTTTTGCGATCTTCTGTTCAAAGTAGCCAATGAAACCCAAGCCACGAAATCTCAAACCATGTTCATGGAGAGCCAGGCCATATCCAAACTGTCTTGTCAGGTCCGTATATGTTCTGATTTGTAGTTTCCCGGAGGAGTCTGCTGGTGGACGGGAGGATAGGGGGGATCTTCCAGCCAGATGACAATAGGGCTTTAGGCTATCGCAGGCATCTTGTCAGTTTCTGAGAAGATTTAAAGTCGTAATTTATGAAATCTAGAGCGAGTACGGCAGACAAGAAAAAGACTTCCCCGAAACAGAGGGACACAAACTAAGTTACCAGAAGGTCTTCAATTACTCATTTCACAAATACACACAGAGCTGAACAAAGGGAATCTTCTCAAAGTAGTATGCAGTAAGTAATAGCATACAGATGAGAGAGCAAGTTAAAACAATTATATGATCTGCATTATAGAAATGCTTTATCTTCTAGAGCAGTGATTCTCAACCTTTGGGTCCCCAGAGGTTCCTGGACTGCAGCTCCCATAAGCCTTCATCCCTTGCTGAGCTAGCCAGGATTTCTGGGAGCTGCAGTCCAGGAACATCTGGGCACCTACAGGTTGAGAACCAATGTTCTAGAGTATTGTGATCAGCGGTGGAGAAATCTATTCAGAAGTACAGTGGACCCTTGTATAACAAACAACTTGTATAACATAAAATCTGTACAACATTAAAAATTCCAGAGATAGGGGAAATTTGCTTAACATAATTGCCTATGGGGAGAATTCGTACAACATAAAAATGGGATTACTCCATTTTCAATGCATTCCTATGGGAATTTGTATAAAGGAAAATTTGCTTAACATAATTTCATTTGGAACGAATTAATTCCTTTATACAAGGTACCACTGTATTCTCAGAGTGCTTAGCTGTCTTAGGCTGATTTAGCAACAACAACACAAAATCTTGTGGCACCAGACAGCCATACATCTCACTAGCTGGTTCACTGTTGTGAATTGGTGATTTGAGTCACTGTATTTTCCAGCAGCCACATGTGGTTCCCTCTAAATTTAACAATCTTCTTAATTTTTTTCCTCTTCTTACACCCCCCCCCCAAATATTCTCCTAAGTGATACATGATTATTTCTTATAAAAGGAATCATCCATGCTAGGTCAATGTATTGCTGTAGCGCTATGCCACTTATTTAACTAAACTAAAAAAAGGAAGTCACCACAGTCTGGAGAATGACAACTGTGGAAAAAGGCAGGGATAGTGGCAGGGGAGGTGGTGTCAATAGGGGAGATATCTGGAGTAATCTGAAGTGTTGTCTGGATGCTTCTCACAGGAGAAGAAAGGTCTCCAGAGTGAGTGGACAGATCTCTCAAGTGTAAGGTAAGAGGCTTTTCAACACAACTCAGATTGCTCCAAATTCTCCCATCTAGTCCTATTTGCCATAAGGCTTTATAGATGTCAATCCACAGCCATTAAAGTGGGCTACAGTCCATGAATGCTTAAGGCAAACAGAACATGCTACTTCCTACGGTGATATAAAAATCTACGTGTGAGTGGAGTAAAACATTTCTAACATGTAAACTTTATTATTCTTGGTATGTGCTATCAGGTATTCACAAGAAAATAAAATTTTAGTCTCTTATCAAATACGCAGCCCTTCACTCGCTCTTATTATCATAGGTTTTCATGGGGATGAATGGTGCGTGAAGCCATTGCAAACATACACCATCACAGAGGGTTAAGACTCACCTTTAAATACATTGAATGAGCTACTCTCAAGGTTTATACTGCTGACAATCGTAAAGCGATATCTGCCTACCTCTTTCCACCTGAAAAGAAAGATGATATATACTACTCGAAAATCAGGTAGTCTGATTATCATCACTCTGCCATTTCTCTTACCTCCACTGAGTGTAGTAATAGTGGCCCAACCTACAAGGTAGTTGTTGTACAGATTGTGGAAGAAATCTATGAAAAGCAGTTGGAGCGCATGAAACGTGTGACACTGAGGCACAACAAATTATAGGCGTGGTTTTGGTTTGTTTTTAAATACCTCAGAGGTGAACACTTTCCTTCCACAAATCTCAGCCAATGAGAATTGAACATGCCCAAGACCCTCTGGGAGCCACAGAATGTTGAGAGCCTGTTAAAGATGGGCATGATCCAGTCCACTCCAGTTCATGGTGGTTTGCAAAGGCGCTGCTGCTCTCCTCCCCATGCCTCCTCAGCTGATTCCCTACTCACCAGGCCCAGCTTGCTGGCCTTTTCCCACCTGCTGGGCTAATCTCCCAGTCATGAGCAACAGCACAGACGCCTCTTCACTGTCCTTTTGTTCAAGTAGGAGATCAGCCAAGAAGGGCGGAGGAGAGAAGCTGTAGCTATCGCAGGATTGGAAGATTGGTTCAGAAGGTGCAAGAAGCTAGTATGTGAGTGACTGACTGAGCCAGGGGAGGTGGGGAAGAGGAACAGGGGCACTTGTGGTGCCACCCTGATGAACTGGGACAAACTGATTCATGTCCATCTCTAGTGCCTGAGTGTGTGATTCTGGGTCTTCACATTTATTTATTTATTTATTTATTTATTTATTTATTTATTTATACAGCTTGTATGCCGCCCACTACCCAAGGGTCTCTGGGCGGCTCACAATCGAAGTAAACAATTTAGACCAGTGGTGTCCAAACTTCGGCCCCCCAGATACTTTGGGTCACAGCTCCCACAGTCCTTTGTCACTGGCAATACAGGCTTGGAATTCTCGGAGTTGTGGTCCAAAACATCTGGAGGGCCGGAGTTTGGACACCCCTGATTTAGACAATTAAAACATAAAATTACAATAAAACCAAAACAATAAAACATTTAAATACAATAAATACAATATATTAAAACACTGCACTAAAATCGCCATCAGGACCCACAATAATCAGTTAAAAAGACTTCTTGAACAGGAATGTTTTTACCTGGCGCCGGAATGACATCAACGTTGGCACCAGGCGGGTCTCGCTTGGGAGGGCATTCCATAATCAGGGTTGACAGTTAGGGCGTTTATACACGACCCCTAAGCTCCGCTGCAAATGGCTCCCAGCTCCGGAGCTTAGAAATGTTTCCCCACCAGCTCCGGAGTTTAGAGAAAATTAAGTGCGACCACGCCCCCATAAGCACGACCCAGTGCACCTTTCATGTACCTGCTCTCAGCAGGTGAAAATTCCTTGATGCGGATAAGAGTGCCGGGCTCTCCTCGCTTGTCTGTTGTTTTTTTGCCTCCTGCCTCTTTAAGAGCCCCTTTAAGAGCCCCTTTAAGAGAAGGAACCAGGAAGTAACGGGGCTCGTGGCAACTTCCACCGGCACTGGCAGGTTAGTAAAGGCTTCTTTTGTCCTCCCACCCCCCTCCTCTCACGCAGACAGGAGCAGGAAGTGCTGAGAGGTGGGGACGCAGGAACAGAAACGAACCCCCAAGATCTCTGGTCCGAATTTAATATAGTATTACGCTCTTTGTTTTAGGGTGAGAACATGTGCAAATCACTGTATAACGCATGTGTTTTATGTATTAAATCAGAAGGGGAGCAGAGGATAAGTGAATAAGAGACAGAAATGGGAATTACAGTACCACTGTATCCTCCCTTTATGTGTACCCCTCTTTTTTCTCCATTTTCAGTCCCTTGGTCCTGACAGGTGTGTCCCTCAGATCGCAGCCATAGGTGCACAGTTCGGTATGGTGGATGTTCAATTATTTCCCATACCTTGGATCTTGAACCACAAAAGCAGAAGGGGAACACACTCCTCCCCATGTGTTGCAAGGTGGATGGGCACAGAAATTAATTTCTACCACCTACTATTCAATCAGTTCAGTGTTATTCTTTTAATGCCAAAGATGAGGGGTAGAGTGTGAGTGGTTTACCAAAAACCTACCCTTACGACTGAAGGAAGAGTTGAACCAGTACTTGTTATTTACAACTAACGGTCAAACAAGCTCCTCACCAGAATCTCGTTGACAAGCGTGGAGTGTAAGTACTCTGCTCAGTGTTTGTTCCTGTTATGCAGGCTGGACATTGCCTGCTAAATAAAGGGGGGGGGGTGTCCACGAGCACAAGAAATTAGTGCAGTGGTTTTTAACCTTAGGTAAGGATCACTGGTCTATGGAACTCCCTGCCAGAAGAAGGGGTGACAGCTGTCAGCCTTGACAGCTTTAAGAAAGGATTGGACAAGTTCATAGAGAACAAGGGTATAAATGGCTATCATGATGGATGCCTAAGGACAACCTCCAGGTTGGAGAGATAGGCAGGATATCTCTCAATATCGTTTGCGGGGATTCGTAAGCAGGTGAAGACATCTGTTTGGGAATACCCTGAAACAAATGGTGAGCCTCTGTGTGAGACAGAACACTGGACTGGATCGGCTGTGGCTGTGTTCCAGCAAGGCTGTTCTTATGTTCTTATGTAATCCAGGTGTTCTTGGACTGCAACTTCCAGGAACCCTGACAACCCAATCTTGGGAATTGCAGTCCAAAAGCAACTGGGTTGGTGGATGCCCATTTGCAAAAGCAATGGAGGAAACAGAACTCTATGTGGACCATCCAGTTTCACATATGGTTAGGAAACAAAAAGACTCTGACATGTACGCTTAGCAGATTTTTAGGAGAGGTGCTCTCTGAAGTACTGAAAACCCTTAGTTTGGCATAGTACTTTCATTTGCTCTCCTATGTGTGCTTAAATTATTTGAGGATAAACATGGGCAAATTTGGAAAGTCTGGCTGACGAGACCCACACGTCTGAGAAGTTCTCTCTGGGAGAAGAAAAATAGGTGCATCCCTTGGAATACACATTTTCTTTAACATCTAGTTTGATCCTTTGTCTCTCAGGTCAAATTACACATTTCATAGTAGATGCAAATGACCTCATATGTTCCCAATGACAGTGAACCCAGGACGATATCAGATAAGGACAAGTTAGCAGGAAAAGGTTACAAGCGGAATTAACAGCAACCGGCTCAAAAAACAGTTGCCCGAGTTTCCCAGGCCCCATTAAAACAGTGCAATTTACCAGAAAACACAGAAGATGACACTGATGAATAAAATGGACACCATGTCTGTTATGATCCACATCGTCCTGTACTCTTGCGGCGTCTGTAACAAAACAGCAGATAGCTATTTTTCCAGATGAAATGGTAGGAGGGTGCTGCTTAAAGGTTAGTCTGGAAAAAAGGCGCCTGAGGGAGGATATGATTGAGACGTACAAAATAATGCAGGGCCTGAGTCAAGTGGAGAGAGGGAAGCTCTTCTCCCTCTCACAAAATACCAGAACTAGGGGACATCCACTCAAATTGAGGGCTGGGAGAGTTAAGAACAGACAAAAGGAAATATTTTTTCACCCAGCGTGTTGTCAGTTTGTGGAACTCCCTGCCACAAGATGTGGTGATGGCACCTGGCCTGGATGCCTTCAAAAGGGGATTGGATAGATTCCTGGAGGGAAAGTCCATCACAGGTTACAAACCACGATGGAGATGTGTAATCTCCAGGCTTCAAACCGGGGTACTTCAAGGGCCAGATGCAGGGGAGTGGTATCAGGAGACAGATATCTAGTCTCATGCGCTCCTAGATGCACCTGGTGGGGCCACTGTGAGATACAGGAAGCTGGACTAGATGGGCCTGATCCAGCATGGCTCTTCTTATGCTCTTATGGAAAGGTTTAAAGCTAGAGGGAGAGGCACTCTGGTCCATTTCATGTATGTTGCATTACAGTATATGCATGATTGGCAGGGGAAATGGAAGCTGTATGGAAGGAATATTATCACTGTCCAATCATATACAGTGGACCCTTGTATAACAAACGGTTTGTATATAATAAAATCTGTACAACATAAAAAATTCCGGAGATAGGGGAAATTTGCTTAACATAATCATCTATGGAGTGAATCCGTACAAATTTCTCCGAATTTGAAGGGCTTAAAGGGAAGAGTCCAAGAGAGCTACGCACAAAATTTGGTGCCCCTAGGACACAGGGGAGTCGTTCATTTTATAGAGTAACAAAACATTTTGTTTTCAACAGCTAAAAATGGCATTTTGTTTCATTTCCTAACAAAACACTGTCTCCCGTTTTTTTTTGTAAGCTTACGAAACGACAAAACAGCATTTTGTTTTTCGTAAGGTGCCCATCCCTATTCCAGTCATCTACAATCCAGCAGGGGGAGAGAGAGAGATAGCCACCGTTGGCTCACTTGTGATCATGTGACCTGCTCCAGTGCTTGCATATCAAGACATTGCTTGATGATCAAGGCAACATTTAGAAAAAATGTTTATCTGTCTTGCAAAATACTCTAAGATCCAGGTACTGTATTAAAGTACAATATATGAGTGGCAAGCTCATGTGGTGATAAACAGCTTCGCACTACTCACCATAAGGAAGTAAGGCTCTTCTACACTTCCCAGGCTGTGCACAGCATTGGTGGTTACAGAATGAGCACCATAGCACCAGACCAAGGAAAACAGCCAGGGTTCACTGACCACCCAGAAGTTGATGGTGATATTGGCGGCTGTATATTTCCTTCAAGGCAAGCACAAGGCACGCTCTTTAGGTCCTTTGAGATGTTCTGCACCAAACATTTCCTCGTTAAAAGCTAAGTCTGCAGTTTCCACTCCTAGCACCTTTTGAGTGGGTGACGACCAATGGATTTGACTACTCTAACCTACCGGATGTCTATTTCGGGCATTTTCCGGTAATCCAAGTTGAGTTTCACAATGTTCCGGGCCTGGAGTGACTCGATGGGGTCCGCGGCACTTCCTGTCTGTAAGAACTTGGGAGCCTTGTGCCGAACATAGTTCCTATTTGGATTAAACAGCCAGAGGACCTGCAGTTGGGCATGTGGAAAAAGGATTCTGTTTACAATACTTTCTCTTCTAGAAAGGGTTTTCAGCGATAGACCTTTAATAAATGGTAATTAAAAAGAAGAATGAAACAATGGAACAAGATAAAATTTCGGTAACTTCTTAACGACCCGATGGACCGTTGTAATTTAATTGCTCAAGATAGACACAAACTGCAAGGGCTGGGTTTCCCGCCCTCGGATCATCCTTGCTGCCTTCCCTGGAACTTGTTCCAGTTTGTCATCATCCTTCTACAAGTGCGGTGTCCAGAACATTTGGAAGTGAAATGGTCCTAAGTGTAGAGGCCTGGGGTAGGAATGGGCTCTAGTGGAACCTAACAGTGCAGTTGGATAAGCTGCCGATACTGACCTTAATTAATGACCACTCCATGCTACTTCTTAATGAATGGAAAGATGGGAATAGCAAAAGAGGAAGCAGTAAAGAGTTATTCTTTCTTTCTGATGATCAACCAGGGACTCACAAATTTGAACAGGGACAGATATTCTGACAGCTAAGTGGTTACTTCATATCCGTTTTGTCTCTGTTAGTGTTGCACTTAGGAGCAGTACAAAAAAAGTTACTTCACGTCAGTCGTGCAACTACTGAAATTTGTCTCGACCACGCCTCCAGAATGGGTGCTAAGTGCGACAATACTGTACCTGCTGCTGGGGTAGGGTTTTCCCTTGTCACTCTTTGTTCCCGCTTTCTGTTCTGAGACAAGACACCATGTAGTAAGGGCTGTCACACAACAAAGCAAAGTGTTCTGCTTATATACCGCCCCATACCACTACAAGTAGTCTCTGGGCAGTTTACAATTTTAATTACAGTGTGCAGGCTACACATTGCACACCCCAGCAAGCTGGGTACTCATTTTACCGACTTCGGAAGGATGGAAGGCTGAGTGAACCTTGAGCCGGCTACCAGGGATTGAACCCAGGTCGTGAGCACAGTTTTACCTGCAGTACAGGCATTTAACCACTGCGCCACGAAGCTGCATTCGTTTCTCTCAGAAAGCTGTATCCGTTTTTGTTTTTTTTAATTTTGACTTTTCAGAAGTAAAATATTGAAAAAGATTTTTAAGCCCCCCCCCCCAAAAAAAGGAAAAAGGAAGCTAGACAAATTCAGTGTTTGTCACGGTACAAGACCGTGAGATAACACTTGTCATGAGACAAGCTATCATGACCATGAGAACACTGAAACAGAGACAAAACCACATGATCGTGGCCAGCACTGTCACCATACACAACTAGTCGTGGAACAAAGAAGGATGTGAAGTAACCGCCACAGACACAGACATGAGTTCATTTTAAAAAAAACCTTCTACACCATCTCTGCATTGACTGCACAGCAAGGATTCCAATACGTACCCCCCCAAAAAAAATCATATTTAAACTTATGATTTTTAGAAAATATTTTTTCAACAAATTGATCATTTTCAAACATACCAGCCCGAGTAGAAAATTTGACTGATCATTTATAGAGCTAAACTATATAAAGGATGAGGTGGGGGGGATACATTTGTCCTAGCCCCCACACATCACCAGACACACAGAAGGAAATTAGACAATTGTATCTAGGTATGAATAACCTGGCTATTTCCTCTCAAAACTATCAACTGTTTCCCAACATTTGGAGAAGGGAAACTCCAAAAGCCAAAACAGTGAATGGCAGAACTTGCAAAGACTGGATTCTTCTGATATCACTTTTGTGAACACACCTGTTTCAAAGAAATCTATAGCATGTCAATTTGAAAAACGTAAAACTGCGTGTCATCAGATTCTCATTGATATACAATACATACAAAAACACACTATGATGTACCTGGTATTATTAAAGAAAACCCTATTGGATGAATGAAAGGTCAGAGGAGATTTTGAGAAGGCATTTTAAAACCAACTATAGCGGGTCAGTATGGTCAGCTCAAGAGGCATGGTGGCTCAGCTGACTAAGGCTCCGAAAGCTGTTGGCTGCAAAGTCAGCAGCTTGGCAGTTCGAATCCCAGGTGCCACACAGTGGAGCGAGATCCCGCTGATAATCCTAGTTCCTGCCAACTTGGCAGTTCAAAAGCATGTAAATGCTCGTAGATAAATAGGTACAGCCATAAAAAGTGGAAAGGTAAAAAACAGTGTTTCCTTGCAGCCATGCCGGCCACGTGGCCATGGACTTGCACAACACTGGCTCTTCGGACTGGATACAGAGATGAGCACTGCCCCTAGAGTTGGACATGACTAGCAAGCATGTGCGGGGGGAACCTTTACCTTTATAGCTGAACTCACACACACAGGGTTTAATTTAATTTCCAGCATGGTTTTTAAGGTAATGGGAAGACAGAGCATGGTGAGAGACTGATATGGACTTGCTAAACATTGCCAGCAACACGTCTTGGCAATGGGTGCCTTCTAAGAACCACACCTGGAGTTTTGTAGGTCTTAGAGAGGTAACACTCCTTAATTTCTGAATGGTGCGTTTTTCTAAGTGCTGAACTCACTTTCACGGACAATAGTAATGTCATGCAACATGGATTAAAATCTAAACAATTACTGTACATTAGAATTTGCACAGACTCCAAGGTGTTGGGGGAGGCTTCTACCTTGTGTAGTGCTGAGGATTCTCTTGGATGCCTTTTAGAGCAAGTAGTAGAGCAATCCATTTAAATATTAGGAAGAACAGTGGACTATGCTGCCCCAAAGGAGGGTGGTGGGGTCTCCTTCATGGAGGTATTTAAGCAGAGGCTGGATGGCCATCTGTTGGGAGTCCTGTGATGGGGTTTCCTGCATGGCAGGGAGTTGGACTGGATGGCCCTTGAGGACTCTTCCAACTTCTATGATTCTATGATTCTATTTTCAGAGCTTTCAAGGGAAGAGGAAAGAAGCTGAATCTAAAATTAATATGTCTTTTGTGGCCCATTCACACCTCCCATCCCACCCCTGGGATCCAAGGCCGAAACGTTAAGAAGTACTTGTATATTAAATGAATATCAGCTGATACATGGCACAAGCTAATAGATTCCCCCGTTAAAAGGAAGAGCAGAAATCCTAACCCTTAGAAATCCTACAGGAGGAGTGGAGTTGAGATGAAGCAATCCCTCGTACCAAATCAGGTCTAATCCTTGCTTCATCCTTAATCACTTGTAACACCCTGTCAATATATTTGTTCCGGTAAGGATGATGCTGTGGAGGGCGGTAAAGATCAAAGATGATGTATTTATTTGCCTTGTCAGCAAGCTTCAGGAAATCACTGAACTTGAAAATTTTCTGTGTCCTTGCCCATTTTCGATCCTCAGGTGAGAGTGGGGGCATGCCAAAGAATGGCCTTTTCTATTTAAAAAGAAAAGAAAAGAATCAGGTACAAACATGGTACAGTATTTTTTTGCCATCAAACCAGCTTTGGGTGATCTTCTAGGCATTTGCTCGAGATGACAAAGATAGCTAGTCAAGGGTACAACTACACCGATGTCTTCTCAACCCTTGGGTCTCCAGATGTTGCTAGACTACAGCTCCCGGAAACCCCTTCCAACACAGTGAGTGGTGGAGGCTTCTGGGAGTTACAGTCCAAGAACATCAGGGGACCCACAGGTTGAGAACTACTGAACTACACCATGAGACAACCGCAAATGGGTCTGCTCTAAAGTCACATCGGAGAGGCTGGGTTTCCCTGGACCTATTTGCTTCACTCCATCACTCAGGAGTCGGCAGAGAGAAAGGAGGGAACTGGCACTTAAAAGCCTTGTTTCCAGCTTGTTAAGGTCCCTCTGCTCTGCTCTGGCTGTGCAGATCTACAGGAGTCACAGTTACTTCACGAGGTGCCTCGCTTCGAATCGACCTTGCCTTCGATTTGAATTCGGAGGCGGTCACGTGGTGGTCACGTGGTCTCCCTTCGCTCCCACCCCCGTTTCTCTGTACTCACGCGGGGCATTTTTGGGACCGAATCGATTACTACCTCACGTGCTCCCTTCGCATTAGAAAGCTGATTTGCAACGTCCGGTTCCACTCTCCTTTTATTTTTTAAAAAAAATTTACTTGGCGTATCGATGCATCAATGCTCGGCTGTCATTCACGACAGAGCGTGGTTACTGTACAATCCTGTGTTTTCTGCTCCTAATTTATATTGTTTTGTCCATTGTTTCCTGGCATCATTGGCAGCCCCCCCGCCGCCGCCGCCGCTACTCGGGGGGAGCCCCGCATGGCACAGCCGCCCGCCCTCCGCCGCTTGCACGCTGCCTGCCCCGGTGCCCTGCTCTGGCCGGGCGAGGCGGCAGCAGCTCCTCCTGCTCCCGCCGCCGCCGCCGCCGCTACTCGCGCGAGGAAGTAACAGCGCAAAGCGATGAAACGATATAGTGATGCATCGATATCCCTGTTTGAATATTTTAAAAAAAAACTTGAAATAAAAGCCAAAAACCGAGACCACACGTGACGTTGGGAGCGAAGCGAGATGCGAAGCGAAAAGATTCCCGGCCCATGGCAGGGGAATCACTCACCCCGGTTGGAGCACGGTAAAGGGGGCGTGGTCGGGGTGACGTCGCAGCCAAAAAGGAGGAGCGTGCGGACTGAAGCGATCGGTTCGCACAGAAATGACGGCTTGCCGCGAAGCGAGCGGCTCGTGAAGTAACGGCCAGTGAAACCAAAGCTTTAAACAGATATATTGCCAAGTCTTTGGGGTCCAGGTCCCGACTCTGAATCCAAGTCTTTAATACCAAGTCTTTAGTACCAAAGTCATTGGTACCAAATCACTAGTCAAGTCATATCCTGGTTAAAAACAAACTGTTTTCCCTGAAAAAAAGGGAGGGGTAGCTGGTTTCAGAGTCGCATGTTAAGTTCGAATCATTGGGGGAAACCAGAGTTCAGTCACTGGTGCAACTGAAGTCCAACTTGACAATGATTCTTGCGACTTCTGTTCCCAACCCTGGGCTTTAACAAGCTGGAAATAAGGCAGATTCATAATTTTCTCCTCTCTCTGCCAGTTCCTCACTGTTTTCCCCCTTCGGTTGCCCAGCTGTCCTGGTACTACATTAACAAGCCTTTCAAAGGAAAAAAGAAATGGTAGGGAAGGAAAGTGGAAAGTAGATCCAGACACCAGGTTTGGGAACCAAATACAAAAGTGGAACAGGTGATACCTGTAGGCTACTAGAAAATTAACCAAAAAACATTGCTAATATTTTGAGGGTGAAACCCTCTTCCTCAGAGCAGTACCAATAGGTTATAACATGGCAAAAGATAGATTTGCCAGGAGTTATTTCCTAGATGTAAGGTCCTGGGCAAGATGGAATAAAAGCCAGGCAGTTTCTTAGTTGAGGCTCAGAGCTTGGATGTTCTTAGGCTGCATCCGAAAAGAAGGGAGGGAGGTGTTTTTATTGTCCCAGTCCTTCCAAAGTTATGTCACGGCTCTCACATACACCAATGGCCCCTGCCTTGCCAGCGAAGGGGGAGGGGGGTTGGTGCAGAAGGCCCGTGCATTTCGTTTGCGGATTGGGCTAACATTTTGAAAAGTCCACTGGGTGTAGCCAATTGGATCAAGTAACAAGGAAAGAGATTACCCATTGTTGCAGTCTTGTCATGTATCAGTTGATGGTCCATTTGCCTCTTCCTTGGCACATTTGGGGGGGGGGCGGTGGCTCATTCCTGGTATCTCAGTATTTCCAACTGAGGCAAAACATGGTGGAGACGTGACAGGACTGCAACACTGGGTAATCTCTTTCCATGGGTCTGGCAGGCTCATTATAAACTGGGGCGAAATGAGGTATCTCTCTGAAGTTCCAAACAACATACTGTATATACTCGAATATAAGCCTAGTTTTTCAGCCCTAATTTTGGGCTGAAAAAAAGGGGTCCTCGGCTTATATTCGGGTCAATACTTTTAGCCAATGAGGCAAGTTTGGGTCGGAGGCTAAAAGTCATTTTAAACATTGTGCGCCACTTCTCCTGACACCCCCCCCCCCAATGTTTAAAATGACTTTTAGCCACCAACTCAAGCACTTGCCTCAGTGGCTAAAAGTCATTTTAAACATCACACACACACCCAGCTCACAAAGGAGGAGTTGCCAGGCCCTGCTGCATTTCCCAACCTAGGCTTATACTTGAGTCAATAAATTTTCCCATGGGGGGTTAAATTAGGGCCCCCGACTTATACTCAGGTCGACTTATACTCGAGTATATACGGTACCTCAAAGAACCAGTTTCCAGAATTCATCTTCTCCAAGTATGACCATGGAAACATGGCCGCCTGTTCATTCAGATACGCAGGAAACAAATCGTGGACGTCGGTGGTCCTTTTTAAAGTCTCATCGTGCATAAGGAAGGGGACACCATCAAAGCTGCCAAACGGAAAAGCACCTTCTTTTATAACCAAGTTTTATATTCTGTGTAGGTCATTTGCAGAGATGAGTGTGACCCATATTTCGGAGGTTTATGCCAGTTCAGAAGCCCAACACCCTTCCCCTGCCAGAACTCCCACTTACCAGCCTGTGCACGGCAAAGATGGGCACCTTCCGAAAACCGAAATGCCATTTCGTCATTTCGTAAGCTTGATACATAATGAAACGGGAAACCGTGTTTCTTTATGAAACAAAACAGAATGCCGTTTTGTTTCGTTACTTATAAAACTATTTGTAAGTACCGTGGTCCCTTGTATAAAGGAATTAATTCGTTCCAAATGAAATTATGTTAAGCAAATTTTCCTTTATACAAATCCCCCATAGGAATGCATTGAAGACAGAGTAATCCCGTTTTTATGTTGTACAAATTCTCCCCATAGGCGATTATGTTAAGCAAATTTCCCCTATCTCCAGAATTTTTTATGTTGTACATATTTTATGTTATACAAGGGTCCACTGTATAAATAATGGCTCCCCTGGCACCAAACCTGGTGGCTTTAGGACCCAGGGAAGCCATTTTTATGCTTACAAACTGTTTCATAAGCTATTCGTTTTGATTTGAATTTTTTTTTAAAAATTCATAATGAAACAAAATGAAATGAAACAAGGTTGGTTACGAAACAAAATGTAAATTTTTCATTTTGTGCCCATCCCTAGTGAACTGCAGCTAAAACTGTACTCACAACCTGGGGTTCAATCCAGGTAGCCCGCTCATGGTTGACTAAGCCTTCTATCGTTCCAAGGTCAGTAAAATGAGAACCAACCTGCTTGGGCGGGATGTATAGCCAGCATAATTAAATTGTAAACCACCCAGAGAGTGCTTGAAGTGCTATGGGGCTGTATATAAGCAGAACACTTTGCTTTTTCCATTTTTTAATGACTGGCAGATTGTGACCACAACTTACCAGGCTTTCTTTAAGGAAATGTATGTCACTCATAGGATTCAGGCAACTCTGAATCACAGTTCTCTAGGTAGATTATGTAGATCACAAAATATTTATTTATTTATTTATTTTAGAGTATTTTAACCCTGCCTTTCTCCTTGGAAATGGACCCAAGGCAGATTACAGTAAAAATATACTATTCTTTTAAAAGTAAAACAGCTTCAGAAAAAAAAATTGTAACAGTATTTTTTAAAAATTAAACTGTTTTTCAAATCTGAAAAGAGTGAGAAACTTGTTTTAAAAAGACCAGGCAAACTCATTTGGGTTAGGAATCACATAGTGAATGTGATTCCCAGTGGGTCTCCTCTGAAAACAATGTAGCCAATCAGATTTGGCCATTTTATTACCTCACAGGAAGTAAACTAGAGGTCCTGGGGCTAAACATCCCCTTCACTCATTCCAATAAAATCTGGGGATCAAGAAGAGATGAGGACTTGAGTCCTGGACCTCGCTGTCAAGTCGGACCTAAGTCACACTGCTGATGACTTGGACTTGACTCAGTTTTTTTTTCAATGACTCAGACTCGTGATCAGGAACCCCCCCCCCCATTTTAAATAGGGGCTAGGGCCTGGGGCTTGGCACTCATAGCTTAAGACTTGGCCTCGGGCTTGAGACTTGGACTCAAAGACATCCCAGCCTTCCTGGGATCAAGTGGGGGCAAATGAAGATATTAGTGCCATTGCCCTTCTCAGTGGTTGATGGTTGCCAAGGGTGCTGGTGAAGCAGCTGAGACTGAGGGTCTAAGCCAGGCATGTCCAAACTTTGGCCCTCCAGATGTTTTGGATCACTACTCCCACAATCCTTTGCCATTGGAAACGCAGGCTTAGAATTCTGGGAGTTGTGGTCCAAAACATCAGGAGGGCTGAAGTTTGGACATGCCTGGTCTAAGCATATTCCACCTAGCTTGCCCTAACTCACACACTGCCTTTGAGAATGTGATGAAAGTGATAAATAACATGGTTAAATGTTCCCGGATTGGCATGGTCAGAGTCATATTATTATCCCTTGACTATGCGATGCAGAAGCCAACATGAGTCAGCCTGGGGTTTCTTTGCAATCTGCACATTTCTCCCTCTGCCATTGAGGCTCTAACTTTTTTGGGAACTGAATTCATTTGCATCTGCTCAAGCTGTGCGATCGCGTGAGAGAATTCAGCTTTCAGATCACGTTTGACTGAATGGATGACTAGAAACTAGTTCTCCCAGCTTCCATTTCTAGGTGGGAAGAAATCGGAACTGGTGCTCCCAATCATGGGAGCACCAGTTTCCTTCAGTCAAATACCCCTGGTCTCCAAACCATTCATGTATTTGTTTACAGGCTTAGTGATCACACTTGGAAACCAAGGAGACCCTCTCCTAGGTGCACCGGTGAGCATTCAAAGACAAAATCAGCAAAGGGGAGGAAATTGGTAGGTAGCTCTTGTTTACAGCTTGTTAAGGTAGCTCTCAAGTAGCCATACCCTCTGCAAATCTAGGTGGGGGAAAATGTTACAAGAGAGATCCCTTCATAAAGGGCTAAAGGACTGGTTGGCAAGTTCCTCTTTCTTATGGACTCCAGTATGGTTGCTAAAGCAAATTCACCCAACTCTTCCTGGTGCAAATTCACTGCATTCCCCCCTGCCCCCGCTGCATAGTTGTATTCAGAAACATGATGTTTTTGAGAGACTAGATCAAAGTATGTCCAAGAAAAAACACATGGTTTGAAGGAGGACTCACAAATCTATATTTTTCCGGCTGAGATGGACTGAGACAGGGGACACCATAGCTGGGGTGAAGGTGTAAGTGCTATGGCTACCTTCCTCATGTGTGTGTGGGGGGGTGTTCCCTTGGGGTCTCTGTATAGAATGGCCATCTCTTTGGCTCTTGGTCTACTATATGGTCCAGGCCAATAAGGTGAGCTGGGAAGCATGGCTTTGCTCCCTTTCATCCTCAGCCCCTCCTAAATCTAAGGTAAGAGTTTAGGACCTTGCGCTCACCCTCAAGGGCATTAGGAGTAAAAACCAAACAAAGCTCAGGAGAACAGATTTAGCTGCCTCTGTGTGTGAGAGCTGTGTCGTTACAGTTGTGACCGACTCTTCATGACTCCATGTCCATGGAGTTTTCTGGGCAGGAATACTGGAGTGGTTTGTCAGTTCCTACTCCAGGCACCTACAGCACCTGGTATTCCCTGCTGGTCCCCCATCCAATTGCTAACCAGGGCTGTCCCTGCTTAGCTTCCGAAATCAGGTGAGATCGTATGTGCTCAGGGCATCTAGGCAGTTTAGCTGCCTCTGAAAGATTTACAAAACACTTTCAATAGTTTTAGCTCCATAGAATCCACACTGGTTATCCTATGAAATACACATAAAACATTTTAGGATACAGCACACAGAGTTGTGTCTCAGGTTTATGCAAACCTATCTATACTGCATTCTAGGCTGTACAGTGGTACCTCTGATAACGAATTTAATTCGTTCTCAGAGGCAATTTGTTATCTGAAAAAATTGTTATCCGAAACGTGGTTTCCCATTGAAATGAATGGGAAACCAATTAATCCGTTCTGGGGGTCTGAAAAAAGCCAAAAAAGCTCTGTGTGTGTGTTCCTGACCTCTCTATGAAAATGCACTTTAAAGGCTTGCAGTGATTGAACACCGCCCCACCCCAGAACACCCCACTGCAGTGCAATGCAAACATGGACAAGAGAAACCAGCAAGACTACTCCAGCCTGTTCCCACCCAAAGTGCAGTGGGGAAAAATGCAAACAAACAAACATACGCAGGAAGAAAAATCGAGCGCATTTTTGCCCGCAGAGCAATGAAAAAAGACTGCAATCATGGAGAAATGAAACCAATAAGACTATCCCAGCCTCTTCCAGCCAAAAATGCAAAGAAAAACAGTGCAAAGATTAATAAAAGCGAGCTCCCTATCTTGCCAAGTTCAAAAGGTCCAAATCCCTCAGCAAAACATGTCCAGAATGGCTGCAAAACACCATGAAAAAAAAATGCTCTGACTCCTCCCACCCCTCCATAAACTATGCACCCTGCAATGCATGCAGGGTACACATTTTTTGCAAGGCATTATGAAACATTTGTTATCCGAGGCAACCCATAGGAAACATTCACTATCCGAGACAGCCCTATACCTGGAAATTTCCATTTGTTATCAGAAAAAATTGTTATCCAAGGTATTCTTTATCCGAGGTATTACTGTACTCTAGTATTTTTCCATCTATTAGATGCCCCCATGTATAAGACGACCCCCACTTTTCCAGCCCAAAATTATAGTTTCACAACCACGCGGTTCTCTCCTCCGCTTTCTTCCATGTTGAAGACGACCCTCAATTTTGAGTCTAACAATTTTAGAGCAAAATATAGTCTTATACGCAGAAAAATGCTATAAATTGGTACCATGGGTCACACAGAAATGTTGACCCTAGGAAGATGTATTTCAAGCGTCCACGCATCACACAGCCCATGACTTCCATCATCCTTCCCCTCCTTAAACCTCTTATCCACCCATTTTGCCAGCATCCAACTCTGTTCTTGTAAACATTTTGAACATATTAAAGTGTGGTCCTGAAAGCCAAACCATCATAGCAGATCTGCAAAACCATATTATGCTGCATGTTGGGAAGGGAATCTCTGTGTTCTGCTGTTTTTTTCCAGTCAGATCTAGGTTGTTGTTTTTTTAAACAAATCCTAGTTTGGCCAGTAGAATACTCTTACCTGATTGTGACATCGGTCTCCAAACCAGAAGCACCATGTTCAATGCTTTTAAGAAATGACATTTCTGTATTTTCAGGAGCCACCTGTGGTGAAAAACATTAGAGAAGGCATGACAAAAATTCTGATATCTGATCTAAATTACATTATATGTGTGATTGGCTGTATCCCTCCCTCCCTCCCTCCCTCCCTCTCCCTTTCTCTGTAAATCTCTTAATGTTCAAGATCAAGTGTGGAACAGGTTGATCAAGATCAGACTCATAATACATGAGGAGGGTTTTCAGACTCTTCCCCACCTTGCTGTGTAAATATCATCACAACAGCATCCCACACAATAGAGAGGGGATGGTTTGTTGGGTGCTTTATCCATAAGAGGTAAGGGATAATGCCCTGTCATTTTTTTGACAGGAAGAAAGGAAGGACGGAAGGAAGGAAGGAAGGAAGGAAGGAAGGAGAATTGGTATTTTTTAAAGGTTGATAACAGTATTTCTCCTGCAACCGTGCCTACTGAAGGGCAACAGGGCTGTGTTAACAAGCTGTAAACAAAGCTTTTTACCCAGTTTCCTCCTCTTCCCCTGCCTGTCCAGTTAACACATCAGACTCCGGGTAATTTGAATCCCCCTGTGCAACTTTACAAGAGTGAATTTGCATTTCTCCTGCAACTGTGCCTACTGAAGGGCAACAGGGGCTGTGTTAACAAGCTGCAAACAAACCTTCTTAGCCAATTTCCTCCTCTTCCCTTGCCTGTCCAGTTAACGCAAGCAGACCCGGGGTAATTGGAATCCCCGTGTGCAACTTTACAAGAGTGAATTTCCATTTATCTTGCGGTGTAGCCAAACCTTAATCAGCTAACACAAGGTTGAAAGCATTTCTTAGCCCAAGGGCCTTGTTCAGCTTAGTCCGCCTCCCCTCCAGTTCAACCTACCATGGGTGCTCCTCTGTGGCCAATCAGGCCTGGTTTGGGACCCAAAGTGCCTTTCTCTCGGATGCAAGGTGAGTACATTCCCAAGGGAATGAACAGAAGAAAAAGAAGGATAGACATGTAGGGTCCAAGGATCAATATCTGCAAAACTGAATGAAATAAGAGGAGTTAAATGCCTTGTCGTCTAGGAAGTACTAGTCTAGTATATTGTTTTTAATACCCAATACGTTCAGGGTAACTCATTACATTTTCATTTTGTTTCCTCTTGGACTTGTCTATCATAGGGTTTCATCACTTAGAGGATATTTTGAAGGTATTTCATTCATAGATTTTATATTTTATATTTTATTATTATTGTAAATCTCTCAGAGTCCCTTCTGGAAGACTGGTGGTATATAAATTATTCATTCATTCATTTAGACTGTGTTTACCCCGCCTTTCTCCTTAGAAAAGGAGCCAAGGCAGCTTGCAGTAATGAGGGACAATATACAGTCCAGTACAATTGAGATATATTCAAGTTTGAGAACAGGGAATTGAGGGACAACATTAAAGCTACAAGAGAACAGGGGCAGTTAAAGAGAGAGTAAAAATTCCATGTAAAAGTTATGAGTGATGGAAATTAACATTGAAAACTGAGTGTCAATGCAATCACACAAGATTAAAAGTGGTTATTAAACATACGTGATCTATTTGATCATTTATGGACGATTCATATAAAAGACACACAATAGGTAGTCCATCATTCAGGGAAAGCTTGCCTGAAGAGAAAGGTCTTTGCCTTTCTTGATGGGGCAGTCTATAATTTATAAATGTATAAATGTATAGATAGATAGATAGATAGATAGATAGATAGATAGATAGATAGATA
>JAHTLZ010000007.1:48583101-48596623 GCA_023846285.1 Phrynocephalus versicolor | reverse complement strand
TGTGTGTGGCTCCCGGTGTCGGCGCCCCGCGCGCGGCGCCCGCCCGGCCACCCCAGGGAGCCGCCGCCTCCTCCTCCTGCTCCTGCTCCTGTTCCGGTTCCTCCTCCTCCTCCTCCTCCTCCCACCACCGCCGCCGCCGGGGGAGCGGCTGCGGCGGCTGCGGCTACCATCTTTGAACACTGGGGGGAGTCTTTGGGGGGCGATGGGGAGGGGGAGGGGGGAGGGGTGGGCCGCCATGGTGGCAGTCCTCCACCAAAGCCTTCGGGCTTCCGGGCGCGGGGCGGCCTGGGGGTCGGGGTCTCTCTCTGGGCGCCTTTCCTTGAGGGGAGTGGAATGGCGGCCGGGGGATTTCCTCGGGCGGCCCGGTGCTGGTTGGTCCGCGGACCAGCACCAGTCCGCGGCCCGGGGGTTGGGGAACACTGATGTAGGGGACACGGTGGGAAATTTTACCATGTTTTACAGCCCTCCAGCACTCATAGTCCCTTGTATATTGCCACAGTTTTTTTTAATGACCATAATAGGTTTGGGTGTTCGTCTTCTCTCTCTCTCTCTCTCTCTCTCTCTCTCTCTCTCTCTCTTTTTTTGTTTTGTATTTTTGTACGGGGAAAATATAGAGCCTTTTCAAAAGCAAAGCATGTTGCTTATAGACTATCCCATTGTGCTTAAAGCACTCTCTGGGCGGTTGGCAATTTAATTATGCAGGCTACACACTGCCTCCCAAGGGAGCTGGATACTTATTTTACTGACTTTGGAAGGATGGAAGGCTGAGTGAACCTTGAACCAACGACTTGAGACTGAACCCCAAGTTGTGAGTGCAGTTTTGGCTGCAGTGCAGCAGTTTAACCCCAACACTGCCAGGCTCCTCCTGAAAGCTGACAGATGGAAACTCTTGGGGCCACAATTTGGGTCTTGGCAAGAACAGCAATGCTCTCATGATACCGGAAATATGCCTTGTCCTACAGCAGCCACTGTCCATCTTTTGATTGACCATGTCCTTAAAGACAATATGAAAGGTATAGAGTCCAAATGAGGGTTATATAAGTTGCATAACGAACCATTGTAGCATGTTTGGTGAAGAATATGTATGTATGTATGTTCAGCATAGTCCTGAAACAAGCTGGAATCTCTAGCATGCATACTTTATTGAAACAGCGACGCCTACCCTGGCTTGGACACGTTGTGAGAATGGATGATGGCTCGATCCCAAAAGATCTTCTGTATGGAGAACTAGTGCAGGGAAAGCGCCCCAGAGGGAGACCAGAGCTGCGGTATAAGGATATATGTAAGAGGGACCTGAAGGCCTTGGGAATGGACCTCAACAGATGGGAAACCCTGACCTCCGATCGCACTGTCTGGAGGCAAGAGATACAGCATGGTCTACATAAATTTGAAGAGGCATTTGTCCAACAGGCAGAGGAAAAGAGGCAGGCACTGAAAGAACGAAACTCGAGGACCAGGCAGGAAACAGAATACATCTGCCCCCAGTGCGGTAGAGACTGCCATTCCCGGATTGGTCTATTTAGTCACACTAGGTGCTGTTTTTAGGATCTCTACTCCAGGCATGATACCATAATCTTTCAAGACTGAAGGATGCCAATGATGTATGTATGTATGTATGTATGCAAGCAATGAAGATATTTTTTCTAATTTGTGTTCTCCTTCAAATGTGGGAGGCTGCCCCCCACCAGGGTGTTATGGCCCTTGTTGAAAACAGCTGTTCGTACTCAGACCTGGGGCCACTAGAGGTTCTCGGACTGCAAATCCCAGAATCCATTGCCTTCACAATTGTTTCAGAACAAGGGTGACCACTAAGGTCTTCTCCCCCCAACAGATCTCTCTGACTGCCATGACTGACCATTTAACTGTTGGTTCTCCATCTGTTACAAAATTAATGTGGGACTCTGCAAAGATATATGGGCCAAAGAATAACCTAAACATGGCTGATCATACTAAAAAGGTGGCCATTTTCACACTATTTTTTCATAGAATCAGAATAACTGAGTTGGAAGGGGCCTATAAGGCAGTTACTTCACGTCCTACCTTGTTCCGCGATTATGTTTGTACCATGACAGCGTTGTTCGCAGTCACATGGTTTTGTCCCTGTTCAGTCCCTGTTTCCGCTTACTCACACGGGTTTGATTACTTGTCTCATGACAACTGTTACTTCATGGTCTTGTTCCGTGACAAATTCTGAATTTGTCTTGCTTTCTTAACCCGTCAGTGCTACAGGATTTTCAGTACTTTCTTTAATAAACATTTGCACTGCATGGTGTTTCCCGTAGGGAATCTAATGTTGAATGCCATTTCAGTCGCTGACCACTAGGTGGACACTGGTTGTTGCATGACAGCTGTTATTCCACGGTCCCTTGACTCAGAAGAGGAACCGGGAACCAACCCAGCCCAGGGGCAGGTACGGCTTGTCATGCTCTGTTCCCGGTTCCGGAGGCGTGGTCGAGACAACTTTTTGCTGTCACGCTATGGACGTGCAGTAAGATTTTTTTTGTACCAGTCCCAAGAGGGACAGCAAGGAGGGACGAACGGGATGTGAAGTAATCGCCAGAGCCCGTTGTGTCCAACCCCCTGCTCGATGCAGGGTCATTGCCCCCCACCACCAAGGCAGTTGAGATTCAGTTGGAAAGGTGAAACTGGGCCCTGGAACCTGTAATGTTGACCCTCTCTCCTCTAAAGTCTGCTCTGTTGGTGAATAGGTGTTAATGGGTTAAATGCCTTCATAACGAGATGGTTCCAGCCTTTATCAACAAGTCCTGACCTTGCTGCTAAAAGCAAGAAGACTCACTTCTTTGTTATAATTCTCAGAAGCTAGTTTGTAGATTAGCAAGGCTTGCCCTACCAAAAATGGCATGTCATTATTAACTATGCGCATGCGCCAGGTATACACTGTTGTATTGTTCCCTCTTATCTCTGTCTAAGCCAATGATACCATTTGAATGTGGTTCCATGCTACACGTTAACTGACCTACTTTTGATTCCTAATAAATTGTTTCTCCGTGGGGTGGGCACGGTAGAGAATTTCCCACCAGATATCAGTCTCAAGACTCTCGTTATTTCTAAACGCACTCCTTAAGGGGGGCTGGTTCTTCCTTCAAGTGGTGCCCAGTGTGAGGCTCGAACTCACGACCTTCAGATTATGAGACCTTCACTGCTCCCTCTTTTTTCTTTCATCGTCTTTCCCCCTTGCTTCTACACTTCTTTTTTACTTATGTCTCTCCATTTGTACATTCCTTTCCCTCCTTCCTGTTCACTTTTCTTCCATTGTAAAACATGTCTCAGCTGCCCAAGCATCTGACAAAAGGTTGTTTGATGTTTATCGCGAAGAAGACTGGATTAAACGATCTTACCTTGTGACACCAGTGTAGGTACAACTGTTGACTCTCCAGTAACAGACATAAAGCTATGATCTACAAAGGCATGGACAGAGACTTAGTAAACGATAACATAACTAAAACCACAACACAGTCAAATACCATGGAATTTGCTCTACTTATGAAACAGGTGAATCTGAAGTATTTTTTTACACACCATAGGATGTAAAGGCCGATTTGAATCAATTCAGCCCTAAATAATTCAAACACGCTTTCTCCCATGTGGTTACTTGTGATGTGTTCTTGTAAAGATGGGGTGTCTGTAGGTGGTGCTTTAATAATGCAGTGGACCTTTGTATAACAAATGGTTTGTATAACATAAAATCAGTACAACATAAAAAATTCTGGAGATAGGGGAAATTTCCTTAACATAATTGCCTATGGGGCAGATCTGTACAACATAAAAATGGTCGCGATTAGGGATTACTCTGTTTTCAGTGCATTCCTATGGGAACTTTGTATAAAGGAAAATTTGCTTAACAGAATTTCATTTGGAATGAATTAATTCCTTTATACAAGGTACCCCTGTATAGCCATTTGGGGCAGGGTTTTTAGAAGCAAGAGAACATTCAGCCAGACTCTCCCCCAATTGTCTGTTGAATTGTTTTGTAATTTCTTACACATATGAGATTAATACTAGATTGCCCTATCACTTTATCATTGGGTTATTGTTATTTTCTCTTCCCTCCTACCCCCAGTGTTATATCCTATAAGTATAAATGGATCAGCACCGGCAGGCCAGAGAGAGTCAGGAAAGAACAGAGGCTGTAGACTGAAATGCAACTCACATCACAGCCTGTACAAACTGTGAACAACTAAAGCAATCTACAGCCCTGTGTGAGCTCTGATTGTGTTTTCAAAACTAACACAGGAGCCCTTGCCCTCTGAAGATGCCAGCCACAGAGTCTGGGAAAACATTAGGAAGAAAAACTTCCGAAACACAGCCAAACAGCCTGAAAAACTCACAACAGGTATCAGATCCCAGCTGGGAAAGCCTTCGAGAATACAGAGATTCTTTTGTTTACTCTTGTTGATGAACCAACTATTATACCTTTTATCCCAGATTTTTTTTGGGGGGGGGACTGGGGAAAATGGGTGCAAATGTAACAAATCAACAGCAGGAATTTAATCAGCTCTGAATGACCCATTCTGCCACAGATAGGCGGTTACTTCATGCACATTTTGTCTCTGTTAGTGTTGCGCTTAGGAGCGGTACAAAAAATGTTACTTCACATCCGTTGTGCAACTACTGAAATTTGTCTCGACCATGCCCCCGGAACGAGTGCTAAACCCAACAATCCTGGTGCTGGGGTAGGGTTTTCCCTTGTCACTCTTTGTTCTCGCTCTCTGTTCTGAGACAAGGCACCTTGTAGTAACGACTTTCATGCAGCAAAACATTTGTTTCTATCAGAAAACTGTGTCCAGTATTTTTTTTTTTACTTTTTAGAAGCAAAATATTGAAAAATAATTTTTAAGCCAAAAAAAGGAAAGGGGAAGCTAGACAAATTCAGTTGTTTGTCATGGTACAAGACTGCAAGGTAACACTTGTCACGAGACAAGTTATCATGACCATGGGAACACTACCACGTGATCAAAACCATGTGATCGCAGCCAATGCGGTCGCGGTACAAAACTAGTCGCGGAACGAAGAAGGATGTGAAGTAACCGCCATAGTGTCCATTATCAGAGTTGCACAGCAATATTTCCATGCCTGAACTGAAATTTGGGCTCTAATCTTCATAACCAGGTTGATGGGTTTCTCTACAGAGAGTTGCTCTTACCAATAGAAGTAAAAGGTAGGAGAAGAAGCAGCTAGCCAAAAACAGGAGAAAGGTGGACCACTGGAACCAGAAGCCTAAATTTCCATAGGCATACCTAAAAATAGAACACAAACCAATCGAACATAAGAGAATCAGGGGAGGAGCAGATATAAGAAACACTGATTTTAATTACTTCGGTCTCAGTGAGAAAAATAGTCATACATTAATGTCACCAGCTTTGGGGCAATTCTGGACCTTATATAGTGGTAATTCAGTGAAAGGCAGGTAGTGTTTTTGGAATTTTCATTGCTACTCATTGCAGATAAGAAACTGTCTTCGTCAGTTACTTCACATCCGTTTTGTCTCTCTAAGTGTTGCGCTTCAAAGCAGTACCAAAAAATCTTACTTCACATACATCGCCCAACAGCTGAAATTTGTCTCAACCACACCCCCAGAACGGGTGCTAAGCAAGACAAATCTGTACCTGGGACTGGGGTAGGGTATTTCCTTGTCCCGGTTTGTTCCCAGTTTCTGTTCCGAGACAAGATACTGTGAGGTAACAACTGTCATGCAACAAAACATTTGTTTCTCTCAGAAAACTGTGTCCCAGGTACTGGGTTGGGTGTTACATTCAAAGTGTCCACCCACCCCAGATGATCACCACCCCCTTGCCCTCCTCCGTTAAATACCAATAAAATAAACCAAACTTCAAAGTCAGGCAAGAGGGACACCAGACAGACAATGAATTAGCAAACAAAAGGAATAAAGAACAAAGAAAGCCTGAAGGCTATCACCCAGAGCATTCCAGTGCGGCCACATGGAGAAAGTGAAAGCTAGCCAGTGAGCCGCAGACTCCTTCCCTGCCTGCAAAGATTTTGAAAAAGAATTTTAAGCCGCCCTGGCCCCCCAAAAGGAAAAAGGAAGCTAGAAAAATTCAGTGTTTGTCAAGGTACAAGATCATGAGGTAATACTTGTCACGAGACAAGCTATCACAACCACGGGAACACTGAAACAGCGACCGGTGTTGGAGCGGGTGGTGGCCGGACAGCTCCAGGCGCTGCTGGATGAAATGGATTTTCTGGATCCATTTCAATCTGGTTTCAGGCTGGGTTTTGGAACAGAGACTGCCTTGGTCGCCCTGTACGATGACCTTTGCCGGGAGCGAGACAGGGGGAGTGTGACCCTGTTGATGCTCCTGGACCTCTCAGCGGCTTTCGACACCATCGACCATGGTGTCCTTCTGGATAGGCTGGCCAGGTTTGGAGTTGGAGGCACTGTCTTGCAGTGGTTCCACTCCTTCCTGGCTGACCGTGTCCAGAAGGTGGTGCTGGGGGACAGTAGCTCTGCCCCATGGCGTTTATGTCATGGGGTTCCACAGGGCTCAATACTATCTCCCATGCTGTTTAACATCTACATGGAACCTCTGGGAGAGGTCATCAGGAGGTTTGGGCTGAGGAGTCAGCAATATGCTGACGATACTCAGCTCTACCTCTTATTCTCCACCAATTCAGGTGAGGCGGTTTCTCTTCTGAACTTGTGCCTGGGCCAGATAATGGACTGGATGAGGGTTAATCAATTGAAACTTAATCCAGACAAGACGGAAGTGCTGTTAATGTGTGCTTCACCAGACAGGTTAGAGGGCCACTTCCCTGTCCTGGACAGCATTGCACTCCCCCTAAGGGACAGAGTCTGTAGCTTTGGGGTGCTCCTGGACCCCGGTCTAACTCTGTAAGCCCAGGTGGACTTGCTGTCGAGGGGTGCCTTTCTCCAGCTGTGGAATATATATCAGCTGTGCCCCTACCTGGATGAACGGAGCCTCAAGACAGTTACACATGCACTGGTAACATCCTGTATTGATTATTGCAATGCGCTTTACATGGGGCTGCCTTTGAAGACGGTCCAGCAATTGCAACTGGTTCAGGATCGTACTGAGCGGCTGGTGAGTGGCAGGGCCACAAAGGAGCACATCACGCCGATTCTGTATGACCTTCATTGGTTACCAGTTGCTGCCCGAGCCCAATTCAAAGTGCTTGTTTTGACATATAAAGCCCTAAATGGCTTAGGACCTAGACACCTGAAGGACCGCCTCCTTCCATATGAACATACCCAGCAATTAATATCTAGTCAGGGAGCCCTCCTGAAAAAGCCATCCCTCAAGGAGGTGAGAGGGATGGCTTGCAGGTATAGGGCTTTTTCAGCCACTGCCCCCAGACTACGGAATGCCCTCCCAAGTGAGACCCACCTGGCACCAACGTTGATAACATTTCAGCGCCAGGTAAAAACCTTCCTGTTCCAGAAGTTTTTAAACTAATCATTGTGGGTCCTAATGGCAATTTTAGTGTTGTGTTTTTAATGTATTGTATTTATTGTATTTACATGTTTTTATTGTCCTAATTTTACTGTAATTTTGATGTTTTAAGTCTGTGAAAATACTCAGTCATCCAGGTGAGTTTATCTGGAAGTTGAGTCATGGCTACTGGACTTCTTTTTGAGAGATAGAAACGTTTCGCTGTTATCCAAACAGCTTCATCGGTCTGAATACACCTAGTGCAAATAATCCATTTTATAGTCAGCTTTGACCTCTTGTCACCCTGGTCTGAATTAGGCTCATAAGATGAACAATGGCCTGAATAGGCTCGTTAGGGAGACAATAGTATCCATAGCCGTAAGGCGAACAATGGCCTAAGACAGAGATTTGTCCACCCAAAGGATCCGACACCAAACCATAAAAGGAGCAGTATAGTATATGCGGTCCAGTGCAGTGAGGAGAGTTCAGACCTCTACATTGGAGAAACGAAACAGCCATTAAACAGAAGGATGGCCCAACATAGGAGGGGTAACAGCTCAGGACCTGAATCAGCAGTACACCTCCATTTGAAGGACAAAGGGCACTCTTTCAAAGATGAGGATGTACACATATTAGACAAAGAAGAGAGGTGGTTTGAGAGAGGAGTAAGGGAGGCCATTCATGACTGAGCCTCGTGGCACAGTGGTTAAATGCCTGTCCTGCAGGTAAAACTGTGCTCACGACCTGGGTTCAATCCCTGGTAGCAGGCTCAAGGTTCACTCAGCCTTCCATCCTTCCGAGGTCAGTAAAATGACTACTCAGCTTGCTGGGGGGGGGGAATGTGTAGCCTGCACACTATAATTAAAATTGTAAACCGCCCAGAGACTACTTGTAGTAGTATGGGGCGGTATATAAGCAGAACACTTTGCTTTTGCTTTCATGTGAGCATTGAAAACCCCTCTCTCAACAGAGGTGGTAGTCTCCGGCATAGTCTATCTGCTACTTATCAGGCTGTGCTTTCCAAAGTACCCAGACAAATCAAAAAGCCTTCACCACCAAGGTCATAGGTAACGACCCATTCTTGATAGGTTTCAGCACCTTAGGCCATTGTTCACCTTAAGGCTATGGATACTATTGTCTCCCTAACGAGCCTATTCAGGCCATTGTTCATTTTATGAGCCTAAGTCAGACCAGGGTGACAAGAGGTCAAAGCTGACAATAAGATGGATTACTCGCACTAGCTGTATTCAGACCAATGAAGCTGTTTGGATGAACAGCGAAACGTTTCTATCTCTCAAAAAAGAAGTCCAGTAGCCATGACTCAACTTCCAGATTTGATGTTTTAATTGTCCATTTTGATTGTGAGCCGCCCAGAGACCTTTGGGTAGTGGGCGGCATACAAGCTATATAAACAAACAAACAAACAAACAAACAAACAAACAAACAAACAAACAAACAAACAAACAAACAAATAAATAAATAAATAAATAAATAAATAAATAAATAAATAAATAAATAAATAAATAAATAAATAAAACCACGTGATCATGACCAAAGCTGTCACAGTACAAAACAGTCATGGAACAAAGGAGGACATGAAGTAACCGTCTTTATCAGTGCTGCTTCCTATAGAATGAAGGCTGAGTGTAATATGTTACCACATGGAACCGTTCATGGAAATGGGTCCCGTCTTTATCAACCCTTCTATTTTCAGGGCACCAAAGAAGGACACTTACCCGTCAAAGTTGTGGTAGTCATTCTTTGCTTCTCCCCACATGTATAGAAAGGTGAACCAGCAGGAGAAAGTTAGAATCAGCAGGACAAAATAAATACACTCCCCCTGCAACCAAAGAAGAGCGGAAGGAGCAATTATACGTTCCGTCTTCCACACACTCTTAAATGTTGCTCAAGTCTTCCTGTGCATTCGGGGAGGTACCAGTGAACAGGGCCTGTAACCAAGGGTGTGTAGTGCGATTAGGTCTCATGGGGTCAGCACTTCAGGACCTTCTGGGTAGTGGGTCCTTTTGACTGCAATCTTCACTGCATCTGGGAGAAAATGCAGCATAGTTTCTTGCCTTGAAATCATCCAACCATTGCATATAGACACAAGGATCACCATTTATGACATCCCAAACTTCAATGTGATTCCGTTTTCGACAATCTACCTGGATCCAACATAAGACATTTTAGCTGTCTAGTCACACTCTGAAGTTAATACCTAGGCATACCTAGGTTCTCCCTGAGAACCTTTATCTCCTTCTAGAATCTAAGCCTGTCTCCAATTTTTTTAACTTGCTGTAAAAAAAAGTCCACTGGTTCTAATATTTACATTTACTATTTAATATTTACTATTTAATATTTAATATTTAATATTTACTAGAGCCAGATTTGAATTGCTGGATTCCATGGTCAAATATGGGCGTTTTCACCACCTCCCTTATCAGGAGAGAACCTGTATTTGTGGATCCCCTTCTGTTGAAAACATTTCTCATATTCTCTTTGACTGCCAATTATATGCATCCATCAGGCTTCAATATCTATCCCCCTTTTTAGAAAGAACAGTCCATAGGGACCCAATTCACAGATTGTCTTATCTTCTTTCGGGCTCTAATGTGTACATTGTTCGCAAAGTTGACAAGTTTGTAATTAAAGCTGCAGCTTTAAGAACGCAATACGTCGAACAAATTGGAGTATCCTGCAAAGGAGATCTACATATTTGACTTCTGTATATTCTGAATCTGTATTGTAGGGTAGCCTATTGGATGGTGTTGCATGTACTTCAATGTATCTTATATTCTGTGTTTTTATTGGTTGATATGGTCATAGGACTAATCAATAAATTTATTTGTTGTTGTTGTTGTAATATTTACATCATGTTTCACATCTGAGATGTGACCCCGACCACCCATGACGCCTGTTTCCATATTCACACAACACTTTATTTTTCTCCTTCTAAACATTAGCAATAATTGCATGCTATCAAATCAATTCTGATTTATGGCAACATTTTCCAGAGTTTTCCAGAGAGAGAATACTCAGAAGAAGTGGTTTTCCATTCCTGTACTCTGGGGAGGGGGGATGCCCTGGGACGGTGCCATCAGAGGTTACAAACCATGATGGAGATGTGTAATCACCAGGCTTAAAACCAGGGTACTTCAAGGGCCAGAGGCAGGGGGGTGATTGCAGGAGACAGATATCCAGTCTCGTGCGCTCCCAGAGGCATCTGGTGGTGCCACTGTGAGATACAGGAAGCTGGACTAGATGGGCCGTTGGCCTGATCCAGCATGGCTCTTCTTATGTTCTTGTGTTGTGTTCACCTGCCCAAGGCTACACAGGATGGTGGTCCTCACAGGAGGCACACAGAGGAACTACATTTCCAGTCTTTGGCTACACAGCCAGATAGCTAAACCCCTGAGCCAGCTTTAGATTTGGTACAATATTTAGGAAACAACACTTCATTTGCAGGCTCGCTCATCCCCTGAGAGGCACAGTGGCAAACTAACTTCCTGGTGCTCTGGTTTCACACCCTGATATCTAACTCACTGACGTATCCAGTGATAGTTATCTAAACACAACTTCTAAACCAGTTTCTTTCACACATAACCCACTGTGTGCTTCCTCTTTCCCAAGATGCGGTATCTTTCTTGGGTCATCTAGGGGAGAAAAGCGGGATATTGATTAATTAATTCTGTTTGAACATTCTAAAGCAGTGGTTTCCAGCCTTTTCAAGCAATGATCCTCTTTTATAATAACCGGGTAATCGAAGACGCACACCCTCCGACAAGAAAGAAAGAAAGAAAGAAAGAAAGAAAGAAAGAAAAGAAGTCATGAGTGACATTACCAATTGGGCAGAATAATATAAAATGACATTTTTAATGGGGTAAGATAATGTCTTCTCAGGAAGTAAAGGCTTCTTTCCCAAAAGGGCCTGTTTCTCCAACGTACATGTACACACAAGCTCTAATATTCCCCTCCAAAAGCCATGGGAGAAATTATTTAACAAAGGCTCTAACACAGATAAGGTGACCGACAACCCACCAAAAAACACTTGGCAATCCCCTTTGTGGGAGTCACACACACCCAGGTTAGAAAACACTGTCCTAAAACAATCTGCCAGCAGTTCTTCTAAACGTTAATCCCAAGAATGTGACTTATCCTTAACACGTTTTATTGCTAACAGGTTTGTGTGGCAAAAAGTACAACACTAACACCATATCTTTTAGAACTCTCAAATAATCGGGCACACGGGCTCCTTCTTAAACCATGACAATCCACACAATCACCTTGCCACAGCAGCACTGCCCTGGCCTGACCGTCTGTTGGTACGGGTGCCACCGACAGCTGTAAAACCCGGCGAGGCAGAAGATGAAGGGCAGATGATGACCATTCGGATGGACTACGTGATGGGGGGCTGTTTTCAACTTCCCAAAGCTGGCGTTCTGGAAGATGGTATTGGCGCTGTCCATTTGCTGAATTTTCTGTTGAGTCTTCATCTAGGAAAGAGAACTTGAGTATTTGCTTTTTTTTAAAAAAAAATTCACATGTTAAAAAATAAAGTTTCCAGCTTCTTTTGTGTTTGGCTGGATGGTTGCTTAAAAGGATTTTATATAGCATTTTGAGACAGTGATGCCAACTGGCAACCATTTAAATAAAATACTGAAACAGCAATCAAGAATAAAATCACGTTTTTTAAAAAGAGCAGCAAGTGCATTTATTTATTTATTTATTTATTTGAAAGAAAGAAAGAAAGAAAGAAAGAAAGAAAGAAAGAAAGAAAGAAAGAAAGAAAGAAAGAAAGAAAGTCATGAGTGACATCACCAATTGGGCAGTATATAAATAGAATAAATTAAAATAAATAAGAGAAGACAGTCAAGAGTGTTGTCATCTTTTCCACGTTTAACTCAATGCTGAGAGAGGCTTCAGTTGGCTTTAGTAACATCTGGCATAAGGACAAATGTCAGAAAAATAAAAAGCTTGTATAGAAAAAAGGTCTGGTTTGAATGTGGAGTTTGGGCTCTTAGACTACAATGACCAGAGTTCCCCAAAGGAATTGTGGGGTTTACGGTCCAAAAACACACGAAGCTGTCCATCGTGGCCCCTCAAAGACTACCACTGCTACCAGATTCATTTCAGCGAGACCATTTGTGGACTATAAGCCACTTTTTGTGGGCTTCCACTTGTGAAACCTGTTCTTAACTAACAAACACACATGCACGGACCAGGGCCCACGCAGCCAGATGGGCGGGGCACCAATCTATGAAAATAAATAAATAAATAAACAAACAAACAAACAAACAAACAAACAAACAAACAAACAAGGAGCTACAATTATGTCATTTTTTGTGTTTGTCTGCCACAGCTGCCCAGACACTAACACAGTTCCTTCCCTGTTGAACAGTCCGCCATGACAGCTGAGCGGTGAAAGCTGAGGTGCCTCAGACTGATGATGGCGGTTCCTCGCACGGCTCTTGCTGTATTAATGAGCCCTTCTATCTGAAACGGGACTCCTCTATTTAATTCGGCTTCTTTTTACCTTGTATATACCAGGTTCTAGGCCACAGCTAGGCCATGAAAGCTCATTGTGATGGCTCTGTCTCACTCTCATGGAGCCTACCTCACAGGATTGTTGTGAGGGTCAAGCAGGGAGAGGGGGAGACTCATGCATGCCCCTTTGGGTTTACTTGCAAGCCAAGTGGGCGATCGCTGCCATTTTGTGGGATGAGCTTCCGCCCGATATTCGTCTAGGAGCCCCGTCCCTGGCTTCATATAAAAGAGCCTTGAAAACCTGGCTCCTCCAACACGCCTTCCCGAGCACTGAGTTATATCACTTTGGGTCACGGTCTCGCCATCTCAAATTGCCTTTTAATCTGATGTAAAGATTTATTTGATTTTTTAAAATCGGTTTTGTTTTGTTTGCAGATTTGTTGTCGCTGGATTGTGGATTTATTGTATTACTTTGGGTCTTATTTATATCTGATTGCATTTTGCATCACGTTGTAAGCCGCCCAGAGTGGCCAGATGGCCAGGTGGGCAGGGTATAAACCCAATAAATAAATAAATAAATAAATAAATAAATAAATAAATAAATAAAT
>JAHTLZ010000007.1:48572565-48583091 GCA_023846285.1 Phrynocephalus versicolor | reverse complement strand
AATAAATAAATAAATAAATAAATAAATAAATAAATAAATAAATAAATAAATAGGATTATAACAAAGCTAAAGAAGGTAAAATGAAATAAATGTCCAGCCTCCGGGACAGATTAGCAGTCTTTGCTCCTTGCAAAAGCCTCAATTCTTAGCAGTAGCAACAGGGGCGTTGCCATGGTTCAGCCGCTTTCCTCCATCATTTGAGATGGAGACGCGTCCCCATGAATTTCACGCAGAAGACCCACAAGGGCTGCGCTGCACTTGGTGAATGCCCGCCCGCTTTGCGTGACCCACTGGCAAGAAACACCTTTTCTCTGCAGGAGCTCCCTGCCTGGCCAAGGGTTCAAGAGCCCAACCCCACCATCTGAGGCCTACATGGGATTTCTGTGAATCTATTGTTGTATCTTAGATATCAAACGTCTATGCTGCTGCTTACCGAATCTCTTGCTGTAGTTGGTGTATTAAAATCACCAGTGGTACCTTGTAAAAAGGAATTAATTCGTTCCAAATGAAATTCTGTTAAGGAAATTTTCCTTCATACAAATTTCCCATAGGAATGCATTGAAAATGGAGTAATCCCTAATCGCGACCATTTTTATGTTGTACTGTAGCCTTTTGCTGACCTAGATAACTGTACGGATTCACCCCGTAGGCGATTCTGTTAAGCAAATTTCGCCTATCTCCGGAATTTTTTATGCTGTACAGATCTTATGTTATACAAACTGTTTGTTATACGAGGGTCCACTGTACAGTAAAACAGTATATTCGGGCCTATCACATGAGACAGAGAGGGTGTGACCACACGGAAATTGTCTGTAAACAGAAGACTGGTCTAGGGCAGTATATTTCCTGGTGATCACACGACACACGGGGAATTGGGGTGTCACCCAGCACAGATGTGTGTCCATGTGGGGCTTATTGTACACTCAGCCAAAGAGATGGAGTCCCCTCCCCAGCAAGTGAAGGGGGTGATCTCTCCGGATGATACTACTATACACACAAATATGGGCTCCTTGTCTTTTTTGTAGCCTTATGTCATCAGAGAAAGAAAGCTAGTTCCATTCTTGGCCCCAAGTCAACCTACCTGAAATGTTACTTGGCCAAAATTTCAATCAATTTTGCTCCCAAGACTTCCAGCGTCTCCGAATCCGCCAATGAGCAGCTTATAACTGCCATGGAACGTTCTGTTACCATCCTTCTTTCTGTAGTACAAGCATGGCTTTTTTTAAAAACTTCCTCTGAACTTTTTCACTTTCTTGTTGAGCTGTTTTTATGATATACTTTATATTTTCTTTCCTTTTATTTATCGTATTACTTTGTTTTTATTGTTGCATTGTTTCTTTTGGGTCTGTCTTGTCCTCTTTGTTCACCGCCCGGAGTTCTTTCGGGAAGACAGGCGGTATAAAAATGGATAAATATTTTTTTTTTAAAAAAATGGATAAATAAATAAATAAAATTCCTGTCTTCCTCTGAACTCTCACATTAATATTGGGTTCAAAGGAAGTCACCTTCTTTATTTTCTTCTTCTGATCCTTGACATGTACAGAGAAATCAGTTTCTTCCTCAAATACTGTACATTTCATTCTTTTTCTCTTCCTCTGAGCCACAATTTCACATACTGTACCTGTTTTTCCACTTTATATGTTACATTAAAAGGTGAAGGTAAAAGTTCCCCCTGCACACGCGTACTAGTCGTGTCCGACTCTAGGGGCGGTGCTCATCTCCATATTCAAGCCGAACAGCCAGTGTTGTGCAATTTTCTGAATATAATTTTTGCTGAATACAATTTTCTATTTCCTCCAAAACAACTGGTACATGTTTTTTTCAATTTAAAACAAAACAAAAAAACAAAAAGCAGTGGGGCAATGAGAGAGCAGAAGCAAACATAATTTTCATGGAAGTCTGGAAGAGAATCGGTAGTATTTTATAGATGCAGGTATTTGACAGATGTCATAGATATTTGACAGATTTTACTTTGCACTAGGAAAGTGTTTCAGCTAAGTAGAACAGAACAGGTTGGATACAAGCTGAAAAATTTTCAGGCATCCATTATCAAATACAGTGGTACCTCGGATAATGAATTTAATTCATTCTCCGAGGCTATTTTTATCTGGAAAAAAAATGTTATCCGAAACACAGTTTCCCATAGGAATGAATGGGAAACCAATTAATCTGTTCTGGGGCCTAGGAAAAAGACACAGACACCTGTTTTTTCCCTCAAAACTCTTTATAAGAGTTTTGCACATTAAAGGTACAGATGTGATGCAGCCCGGGGTAACTCTTTTTTACCAATGCATGCTGGAAATTCGTCATCCAAGGCAGCCCAGAGAGAAAATTTGTTATCTGAGGCAGCCCAATACCTAGAAATTGTGATTTGTTATCCGAGGCAGCCCATAGGGAAAATTCTTTATCTGAGACAGCCCTACGCCTGAAAATTGTGATTTGTTATCCGAAAAATTGTTATCAGGGGCATTTGTTATCCAAGATATTACTGTATAATCCTGAGCTTGAGAAATCTGGCTGTTGTTTTTTTAAAGACATGATACCCCAGAACCCCCGGCAAACATGGGGAGTTGTCAGCTGGCTGGTGGATGCTGGATATTATATTCCCAAAGGAGAAAGATATATTTCTAAGCTCTAAAGAAGCCAAGGCCAATATCCCCATGCTTTCTGCTCCACAATGGCCAAACATATTACTGGCAGTTTCATTAAAAAAGGGGATGAAAATAAATTAAGTCTTCTACTACTATCTACTCCCACCTCAAAGAAAGAGTCCTTGTACACAACTCCTGATTTTGTTCTCCTGCCCTGCCTTTAAACATCCCATAAGCATTTAACTGGCCATTGGGGAAAATAGGATGCTGTACTAGATCACCCTTGTTGCTTATTCTCTTTGTTTTTTCCCAGTATGGTGCTACTTCTGTTCTGATATTTCAGCCACTCAAGCTGGACGTTCAGTGCCCTTTCAGACTTGTATTGTATACATTGGTCTTCTGCCTTTAATTTCTAGTTGCTCTCACGTGCTTCAGTATTTGACATGGTGTGGTTCCTAGGTCCCACTAGCCAGATGTCAACAACCTATATCTGATACAGTTGGCCGATGCAATCTGTGGATATTGCTCTGGGATCTCTCTTAGTGATGACAAAAAACATTCCCTTTAATGAACAGAATTTATTTTTTTTCTACACGTTTAAAAATTCAAAAACTTAAAATGCATATTTAAATACATTTTTTTAATAAAAAACTAACTTGTCCAGGGGGTATATCCCACATATGAAAATGGACCATCTTCTGGTTTCTTTCTACAATGTCTCTGCAAGATCCCTGTTGAAGCACCCTCTACCACACAGAACCCTTGCCGAAAGGAGCCTCGGGTTTATAGCAGGAGAGGAATACATTTCCAAAATATCCTACGGGCAGAGGTGATACAAATGGAACCTCAGTGGCTTTTCACAACCAGAGAATTCCAAATATGGTCTTGATGTCACTTGTGCAGAAAGCTGCAGATGATGCAGAACCTTCTCCTTTGCTAGGAAGAGAAAAACGCTTCCACCTTGAGTCATAGAAGAGCCAGGTGGGGGCCCTTTGAACTTTTTCTTCAAAGCAGACATGGCTGTCCAAGACATCAATGTCCAAACCACATCCATGAATATCCGAGCAGTGTCCAGTCTCTCTGATCAGTTCCTTGTGTATTCAAAGTTGCTTTCCCCCAAAACTGCATGCTCACAAACAGGAAAGATTCTTCTGCCGAGATGACGCATGCTCGAGCACAAAGCTGGTGGGGCCATCTCTTTAAGTCACGACATTGTGTTAAGTTCTGAAAACATAGAGAACAAGGTGATGTTGATTCAGGCTCAAGTACAGAGAAGAGAGCACTTCTCAAAACTAAATCAAGTTTATAGTCACAGTAACAAACGTTTTCGTTGTCCCTCACTATCTTGAATGACAAGTGCATGTGTGTTGCGTTGTGTTGTTACAATTGTGACCAACTCTTCATGACCCCATGTCCATGGAGTTTTCTTGGCAGGAATACTGGAGTGGCTTGCCATTTCCTACTCCAGGCGCCTACAGCACCTGGTATTCCCTGGTGGTCGCCCATCCAAATACTAACGAGGGCCGGCCCTGCTTAGCTTCCGAAATCAAGCAAGATCAGATGTGCTCATGGCATGGCTGAGCCCAAATGTAATGTCTAGAACACTTCTAGGCTTCAGCTGCACACCCTTCCCTCTCTCCCAAACAACCATACAAATAGGTTCGAAAATATAAATCATGCCCCAAGAGGCTTCCTGGGCTTTAGATTTGTATACTCATTTTAAATCCTCTAGACCAGTGGTTCTCAACCTGTGGTTCCCCAGATATTCCTGGACTGCAACTCCCAGAAATCCTGGCCAGCTCAGCTAGTGATGAAGACTTCTGGGAGTTGCAGTTCAGGAACCGCTGGGGACCCACAGGTTGAGAACCACTGGTCTAGAGCCTGTTTGTGGCCTTAAAAGATCCAGCTTGACAAGAAGCAACGTAAAGCTCTATCTGTGCTGGTAAAAGTTGACTCAAAAGACAAGGGTTTCCTGAGTTGTGTCCACACATCCTTGATGGTTCTTCTGTCTCAGCGTCACCCACAGCATCTAAACCCTGCTTAACTTCAAATTGCTGCTCGTGGCACCATCAACAGGTCTGCCCCTCCTGGGACAAAGTCTCATTCTCTGTCTTTGGAGTAATAAGTGCTCCTAGTGGTGTGGGGTCATCTGATCCCAGTTTACCTTGTGAATTCCAGCAATGACAGGGACTCAGATTTAGGCTGAATACTTTGGTATTAATAGGTAAAACATTTAACTGTTTGAGCTGTACAACAGTGGAACCAGGGAAAAATTGGACCCCTTCTATCAGATCTGGATTATTTCACTGAAGACAGAATTCAGTTTGATAGCCTTATAGGTCCTTTCCAACTCCTTGATCCAGTCCAACCCCCTGCCATGCAGGAACCCCCATCACAGTATTTCCGACAGATGGCCATCCAGCCCCTGCTTAAACCCTCCAAAGAAGGAGACTCCACCACCCTCTGTGGCAGCCTATTCCACTGCCGAACAGCTCTAACCGTCATGAAGTTCTTCCTAATGTTCAGGTGAACAACAATCAACAACAACATTTCAGGCACACGTTGCTGCTAGCGGTACCTGCAGTTATAGAGTTGTGTGGGCACCTTTAAGACGAGCAGATGTCTCCTAACACGGGTCTTTATGGATTGCAAAGCCCATCAGCTGCCCTGTTGTTAACAAGAAATTAAAACATCCGCCACGAGGTAGATGTCACAGATTCTACAAACTGTGTTATTCAACAGAGGGTGATCTTAACAGGAGAGGTGGGCACTCCTTTGCCACTGGAAATGCTTTGTTTCCTTGGGAAATGACGCCACCTTCATGACAGAGCTACCGTTTTGCCGTCAGTACAGTCCAAGTTTAGTTGCAGGCATCTTGCAGCAAATGATGGAGAAGAACTCTAAGAAAAAACTGCTGGATCCATGAAGAATCCTACTTGGCACATGGCAGTTCTCTGCGTATCTAGTCTGAAAGCTCAACTGAAGACATGTAAAGCCTACCTGTTTCAAATTTGTTGTAAATGCTACTGTCAAGAGTTTCATCACTTTCCGTTTCACAGCAGTTGCTGCCCACCTCCCGCAACCTGGAGAGAAAAGGTTATGCTGTTTATTAAGATCTGTCCTGCCTGCCCCTGACTTTCTCGCCCTCATGTTTTTTTTTAAAAAAAGCCAAGTATTCTGTTTATATACTGCCACATAATGCTTAACACACACTCTGTGTGGTTTACAGTTTAATTTTACAGGCTACATACTGCCCACCACCACCACTTCATGAGCTGGGAACTCATTTTACCGACATCAGAAGGATGGAAAGCCGAGTGAACCTTGAGCCTGCTACCTGGGATTGAACCCCAGGTCGTGAGCAAAGTTATAGCTGCAGTACAGCAGTTTAAGCTCTGCGCCACGAGGCTCACCAGGATAATAATACTGGGACATCTGATAGGGTTGTTCTAAGCCGGATTTCTGGGAATACCCGGAGACATGCTTGAGACATTTCAAACACACTTTATGAAGGCTGTGATACTTTGGATGAAACTCCGTTGTGTAGGAAGGTGCGGGTGTTTGCTATACTATTATAGTTCCCTGTGGTAGATGTGATACACTAAGCTACATTAAACCTGCAACATGTTAACCATGGTTGAATTTACCAGTGAATAAAAAAGATGAAAGAGATGAAGAGAAGGGATAGTGCGTCTGTTACGGTCCACATGCTCCTGTACTCCTGGGGTGTCTGTAACAGAACAACAAACAAACAAGTCTTTCCTCAAGATCAAGTGGAGAGAAACACGGTGGGGTACTTAGAAGCTTGTACACCTGGGAGGCTTAGAGAGTTCTTTCTTTACACATTTTGGATTCAACCTATCCTTGTCTTGCAATTCCTGCACTCGTATAAAGACAGGAATATGTCTGCTTTTTGGACATCGTGGTTGCATCAAAACAGTGGTGGAATTTTTAAACACCTATTTCTGGACAAAGGACATTTTAAAGTCCATGGCAATTTAAAAAAAAGCAAAAAGCTAAGTATGCTGCTTATACATCACCCCATAGGACTTAAAGCACTCTCTGAACAGTTTACAATCCAATTATGCAGGCAACTCATTGCCTCCCCAGCAAGCTAGGTACTCATTTTACTGACCTCGGAAGGATGGAAGGCTGAGTGAACCTTGAGCCAGCGACCTGGCATTAAACCCCAGGTCGTGAGCACAGTTGTAGCTGCGATATAGCAGTTAACCATTCGGCCATGAGGCAAAAGGATTATGCATTTCCACAATTAGTGTTAGCTGTATTGCCAGCTGGTCACCCTATGCCCTGCTTGTGAAGCAGAACATGGATCAGGAAGCCAGGGAAAAGTGGAAAGTGCTTACACATGTGACCTTGCATGATGGGAATGAACCTGAAAACTGGTGTCGATTGTAAACTGTGTATACATGCATATGTATATATATATATGCAATAACATAATGTGTTATATGAAATGGATGTATAACCCCAAATCATGTTGAACAAAATGTCCGAAATGTGCTGATTTGTGTAAATTGTGCATTTGAGCGTAAGACATAACATGTCTCGGGTGTAATTAAGTGCTGCATGATGCAATGTGGGTCTTGATTGCTCATGGGAAGTATAAACGTATGCACCTAGAAATAAGTGGCAGCTGCTGTAAGTCAGCTCATTGCTCTCTGTACTGCATTCTGTAATGTTATGTTGATATGTTGTCATGCAGCCAAATGTTCTGCTGATTTATGTACATATGTCATATACTCTGCCCAATTTTATTTACACGCATCCAACAATTTTTGTCTCCTCAAACTCTGTTGTTTTCTAGCCTCCTCAAATTCTTAATAGATGGCTACCCATCAAGAATGACACAGAAAAAGGAAGGCTGTATGGAAATAAGCATGATGGGACATAGTGTGAGTTGTTAAGCTGAATATTAAGTGCACATTTCAGCCTTGTGTTAGACCTTATCTAAGGTATGTAGAGCAGTGGTGGCCAAACTTTGGCCCTCCTGATGTTTTGGACCACAACTCCCAGAATTCCAAGCCTAGACTGCCAATGACAAAGGACTGTGGGAGTTGTGGTCCAAAACATCTGGAGGGCCAAAGTTTGGCCACCACTGATATAGAGGAATAACCATAACAAGCTAGCAGTGTAGAATATGGTTCGCTAGTAGATACCATTGGTCATTTATGTCATGTGATATCTGGAAGCTTGGAGCAAGAAGACAAGAGGACAGAGTGAAGCCATGATTATGCTTAGGATCGCTTTGAGCCATGGAACTCACCTTAGTTAGGTAGAGTAGGAAAGGTCAGCTTAGGAGAAATCTTGAATTTAATCAGTTAGTCGGGATGACTTAGATTTTATTATTTTTAGGGAAATAAAACTATGATCGAGATCTGTTAAGGTTTTGATGCTTTTTTGAATTCTTATTTTTGCATCTTAAGAATAGGAAAAAAATACAACTTTTGAAAAGTAGTGTGGCCTCTTGTTTTGAAAAGAACTCAAGAGTAAATCAGAAGGTGGAGATCAGGGGTGCCCAAACTTTTTGTAAGGAGGGCCAGATTTGGTGGCTGAGAATGTGTCAGGGGCCAGTTGCTCCCCAACCCTGCCACCCCACTGCAAGCCCCACCTACTTTCTTTTAAAAAAACATGGGGTGAAGGAGGGGGAGGGAGGGGTGGGCCAGCCAGCCGCGGGCCATTCAGAATGGCCTGGCAGGCCGGATTTGCCCCCCGCCCCCGGGCCGGACTTTGGGCAGGCCTGGTGGAGATGTTTTGGAGTATTTTGTCTCAGAAAAAAAGGATTTCTCTTTACTTTTGAACACGGCCCTTTTGATTTACCCTTTTGATTTTTCGTGTTTCTTTTGGGGGGGGTTATAGAGATATCCTCTTGGAGGAGATTAAAAAGCACCCCAGCCGGCTTCCTGGGAAAGGTCTTTTGGGAAGCATTGAACCCCATCTGTGCGGGGAAACCCCGGATGAGAGGACAATGGGCCTCATACACAGGAAGCCAGCCTTGCTCTGATCTCTATCCCCACATTAGCCAGCAAGGCCATGAGATGGTATGTAGGGAAATAACAAGCTATCTGTAGTCGTTCATCAATACCTTGCTAGCGACCAGCGCAAAGACACTGCTACATCAGATAAGCCCTTCCCAGGAATTCATCAGCCTACACCATCCTGACACGTAGACCCTCGCTCCACCTCTGATGCACTGCCTTTGCAACTAATAAAAGAGCCTTATTTATTTATTTATTTATTTATTTATTTATTTATTTATTTATTTATTTATTTATTTATTTATTTGTATCCCGCCCATCTTCCCGGAGGAACTCTGGGCGGCTTACATAGTAGCAACAAAGCGCAATATTCAGAGTACAATATAACATAATAAAAACAAAATAAAACGATAGAGCAAAAGCAATTATAAACAGTTTTCAAATCACAACGTACAGGATCACCCTAGCATCGCCATCTAGGGGGAGGCGAATTGCTTAGGGGCAAGTATTGATGGCGGCAAAAAAAAAAAGGAGACTAATACTCGCCAAAGGCCTCGCGGAAGAGAAGCGGGGACTTCAGGAGTGCAGCGGCAATGAAGAGCTCTGGGAGGGATTGGGCTGCGTTGCGGGGAGCACGGTAACCCAGTACAATGCCAAATCTGTCCCGCTGTCCCACTAACAGGTGAAGGCATTCTAACCCTTGACTTACCAATGTTGAGGCCCTGCAAACATAAAGAGAGTCCCTGTAAACGATGACAGCCCCCCCCACCCCTTTGACCCTCCAACCTTCCCACGCCTTGAACCAGATATCCGGGCGGGCACAGGAGGGAGAGCGAAGCCCCCCCCCCTCCGCACCCACCCAGGTCTTGGTAATACAAGCCTTGGACTCACGCTTGCAGAGGAAGCTGTTGCTGCATGAGGCCTGGCTTGTTGAACCCCAAAACGTGCCTATGTGGAATGATTATTCCTACAAGGGTTGAATTGGGACGCTGGCCCGCTGCTTCTGACCACGGGTCCAGTGGCCAACGGATAGGCGAGTGCCCCAGTTCTGGGAAGGGAAGCTGGCCCGCTGTCTCTGTTGATGGTGGCGGCAGCAGAGGCAGCCCCAGGAGAAGTCGGCAGAGGTGACAGGGGCAGTGAGAAAGAAGGGGGGGGCGTGCAGGTATCCGTGTTCACGAAGCAAAACAAAGCACTGAGAGGTGGGGGAGTTTGAGGCTCCATTTCGCTTCGACCAAAAAGGTTCCCCCTAACTGGTCTGCGAACCGAAACCACGAACCCACTCCGATATGTCTGTTTTTCTAGTTCGTAAAGTTTGTGCCCGTCTCTAAGTGCAACAAAGGCTGTGCACCCCTATTTTTAGATAAAATGTGTTTAGAAATTCATATGTTGGGCAAACGCTTCACTCTTAACGTCATGCATTGTGTGGAAATGGGATGGATCAGGTTCGTGGCAAAGCCCACATTAGATTCTGCTTACCATGAGGAACGAGGGCTGGTGGACGCCGCTCAGGCTGTGGACGGCGTTGGTGGTGACAGAATGAGCGCCGTAGCACCAGGCCAAGGAGAACAGCCACGGTTCGCTGACCACCCAGAAGTTGGTTGTAATGTTGGCTTCTGCATATTCCCTTTGAAGCAAGCACAGGGGGTGCCCTTAGATCATTCTAAAACCTCCTGCAGAAATGTGCCATGGTGCATTTTACTTTGAATGTAAAGATCTAGTTTCACAATCCTCTTCTGCCAGGGGTAGGGGAATCCAGAGGCCACAGCCACTTATTTTTATTTTTATTTTTTTATTTTTATACTTGTTGACCACCCAACTTTCCCACAGGAATGCTGAGCGGTGTACAACACGTTGCAAATAAACAACCTGCCCAAACAGAAATACCAAATTGAAATAATAATAATAATAATAATAATAATAATAATAATAATAATAATAA
>JAHTLZ010000007.1:48559614-48572555 GCA_023846285.1 Phrynocephalus versicolor | reverse complement strand
AATAATAATAATAATAATAATAATAATAATAATAATAATAATAATAAGTCCAGATGGCCTCTATTTTCAATTTAAAATGGGCTGCGAAAGACTCACTAGTAAAATCACTAGGAAGAGGCCTCCGCTGACCAGGATTCGAGAGATCCTGAACCAACCTGAACAATTCTGCCTGGCGGTTCGAGGTCTCACCAGTTCTCAGGGAGGCATGGGATCCTCCTGACATAGCACCCGGTCAGCAATTTAACTGCAGCCCTATTACTTTCCGTCCAATCTTTCCTCCATCTGCTCTCCAGCCTCCTCCTTTCTTGCTTCATTGCCCGCAGCTCCTCCGTATACCACGGCGAAGGTCGGGCTCAGCAACGGATGAGGCACTGGGGGCAATCTGGTTGACCGCGCTGGTGGCATCCCCGTACCATCTATCAACCAAGGCATCGACACAGGATTGTTGACCAGACCGTCCGGAAAGCCCCTGAAGGCCTCCGAGAACCAAACAGGATCCAGAAGCCTCCATGGATGGGCCCAAACAGAACGTCCAGGCTCCCTGGTGAGGAGTGGCGGCAACTACCAGGGAGAAAGTCAGCAAATTATGATCTGACCATGACACAGGTTTGGAACAAAGGTTCCCAACCCTCATATCATAGTCCACAGACGAGGAGGAAAACACCAAGTCCAGTGTATGCCGGGATCTATGGATGGGACCAATGACATGCTGGGAAAGGTTCATGGATGCCACGGACTCCGTGAACTCCAGAGCCACTCCAGATAGCCCCATCCCAGCTTGCACATTGAAGTCACCCACCATCAAAAGGCGAGGGGACCTCAACAGTGCTGCTGAGATGAACTCAGAGAGCTCTGGAGGGACAATGCTGGGTGTCGCTGGGAGCATGGTACACCGGCACAATCTCAAAACTCTCCCGCTGAATCACACATAGGTGCAGGCATTCCAACCCTGGACACACCAACATCACAGCTTTGCTGACATAAAAAGACTCCCTGTACATAATAGCCACCTTCCCCCGACCCTCCGACCTTCCCGCATGCTGCTAGCGAAACCCGGGGGGGGGGGGACAAAGCTGGGTGAGGGAGGCCCCACCCTGCTCACCCCCACCCAGGTCTCGGTAAATCAGGCCAGGTTGGCTCGTTCATCCACAATTAAATTGTGGATGATGGGATCTTATTGTGAACCAACCTGGCATTAACCAACAAACAGGAACGATCAGAAGCGCAGACAGCTGGGCCCCTGCTATGTGACAGGGGAGCAAGGGGTCAGAACAAGGGACAGGCAGCAATTGCCTAACCCTAGTTCTTCTCAACCGACCAACCCGATGGCTCAAAGCATATCTCCCACGCCCCGACATGACCGTGATAGGCTCCACAGGCCCAGATGATCCCAGAGTGCAACCATAAGGGGAGACAAAAGACATATCAACCACCCAGATACCGACAAAATAAGGGGACAACTAATAACCACAAACAAACAATACAGTAGTAATGATAATAAACAGTGACCCCCCCAAAACAAACCTCAACCACAGCCCCCTCATGAATACAGTCCCCACCCCAACCCACCCACCCCCGCAAAAAGAGAGAGAAGAACTAATTAAAAAGAAAAACCATACCCCGAAGGACCAACACCTACCGAATATTTACCCTGCCCATCATTCTGTAGTTCAAGTTGAGTTTCACGATGTTCCGTTTCAGGAGTTCCCCAACGGGCCTGGCAACGGATGACGTCTGCTGGAATCCGGGAGCCACGGACTGAACATAGGATCGGCGTGGTTCGGTCAACCACAAGACCTGCCAGCCACAGAGAAGCACCATGATATTTACAGTCTTGGCACACCCCCATTTTCCTATACAATATTTTCACAATGGCTGGCAACACAAAAGCTCACAGCAAACTAGATCTGCCTGTCTGTCTGCCTGTCTGTCTGTCTGTGGAGATTCTCATTAGTCACACCAGGGGAGGCCATCTAGGAGTTGAGTCATGGCAACTGGACTTCTTTCCTTGTGGGATCAAAACATGACTCATGAGATTAGAACGTTGCTTGGATGAGCAGCAAAACGATCCGATTCCCCCAAGAAAAAAAGTCCAGTTGCCATGACTCAACTCTCAGCCTCTCTTTAAGGGACTACAATCCTTTTTCCTTCCTTGTTCGTTATCTCACCCCTCCAGCGAGTCATAGTCTGGAGAAGCTGATTCCAATGAATTTTAGTGGGAGAAATAGTAACACCCCGAGGTCTAGGATAATCAGAGACCATACTGTAATTTTTTTCGGACAAGGAGCTCTAGTCCTGAAGTATGAGGGCACTTACCCTGAACACTGAAGTCACTTCACAGCTAATTATAAAGATGGGCTAAATCCTCTCAACATGCACCTATTAAGCTTTAAAACGATGCTCGGGGTGGGTAAAGTATGGTGCTGATAAGGCCCATAAATCAAATTTATTTTTGAAATTTATTTTCTACAAGTAACCTAGTCACTTTTCTCCTCCCTCTGCTGCTGCACTTCTTGCCTTCCACTCCTCCCTTACTTAAATTTCTCTCAAGTCATTCCAGCCAATCAAGGATCCCATCTTGTTTAAGTTTGTATATTGTTGTGTTTTTATTACATAAAATAAAATAAAATAAAGACCCTCATCTTGGACATAATGGTGTGATAGGGGCATCCTATACAATCAGGGGCCACAGCATGAATGCTGTCATGGTCATTTCATAATAACCTGCTGGAAACCTGCAGAAAGAGAAATGCCTTTTTTAAGTATGAAAGGGGGGGGGGAAGCACGAGTCTGTATCTCGTTAAATAGTAACAACTTCCGTGTGGTGGTGAAAATAAGGTGAGACCTCCTTTCTGTTCTATGCCATCTAATTTGTGGCAAGTGCTTCACACCTTCCATGTCAAAATTCTAATTTATTCTATTAGCGACTTGGGATTACATTCCAAACTGTGACTCAAGCAGATGAAGTCCATCGACTTTGTCAATCAAGAGATTAACAAGCAGAACCGAAAGAGAAGGAAAAATTGGAAAATTGGAGCAATTGTAACTACGATGACACTTCTCATCCCAAAACTACCTTGGAAAAGTGTGTTTGTTTGAACAAAAAGCTCAGTCAAAATGCAATAGGGCACTTCTGATCATTTATTTACCAAAGATTATTAATATTTATTTGATTTGTATGCTGCCCATCTAGCTTGGGGGCAAACATTTTCATGCTTTCTTTAGCCTGATCCGGGCATGTCCAAACTTCAGCCCTCCAGAAGTCTTGGACCGCAACTCCCACAGTCCTTTGCCATTGGAAATACCGGCTTGGAATTCAGGGAGTTGTGGTCCAAAACATCAGGAGGGCCGAAGTTTGGGCATTCCTGAGCTAAATCAAGAATTTCCCAGCGTACACACATCCTCAGATGGAGGAAAGAAGAATGGAGTTGGAACAAAACTCTCATACCAAATCGGGTCTAATCCTTGATTCATTGAGCACTACTTCTAAGGTTCTGTTGATCCAACGGTGCCTATAAGGATGGTGTCTTGGAGGGCGGTACAGATCAAAGATGACATACTTGTCCTCCAGGCCAGCAAGGTTCAAAAAATCACTGAATTTGTATATGCTTTGGTTCTTTGCCTCTCTTTGATCTTGATGTGAGAGTGGGGGCATGTCGTAGAAGGGCCTCCTCTGGAAAGAAATGCACAGAGAAGAAAAAAATCAGACTGGAGCCACCTATTTTCAAAATCAAAACCAGGTTTGATTTCTTAGATTACTCCTTTGAAGTTAAAAACGATTGGAAATTTAAGCACCCAACACACTGGCTTAGGAGAAGTGGATCGTTGTTGTTGTTGTTGTTGTTGTTGTTGTTGTTCTTCTTCTTCTTCTTCTTCTTCTTCTTCTTCTTCTTCTTCTTCTTCTTCTTCTTCTTCTTCTTCTTCTTCTTCTTCTTCTTCTTCTTCCTCCTCCTCCTCCTCCTCCTCCTCTGACGTCATAAGAGAAGCCACAGATCTGAGTGTACAAGAGCTAAGCAGAGCTAATAAGGCCAGGGCATTGGAGAGGTCACTCATTCATAGAATTCCCACTGGTCGCAGGTGACTGGATAGCATGGAACAACATTGTTTTTCATTTCAGCCACCAGTAGCCTCAGCCCAATGGATTACTAGAAGAACTTCTTAATCATAGAATTATGAAATTGGAAGGGGCCTAGAAGACCATTGAGTCCAACCATCTGCTTAAGGCAAGAATACAAAGAGATGTAAGATAAGAAGGTGCTACGGGATATACATGAACATTCCAACCTCTGGCAAGCGATAAAGACAGTGCACAGAGATTATTTATTTATGTTTATTTATTTTTATATTTCTGTACTGCAAACTGATTTTTCTCAAACAGGAACTCTGGGTGGTTTACAACAACAACTTATAAAACAGCACCCAAAGCAGAAGAAGAAGAAGAAGAAGAAGAAGAAGAAGAAGAAGAAGAAGAAGAAGAAAAGGAAAACAAAGCAAACGAAGGGGGGAAACCCATGATACAAAGACAATAATGGTGACAGAACAACAAATACCCGGCAAGAGGCAAAACAGCTCATAACAGACAAACAACGAACACAGGGAAAACAAAACACCTAGCAACTGCCAAAGGCATGCTAAATAGTCAGTTTTTAAAGGTTTTTTTAAAGGATGCCAAGAAGGATGTGACCTGGCGAATCTCGCTTGGCAATTTATTCCATGCTGCCGCGCCAGCCACCGAGAAGGCATGTGATTAGGGTCAAGGTTTTTCTCCCCTGGAATAATGTGGCAGGGTTTTTTTCTATGAGCCAACACAGGTTTGAGAGGTTAACATTTTGAGTGAACCTGGAGGTTAGTGTACATACAGTGATACCTCGAGTTACAAATGACTCAACTTACGAAAATTTGAGTTACGAATAGAAATCCATGGATATAGGAACATTTTGAGCTACAAAAAAGTCAAGTTTCTTTGAGTTACAATTTTTTTTAAATGCACAGAAGTGTCTGCATCATGTTCAAAATTGAGGTGTGTGAGGCTTAAAAATGTTACCTCAGGGTCAGATGTGTCCCTGTACAGTGTGCTTGCCTTTAAAGTGCACTGAACTGTATCATATTAAAAAAATTGGTATGTACTGTTTGAAAAGTTTATTCAGGATTAGTCATGTTCCTGCACAGTATGCATATCTTTAAAGTGTACTTTATAAAGAGTTTTGCACCCAAAAAAAATAGGTGTTTCTGTCTTTTTTCTAGCCTCCGGAACAAATCAATCCATTTCCAGTGCATTCCGATGGGAAATTGTGTTTCAACTTGCGAAAATTTCGACTTGTGAAAATGCATTCGGAACGGATTAATTTTGGACATCGTGGCACTACTGTATATGTTTTTGCAAGGTTGGAATAGCAAATAAGATCCCTTAGCCATTCTGCGAAGGAGAGTCCCAAAAATAACAGCAGCCACATTATCCTGTATCAGCAAACTGAACTAGACCTAGAAATTTCCATCAGTCCTATAATTAGGTCTTTTGTCAAGCTAACAGGTTTTAATTGTCCATCTGAGACCAGACTCTCTATTTCTAAGTCTGCAATTGAGGATCTATTTCAATATTTGGGTGTTCAAAGGCAATTTGGGACTGAAGAGAGAGTTTTTTTTCTTTTTTGTAAGTTCTAAAACAAACAAACAAACAAACCCATACCTTAAAGAACCACTTTCCAGCATTCAGGCTTTCCAGAACTTCCCAACTGAACATAGCAGCATCTTTCTTCACATCCTCAGGAATCACGCTCTCAATGTCTGTGGTTCTTTGCAAAGTTTTGTCATGCATAAGGAAAGGGACTCCATCGTGGCTGGAAGATAGGAACAAAATTCAAAAGGATCCTAGTAAAGCAAAAGCAAAGTGTTCTGCTTATATACTGCCCCGTACCACTTTAAGTAGTCTCTGGGCCGTTTACAATTTTAATTACAGTGTGCAGGCCACACATTGCCCCCCCCCCAGCAAGCTGGGTACTCATTTTACCGACCTCGGAAGGATGGAAGGCTGAGTGAACCTTGAGCCTGCTACCTGGGATTGAACCCCAGGTCGTGAGCACAGTTTCACCTGCAGTAAAGGCATTTAACCACTGCGCCACAAGGCTCCAGTAGGTTCAAACAGTGGGCTGAAAACAGAATGAAATTTAACAGGGATAAGTGCCAAGGCCTACACCTAGGTAGGTAAAAGACACACTGTTACAAGGTGGGGGATCGTTGACTCTGTAATACTAGAAGGAAGAATCTGGAAGTTGAGTCATGGCATCTGGACTTCTTTTCTTGAAAGATTGAAACGTTTTCGTTGCTCATCCAAACAGCTTCGTCAGTCTAAGGAAAGCTAGTTGCGAGTCCTCCCTTTTATAGTTCACTTTGTCCTCATGTCACCCTGGTGTGAAATAGTCTCATAAGATGAACAATGGACTGCATAGGCTCATTAGGTTATTTGCTTAACAAATAGGATCGTTAGATAATCTGAGGACAGCAGGGAAAGAGGACAACCAAATATGAGGTGGATTGACTTAATAAAAGAAACCACAGACCTGAGTTTACAAAAGCGGACCAGAGCTAATAAGGACAGGGCATTGTAGAGGTCGCTCATTCATAGAGCTTCCACCAGTGCAGCAACAGACAAGGTAGGGACAAGGGAAGTAGGAATGGGGTAGGGGAAGGGATAAGAAAGGTAGATTGTCACTTTTGACTACGCACGAATTGGGACGAATCACCATTTTGGCGGTCCTTCCCTATTTGTATTTAAGGCAGTGTTACGGTACCTGCTGCGTTCTTTGAGCAGCATGTAAGTAAATTAAAAACACAAAATGCACATTTTCTGTACAACTGGAGTGAATCACCATTTTGGCGGTCCTTCCCTAATTGTATTTAAGACAGTGCTACGGTACCTGCTGCGTTCTTTGAGCAGCATGTAAGTAAATTAAAAACACAAAATGCACATTTTCTGTACAATCATGATAATTTAGAATCATAGAATCATTTAATCATAGAATCCTAGAGTTGGAAGAGACCTCAAGGGCCACCTAGTCCAACCCCCCTGCCATGCAGGAACCCCCGTCACAATATTTCCGACAGATGGCTATCCATGAAATGAAATTAGTGCAACGCCTGAGAAAACCAGATTGAAACCGCCAGGGTAAAGACGCATCCGCACGGTTCTTCTCTGTTGCTTTTCCCTGACTTAAAGCAAACCAACAAACACCACAACACCCTGTGGCCAGTGAGATGTACTTACCTGATTGTGACATCGGTCTCCAAACCATAAGCGCCATACTCAATGGTCTTAAAAAACGACATCTCTGTATTCTCAGGGGCCACCTGCCACAAACATTGCATGGGGAAACTTGATAGGTTAATGAAATGGACCGTGTAGGTTAAAAAAAGAAACCACATGAAGACCCCCATATCTAGAGATCAATTCCAAGCCCCCCTCCATAGACACTGAAAAACTCAGTATTTTTCCATGCATATGGCACTATTTCTTTTCCAAAACCATGGCACTAAAAATTAAGGGGGGGGGGTTGTATACAACATGGAAGAAAGCCTTTCCCAAGGGGTGGAGGTGGGTGGAAGAGAACCCAAACTGATCTTGCTCTTGCTCTTCCTTCCCAGCAGCAATTTCTCGTCAGTTTGGGTTCTCCTACACCCGGCATGTCCAATCTTCGGCCCTCCTGATGTTTTGGACCACAACTCCCAGATTGCCAAGGACAAAGTACTGTGGGACTTGCGATCCAAAACCTCTGGAGGGACGAAGTTTGGACATGCCTGTCCTACACACACACACACACACACACACTGCTCCTTCCCCTTTCCTTCCCTGGCTCTTTTACTGCCCTCTGCCTTTCCCAAATGATTCCCTGCTTCGGTTTTCCCAACATTAGATTCCAGGGGAAGAGAGAAAAAAAGTAGGGAGAGAGGTTGGAAGGACAGATCACTGGGATGCCAGCCATCCCCAAGGGAGACAGCCCCACACCTCGCCCAGGTGTACATTACAACGCAGTCCAGGTCAACCTACCATTGGTGCTCCCCTGTGGCCAATCAGGGCTGGCTTGGGACCCAAAGTGCCCTTTTCCCGGATGCAGGGCGAGTCCAGCCCCAGAGGTATGAAGAAAAAAAAGAGGAGTGCCACCAGGTAGGGAACAATGATCAACACCTGCAAAACTGAACACAATAAGGGTCAAGCTTGTTGTACTTGGTGAAGTGCTAGGCTGATACGGAGAATAAAACAGAAAGGTTCGGCTCTAATTCAGTCTTGTCCGGGGTAAACAACTGTGGAAGATCTGAGAAATCTGTTTGTTTAGTCCCTTTTATTTTCTGTCTCTTCTTCCACAACTACTGTTAGACAAGCAAGTATGGGATTTTCTGCCCTGGTAAAAACTCTGTTTTTTTTTACCTTTTCCTCCTGATTGTAACCACAGCTGATTGCTGTGAGTAAATGCGACTTCTCTAGCCTTAGAAGGTATCTAGAAGGATCTCTCTTTACTACAGAAAGGCCTAGATCAGTGTTGGCGAACCTATGGGATAGGTGCCAAAGGTGGCACTCAGAGCCCTTTCTGTGGGCACCCGACATCGGCCCTTCACAGCCGCCTATATTCAGGTTAAATTGCTATATTGGCACTTTGAGAAAAATGAGTGGGTTTTGAATTGCAGTTTGGGCACTCGGTCCCTCAAAGGTTCGCCATCACTGACCTGGATTGTGTGTCCCAAGGAGAAGTTAGCAAGCTTTGCTCTGCTAATATATTAATAATAAAAACACACCAAATTCCTAATATAAAATTCTCTTTTAAGACTATGCACAAATAATCCTGTTTGGAATGTACTCAATCGTGTCTGATTTTGAAAGCTAAGCAGGGTCAAGCTTGGTTAGAACTGCAGGGAATACGGAGGACAATAAGGTGTGGATAACATGGACCACAGTATCTGCAGGGCATCCTTTTAAAGTCGCCCCCAGTGGATATTTCGAACATGATACAGTGCATGGTCTATGGCTCCCCCTAGCAGCCAGTTCTGATAAATACACCCTGTAAATATATACAGTATAAATATTGTATGTGTTTCTAGGAGGGGTCATTTAGTATTTTCAAGCAGTAGGTAAGTGAATCAGTGGACATTACACTAGACAGCTTCTCCTCTTTATAATTGTCAGTGGAAGGAGAATGGCTTCTTAAAAGGGAATGAAGCAATTAATTACCAATGCTTTCAGGCATGTCCCAACTTCGGCCCTCCAGATGTTTTGGACAGCAACTCCCACAGTCCTTTGCCATTGGCAATCTAAGCTTAGAATTCTGGGAGTTGTGGTCCAAAACATCAGGAGGGCCGAAGTTTGGACATGCCTGCTCCATGAATCTTATTAACTTTTACTTCATTCCTGTTTGAGGTAAAGGCTTATTAACGAGCATCGCTCTACCTATATTTTCCATCCGGAAGAAATGCATTGCCACCGGCCAAGCCAGAAAAGTCATGGCGAGGATAGCACCCATGTGCAGATAGGGAGCCGTCACCTGTCGGGAGAACAAACACAGCTTCATGTCATTCAATGCCAATTCCACCATTTTTATTTTTATTTTCATTTGGGAAGGGGGACCCACCCAAGATACTTACTGTAGACAAACAAACAAGTAGCCACGTGAATATAAATAGAAACCAAAATGTTGGTCAGGTACAGTAATGCTGTTCTCAGATCTAGAGATGAGCATGCGCCAAACCGTGAACCAGAAAAGCTGATGAACCGAGCTGCTCTGCAGTTTGGTTCATGACCTGGTTCAGGGATACAATTTTGCTGAAAATGAAGTGCTACCATTTTCAGAGGCAGGGGCCAAGACGTAGCCCGGTTGCCTCTGCGCATGCACCCAGCTGGGTGGCCAGAGTGGCCAGATGGTTGGGACATAAATCTTTTATATATATATTATTTATTATATATAATTTATTATTATTATTATTATTATTATTATTATTATTATTATTATTATTATTATTATTATTATTATTATTATTAGCCGATATATCACGTAGTCCTAAACTCTTGGGAAGCATTCGACTAGTGATATTGCAATACAAAATCCAGTGCAGTTATCTTGGCTGCTGTGTGACGACGACAACAAGAACAAGAACAAGAACAAGAACAAGAACAACAACAAGAACAAGAACAACAACAACAACAACAACAACAACAAAGTGGCCGTGGGCGCCTCTTCTAGCAGGGAAACTGGCCCTTCTGCCTCTGAGGATGGCAGAAGCAGAGTAGGAAGAAGGGGTGACAGCAGGGGCAGGAGCAGGGAGATCACTGATGAGGACAGGAAGAAGTGGGATAGCAAGTGGCAGAGGAGACGGGGGGCCAGATGGAGGCTGGGAGCAGCTAAGCCTCCCCAGCATGAACCAGAAAACTGAACTCTGAACCAATGCGTTTTTCTACAGATTTTTGCTGGCTCAGGGGTAGTCACAAACCATCACTCTACTTGGGTCAAAGTGATAGTACCACTCTATGCTGCTCTGGTCAGACCCCACCTGGAGTACTGCATCCAGTTCTGCACTCCTCAATTTAAAAAAGATGTTGACAACCTCGAACATGTCCAGAGGAGGGCGACCAGGATGGTTGAAGGTCTGGAAGAAATGCCTTATGAGGAACAGCTTAGGGAGCTGGGAATGTTTAGCCTTACAAAAAGAAGGCTGAGAGGGAATACAATAGCCATGTTTAAATATTTGAAAGGATGTCATATTGAAGAGGGAACAGGTTTGTTTTCCATGGCTTCGGAGACTAGGACTCGGGGCAAACTAAAGGAAAAGAGATTCCATTTGAACATTAGGAAGAACTTCATGACAGTTAGAGCTGTTCAGCAGTGGAATATGCTGCCACAAAGGAGGGTGGTGGAGTCTCCTTCTGTGGAGGTTTTTAAGCAGAGGTTGGTTGGCCATCTGTCGGAAATATTGTGATGGGGGTTCTTGCATGGCAGGGGGTTGGATTGGATGGCCCTCGAGGTCCCTTCCAACTCTATGATTCTACGATTCTATAGCTGTCCACCCCACAAAAAAGCACAATCCTTCAAAACTCTTCATTAGGCACAGATTTTATTAAATCTGGGGGATGAAGGAAGAAGAAAACAAAACAAAACAAAACAAAACAGAGAAGCCACATTCTTCTGTGAAGTAAAAAAAATAAAGCATTAGGGATAATGTAAATTGACAAAGTCATCATAAAATAAGTTGATTTGGAATAAAAGGATAGTCCCGAGGGTGATGGTGCAGAAAGTCACGGAAGGTTTTTAGTTTGTATAGGGTTTTTTTGGTTGATGATTTTTATCTTCTTCTCCCCTTTTCTATTCAGATTTTGAATACTTTTAATCTTATACGACAGGGCTGTTCAACTTTGAACAGGCCAAGGTCTACTTTTTCCAGCCCAAAGTGCCTGAGGGCTACTACACTAAAACCTCTACTTACAATTTTTATCTGTTCCGAGCACATGCTCATAAGTAAAAACTTTTGTAAGTAGAGCAGCAGTTTCCCATAGGAATGTATTGAAAACCAATTAATCTGTTCTGGGGGGAACAGATTTCAATGCACCATGGCCCTTGAACTGCCCCGCTCGGCTGAGACAGTGGGCTGGCAGACCCAGAACTTTGATGGGGCAGTGGTGGTCCTTGGGATGGGGGAGGGAGGGTTGGAGAACTTATCCCCTCACTTTTTTTTATTAATGGCCGGCGGGCTACTTTTGAACCCTTCACGGGCTACCAGGAGCCCGCGGTCTACCTGTTGGGCAGGCCCATTATACGAGACTTGTTTCTACAAACATTTTGTATAAATTTCTTGAATTAAAATATATTGCAAAACAGGATGCGGGCAAAGCAAGATACAGCCTGGCAATCTAGGTACAAATTGAGAAGCTTTGGGGCGCTTGTTCTCCCTGTGGAGAAAAGACCCATCTAAGCCCCAGAAAAAAAAATTATCTTTAGTTTCTTAAGGCAAAGAAAATACAAATGATTCTAATTTGTTCTGTGTATCATGGTTCCTCTTTTTCTTCCCTCCATCTTAGAAAATATCCCTGGTAGGATCAGAGTGCTTTTTCTTACCTGAAACGAGAGGCACAAGGTTGACCACTTCTCTGGCCACATCACGGTTATCATGATATAAGCAATAGCAGAGAAGCCCAAAACAAACATGGTTCCCATCTGAAGGATTCAATGTTAGAAATTATTTAGTAACTCTGCCACTCTGGATTCAACAAACTAGAAAAGAGGCTTTGCAATTACAAGGTGACGAAACCTTATTTCTCAGAAGTCCTTCTTCAAAATGCTCATGTCTGTACTGTCAACGCGGAAACCAGGCCTGCTGTTCAGTTCTGGGTGCCCAATCATCAAGGGGGGGAGTTAATTTGTAATTTGGAGAGATGCAAAATCTGGTTGCAAGACAATCAAACATCTCTGCCTCTCAAGGCAGTTACATCTCTAACTATGAAGCTTTCCCTCTGCCTACTTCTACTCTGTGGCCTGCTTCAGAGTTTCAGATTCAACCTCATTTTTTAAAGATCCAGCCAGATGTTAAGAAGAATGCATAGACCCTGTTTTCCTTCCCATGACAGAGTTAACCTGCTTTCACAGAATCAGCGAATTATGAAATAAAGGAATTGGAAGGGGCCTATAAGACCAGGAAGTCCATCCGCCCTGCTCAGTGCAGGAATACAAAATGAAGGACATCCTTCGCGCAACAGAATCTCCTCAGAGGCACGTGGTCCAGCACTGAGAATTTAGTCAATACTGTACCTGCTTTCTATTGGCCAATCAGATAAACAAAGCACACCAAGCGCAAGATACATGGGTGAGGAAAACCACAGGCTACGATGTCTTTCACTACTTGTGCGGCTGATCCTCAGAGAGAGGAATCAATCCATCTTTAGTTACGGTCTTTGACCAAAATGCTACATA
>JAHTLZ010000007.1:48515753-48559574 GCA_023846285.1 Phrynocephalus versicolor | reverse complement strand
AAAAATGGCCTTGCATATCTTGCAGATTAGAGTGCTTTGTTTGATGTGTGGTGTGTAGGCCAGGTTTCTCAGGTATAATGGTCTTAGAAAATGAATATTTGCTCTGGCTTGTCCACCCATTGCTGTACTAACCCCTGATTTTTTACTTTAGCCTCACAGTGCAATGGTTAAGCCGCAGTACTGCGGCCAAGATTCTGCTCATGAATTGAGTTCGATCCAGATGGGCTGACCTAGCTAGCTCAAGACTGAATCAGCCTTCCCTCCTTCTGAAGCTGGTAAAATTAATGCCCAGCTTTTTTGAGATACAGTAGGACCCTGGAACCCACTGGGGATTGGTTCCAGGCCTTCCCGTGGATAACAAACACCATGGATAAGAGAGAACAGCAAAAAAAAAAAACCCACCCAACTGCTATTTTGCTATAGTAGCTCGCTTTACGGCTGCTGCTTGTAATAGTAGCTTGCTTTGCGGGTGCTGAATTATGTACAGTGGTCCCTTGTATAAAGGAATTAATTCGTTCCAAATGAAATTATGTTAAGCAAATTTTCCTTTATACAAATTCCCATAGGAATGCATTGAAAACGGAGTGATCCCATTTTTATGTTGTACGGATTCTCCCCATAGGCGATTATGTTAAGCAAATTTCCCCTATCCCCGAAATTTTTTATGTTGTACAAATTATATGTTATACAAGCTGTTTGTTATACAAGGGTCCAGTGTATTTAATTTTTTTCCTCTGCCAACCGTGGATAACTGAATCAGTGGCTAATGAATCCGTGGATAAACGAATTCATTAACCACTGAATTATGTATTTATTTTTTCCTCTGTCAACTGTGGATAACTGAATAGAGTGGTTAATGAATCCATGGACATGGGGTCCTACTGTGCTATTTTTAATTATTTTTAATTGAATTTTTGTGCCATGTTATGGATTTGTTGGGAATGATCATTAGCACAATGATCTTACCTTGTGAAGCCAGTGGAGATGCAGCTGTTGATTTTCTGATATCAGACACACTGCTAGGACCTAAGAAAATATTAACAAGAATTTAGCTGCACAACCTCTTATAGCTGAAGACTTGCTGCCCAAGGTTTGGCTAAATAGGAGTAAATGAAGCCATCCATGTTCTCTGAAGGACTTGATACCATTCTATCAGCTTGTGTGACATCAAAGCAAAGTAGACCACAAGTAACGAAGGTAAGAGCTTGTAGACCCATTCCCAGTCTTCATTGTTCACCGTGTGTTAGACATTTTCAACGTAATAATTGTGTGCCATCAAGCCAGTTCAGGGTTTTCAAGATAGAGAATATTCACAAATGGTCTCCCATTCTCTTCTTCCAGGGGTGCCCTGGGACTGTGTAGCTTGCCCAAGGCCACCCAGGCTGGCTCTTCTCCCAGGAGGCCCAGTAGGGAATCGAACTTCATAACCAGAAACTGAACTCACTGAAGTACCATGCACTAAATTTACAAGGACCATGCCCGCCCAACAGCCAACAAAATCAAGAGGATCCTCCGAAAAAACTGAAGCTAAAATATCAAAAGATTGGTTCAGTGCTTAAACACGACCCAAAGAGAAAGCAATCATGGATCGAACAGAATCATAGAACCATGACATTGAAAGGGGCCTTCACGACCATAGAGTCCAAGTTCCCCACGCAAGGCAGGAATCCAAATCATAGGGCAACTGCCTGGTGGTGGCCTACATTGCTCTTGTTGGATCACCCACCACCCACCTTGAGGTCGTGAGTTCCGTTGTTGTACCGCTCTAGCATTTAGGAAGTTTTCCCAGATATTCAGCTGAATATCAGGAAAGCAAGGGACTTTTCTCGCAGGAGATCCCACAAGCATTGCATCTTTTAAAGCCCCCCGTGCTGAAATCTGGTGGCTTAGCATATGTTTATTCATTTATAAGTCAGAAGAACATAAGAAGAGCCATGCTGGATCAGGCCAAAGGCCCATCTAGCCCAGCTTCCTGTATCTCACCTCAGCCCCACCCAATGCCTCTGGCAGTGCACAAGACTAGATCTCTGTCTCCTGATACCACTCCCCTGCATCTGGCCCTTCCAAGGACCCTGGTTTTAAGCCTGGAGATGGCACATCCCCATCATGGTTTGTAACCTGGGATGGACTTTTCCTCTAGGAATCTGTCCAATCCCCTTTGGAAGGCATCCAGGCCAGATGCCATCACCACATCCTGTGGCAGGGAGTTCCACAGGTTAACAACACACTGAAAAAATGTTCTCACTCTTCCATCCCTCAGTTTGAGTGGATGTCCCCTAGTTCTGGTATTTTGTGAGAGGGAGAAGAGCTTCCCTCTATCCACTTTACTCATGCCCTGCATTATTTTGTACGTCTCAATCGTATCCCCCCTCAGGCGCCTTTTTTCCAGACTAAAGAGCCCCAAATGTTTTAGCCTTTCCTCATAAGGGAGGTGCCCCAGCCCAGTAATCATTTTAGTCGCTCTCTTTTGCACCTGTTTCCAGTTCTACTATGTCTTTTTTGAGATGTGGTGACCAGAATTGTACACAATACTCCAGGTGCGGCCTTACCATCGTTCATAATCTTGTTAATAGGCTGCCTTTCTCTTGAGAAGAGGAACGGTGCTAGAGATGGGCACGAAGCAGTTCATGTCCGTCTCTACCCAAAGTGGCTCCCAGTATTTAAAAAAAAACCAAGCTAGCTGTACCACTGATTAAAATACACTGAACGATTAAAGACCTGTAAAATGTTAAGAACTACCTTAACTTAAAAAAAAACCCTAGCATTCTGGGACTTAGTCATAACAGTTAACAGCCTGCCTGAGAAGCTAAAATATATCAAAAGTCTTCAGAAGATGTACCATATAAGATATGCCATAAATCTTCAGAAGGACAAAGGGGTTACACACATTTCTTATCTCAAGTTATCTCTGCTCACACAGAAGTGTGTGTGTGATATTTCTTTGCTGCATGGTTAGGTGGTTGCTTAATATATCAGTCTTTCTTACAAGGTATCTATCCAAAGTAGGTCACTATTTTTAAATGCTGAAACAAACGTTCATGAATGCTTCTCCTTCGAAAAGCCCGGACAGAGTTATTTCAAGCTTGTGGCAGGATCAATAGGAATTCGTGTCACCATCTCCGTGGGTTGGACTTCTCGAGGAACAGTCTTTTACTCACCCCACAGTCTTAATCATTAGGTATAGAAATTTTGGTCTATTTGGGGGGCTAAATCAATTTAATTCCTTCTCACTGCCAACAAGAAAATTTAAGTTTTATATGATACCATTGAGACGCCACCCTGAAATATGGAGTGTTTGGCTACAAGATATGTATCTTTTGAAAAAATTTAAAAACTCCATCTTTCCAAATATTCAAATGTTATATTTATTTAAATGTGTAATCTCTTTTGAAAATTTGCAATTGCATCATGTTGTATATTAAATGAAAGTCCGATTCATAAGCTTTAAAATGACACCTGTCCCAGCTCTGTAGCTATCACAGGTTATCTATTAAATGACATAAAAGTTATGGTGGCAAGTTAATTTTGGCATTTTTTTGCAGTTTTGAAAATTCGATGAGAAACATGAAAATAAATCAACAAAGAGCATTCAATTCAAGACGGAAGATAATCATAGAACAAACAGATGCCTTTTACCACTTTGAGGACCACCTCTTCTAAAAACGTGCTAAACGTAAGGGCCAGAGCCCTCATAAGAAATAGCATATGTGGAAGGGAAATTGCACAAGCACTTTTTTTTCAGTTTCCCAGCCACCTCTTGTACACCTGATGGGTAAATGCTTAATCTGGAAAAGTTCAAGTGTGTGACAGACAGATCTATCACACACACCAGTTATACAACAATACTACATAAAACAAATAAGATTCTGGCCATTCCTATTTGACCTAAATTCTTTGCATATTTTGTCCCTTCTAAGATGATGGGTTTCCTAGTTAAGCAAGGTGTGCTAAACTGCAGATATGTGCTTGAAATTAAACACCTTCTTCCTTAACTAGATTGGACTATGGGACTAAATCAGGTTTATTTTTGTTCCATATGAACTTAATAGAAACCCTTCTAGTTGCTGCAAGAAAAATGGATTTGCCTTGGGACTGTGTCCTGTACCTCTGTGGCAAAGCAAAGTATTTAAAGCTGGTTTGGTCTTGAATTGGCAGTTCAGGCCCATTAGCTTTACAAAAGACCTATTCCTTGATAGTTGATACTCACCCATCCACATGTTTGCATTTTCAGATGCTCCTGAGCAAAAATGCAAGAAACTGAAACAAAACAACAGCTGGGAATGGAATCTGGGATTATTTGCACAGTACGTATGGGCTCTGGCAATGAGATATGGCCCATTCTATTATTAACAACATAAGAACATAAGAAGAGCCATGCTGGATCAGGCCAAAGGCCCATCTAGTCCAGCTTCCTGGATCTCACAGTGGCCCCACCAGATGTGTTTGGGAGCGCATGAGACTAGATATCTGTCTCCTGATACCACTCCACTGCATCTGGCCCTTGAAGTACCCCGGTTTTAAGCCTGGAGATTATACATCTCCATCATGGTTTGTAACCTGTGATGGACTTTTCCTCCAGGAATCTGTCCAATCCCCATTTGAAGGCATCCAGGCCAGATGCCATCACCACATCCTGTGTCAGGGAGTTCCACAGACTAACAACGCGCTGGGTGAAAAAATATTTTCTTTTATCTGTTCTTACTCTCCCAGCCCTCAATTTGAGTGCATGTCCCCTAGTTCTGGTATTTTATGAGAGGGAGAAGAGCTTCCCTCTATCCACTTTACTCATGCCCTGCATTATTTTGTACGTCTCAATCATATCCCCCTCAGGTGCATTTTTTCCAGACTAAAGAGCCCCAAATGTTTTAGCCTTTCCTCATAAGGGAGGTGCCCCAGCCCAGTAATCATTTGAACTGCTCTCTTCTGCACCTTTTCCAGTTCCACTATGTCTTTTTTGAGATGCGGTGACCAGAATTGTACACAATACTCCAGGTGCGGCCTTACTATTGTTTTGTATTATCAGAGTTACACAGCCACCTCTGAACTGAAATTGGGCAGCACTTCTTCATTGGTACATGCCCCCACCATTGGTACATGCCCCCCCACACACACACAAAAGAGACAGGTGCTCTTACCAGTAAGAACAAGAGGTAGGACAGGAGCAAGGCAGCTGAAGCCAGGAGCAAAATGGACCAATGAACCCAGACGCCATAATTTGCAAAGTTGTACCTAGAAACAGAACACAACCAAATCATGTGAAAGAAGAGCTCTCAAGGCCACTTTGGGTCTCTTTATTGGGAAAAATAAAGAGCCACACAAGAGGCTATTTATATGTTATAAATCAAATGAATGAATGTTCAGTTAGGAATTACAATAGGACTACTGTATCCATGGGCAGTGGGAGAGGTTGACTCCAAGCCCCAAGCTCCTGTGGATGCTGAAAACCAGGGAGCTCTATTTTAATAGTGAATGTTATAAATAGTATGACTCCGTTAATCTGGTTCTCTAGTCACACTCACTAGTGAGCACAGCATGCTCTTTGGCTCCCTCTAATGGCCAGTTAACTTCATCCTTCCAAATATATCTTTGGGAATTTTTCTGCTAATATTTTTAATATTTTCAAACTGTGGATAGGTGAAGCAGTGGATACTGATTTTGTGGATAAGGAGGTCCTACTGAAGCAGTAAGAGACAGAAAATAATTGATCCTTTCCTTTCTGCTCCCAGTGTAGCTTTGTTCCCCTCTGCGGCTGGGGGGCTTCTAATATTTCAAACTGGAACAATTCAAATAGGCTTCCCCCTCATATGGTTAGTTGTACAGTACTCCCCCGCTTATTGTGGGAGTTTGGTGCCTGATCCACCCGCGATAAAGGAAAATCTGCAAAATGCACACACCTCAGTAAACTGACTTTGGGCTGCTCCTGGCAACTGTTTTTTCAAAGAAAGGTTTTTAACCCCCTCCTGACACCTCAGCAAACCTTGCTGTCAGGAGCTCAAGGTCTGTTTGTTGAGGTGTCAGGAGGGGGTTAAAAACTTCCCTTTGGAAACAACAACCGAGCAGCCCAAGGTCAGTTTGATGAGGTGTTAAGTGTTGGTTAAAAACCTCTCTTTGCAAACGTAGCCAGCAGAAGCAGCCCCAGCTCTGTTTGTTGAGGTGTCAGGAGGGGGTTAAAAACCTCTCTTTGGAAGCAAAATGCAGAACTTGGGCTGCTCCTACCATCTCTGCTTGCAAAGAGAGGTTTTTAACCCCCTCCTGACACCTCAGCAAACCTTGCTGCCAGAAGCTCATTCTGTTTGCTGAGGTGCCAGGAGGGGGTTAAAAACCTCTCTTTGGAAGCCTTTCTCTCCAGAAAAAAACCCGTGAAATACTGAGGCCATAATATATGAACTGTGTTGTGGCGAGGGACTACTGTAATGCATTCTTGTAAAGGCAGAGGATGTGTCCATAGGTGGTGTTTCAGTGCTGCAGGCAGTTGGAGTGTGGTGTTCAGTCTTGGAGGCAGGTGGACAAGCCAAAGTAAAGCACCATGATTTTTCAAACATAGTACGCTTCATATCATGTAGGAAAGCCCCTTTATTGTCAACCAAAACCTTAGTCCTGTTAATTAATTAATTGGCAGGTATGAAAGAGGTCCCACTTCCGTGGATTCTTTTATGATTCACTGTGGCTGCTTTCTCATTTAAAGCTTCAGACTACTACATTTCTCAAAAACGTTTCTATAGAAAAACAACATGGAAAGGTACTTCACAGTCTCAGAGTACAGCAGATCAGAGGTATGAGCAGCAATTGTGGCAAATACATCATAATTCAAACATCAGAATGATTCCATAGCAAGAACCACCATTTTCACGTTCCCATCCATTACTCTTTTCCTTCATTTTCAAGTAAATCATGCAGGAATTACCATATCGCTTGGTCACATATTGTTTCAAACTATTGGTATGATAAACTGCGGCTGCTCAGGCTCAGGGATGAGGCTTTGGAAGCCTTTATTTATGGCATTATTATCTCTCAAGAAAGGATAAACCTGCTCTTTTCAAATGCTGTTTGGGAGGCCGCATAACTAGGGTACCTACCTGTCGAAGGAGTTATAGTCATTCTTTAGTTTCCCCCACAGGTATGTGAAGATGAACCAGAGGAAGAAGGTTAGAAGAAGCACTGCAAAAAACACGCACTCACCCTACAAGCAAAGATCGGAAGAAAAGACAGCAAGTTCAGCCTACGGTGTGCGGTTCTGCACATCCTCAGGCGTTGCCTGGTAGGCCCAGCAGAGAGGGCCTTCTCTGGGGCCCCATCAGCCTCAACAAATAGTATACAGAGCCTGGAACTCCATAGGATGAAGCTGTGGCAATTAAAAGTAGCATCAAACGATTGTAACAGTGTAGTGCAGATACCCTCCAGAACTGTCTGTCTGTCTGTTTGTTTATATGCCAGCATGGGGGAATTCAGAGCATACAAAGTTTTGTTGTCAGAAGAGAGAAAATTTAAAGCTTCAGACTACAAAATTTTTGAAAAACCTTTCTGTAGAAAAATAACATGAAAAGATACTTCATAGTCTATGGGTTCTATGCTGCTGGGAGAGGCATCAACCTCAGATCAAGGCTCAGAATGTAACCAACCTCCATCTCTTTCTCCTCGGGCAGAAGGAAATACACAACAGCTGGCCCCAGTACAGAACCAACAGGCTCTCAGACTCTGGGGTCCCTTCCTATTTCTTTTCCCTCCCCCTTCCTCTGTATGCCAAGTCCTGAGAATGAACAGTCAACTACAAATTCCAAGACCACCCAATTGCTAGTTACAGCTCCGGTACTTACAATGCTGCAGCAACACTGCCCGGGCTTAATCTTCTTCTGCTTGTACCGCCCCCATCGGCAGCTGTAGAGTCCGGCCAAGCAGGAAATGAACGGCTTGTGTTCATAATGCTGGAGTAAATGCTGGCGAGCCACGTTCATCTTCCCATCTTTGGCCTTCTTGACGGTAATGCGGCCGCCATCCATTGGTGGAGCGCCAATCCCAATTTCGTCCCACAAGAAGGCCTAGAAAGAGTCAACCATGCTTGCTTCGGTTTTTGGTGTATGGTGATCTGACAGTAGCATCAGTCCCCTCCACAGAACCCAGATTCACAAAAATGTCAATATTCATATTTTTAAGGGGAGGAAGATCAATCTTAATGGTTTTATGAAGGACAAATACTGGAGACTGCCCCAAATCCTGGGCTTATACTAGTAAATTCCACTAGAATAGACTCACTGTATTCCCCTGCACCAACCACAAGTCATCTACAGAAGTAAGAATGACCTTGTAGTTTATAGAATCACAGAATCATAGAGTTGGAAGAGACCTCAAGGGCCATCTAGTCCAACCCCCTGCCATGCAGGAACCCCCATCACAGTATTCCCGACAGATGGCCATCCAACCTCTGCTTAAAAACCACCACAGAAGGAGACTCCACCACCCTCCTTTGGGGCAGCATATTCCACTGCCGAACAGCTCTAACCGTCATGAAGTTCTTCCGAATGTTCAAATGGAATCTCTTTTCCTGTAGTTTGAAACCATTGCCCCGAGTCCTAGTCTCTGAAGCCATGGAAAACAAACCTGTTCCCTCTTCAATATGACATCCTTTCCAAATATTTAAACATAGCTATCATATCCCCTCTCAGCCTTCTTTTTGAAAGGATAAACATTCCCAGCTGCCTAAGCCGTTCCTCATAAGACATTTCTTCCATACCTTCAATCATCCTGGTCACCCTCCTCTGTACTCACTCGAGGCTGTCAGCATCTTTTTTAAATTGAGGTGCACAGAACTGGACACAGTTGATTAGTTGTTGTGAGTTTTTCGGGCTGTTTGGCGATGTTCTGGAAGTTTCAGAAACAAATCAACAGCTGGGAACTTCCAGAACATGGCCAAACAGCCTGAAAAAAACTCACAACAACTATCAGATCCCGGCCATGAAATGCCTTTGAGAATATTTATAGTTTAAGGTCAAAACAGATGCTCCAATTCAGTGGCCCCAGCAACCTTGGTTCCCTAAACGTCCTTCGACTACAACTCCCAGAAATCCTGGCCAGCACAGGTAGAGGCAAAGATTCATGGGAGCTGTAGTCCCAAAACATCTGGGGGACCCAAGCTCAGGCAGCCCTACTCGAATGAATACCTCGCTGAAAAATGAAAACATAGCCGGGTTTCAACATCACTATTTCCTCAGTACCAGAGCAGATGATGAAAGCCTTTGCTTGCATCTGGCTGACCAATCCCAAAATAAAGAAAGCTCAATTGCAGACTACAGGAGAGCAGAAGAATTCCTGGGACAGTGAACGGTGGACTTTGAACACTTGAGGCTCTTCCGGTTCTGACAACATGTTTTAGTTTCGGCCTGCTTCAACCTTCCAGAAAACCCAAGATTTTGCCCCTGCTTTAAAACCTGCATCCCATATCAGAATTGGTAGCCAGGGTTAGGGTTAGGGTTAGGGTTAGACTTTTTTTTTAAAGCACTATGGACAGAAGTCTGATAACATCCTTAAGACACACATTGTTTTAAATTACTGGTAATTGATTCCCCACATTGCTTTATTAGGATAGGAGCCTGCCTATGAAACGGGGAGAAGTTTTGGTCAAAAGCAGCATATGCATTTAATAATAGAATAACTCTTCAAGAATTACCAAGTTTTCATTTCTCCTGTCAATGTAAACCCCAGTTTTACACCAGTGGTCATCTAATTAAAAACTGGTTAGTTAGATGAATGCACAAGTTGTTTCACTTGTTCTCTTAACACTGCTGTTATTTTTAATGGTTTAATATGATGTTTGTTGAATTCTTTTAAAATATTGTAATAATTTACTATTTTAGCTTTTGACTTTGAGTCTTTAAGCACTGTAAGCCGCTTTGGATCCTTTATTGGGAGAAAGGCAGTATCTAAATATTTTAAATAATTAAAATAAATAAATATGCACTATGGACTCCATCCCTAAACCCAACCTACTGTGTCTCCTGTTCAGCGCAAAGTCTCAATTTATTTTCTTCCCGAGATTTCAAAGTTCCTGAATCTACCGATGAGCAGTATTGTAACTGCCATGGAACCTTCTCTTGTAATCCTTCTGTCTGTGGAACCAGCACAGCTGTTTGGTGGGGGGCAGGAGGGGTTAAATAGAGCATTGTGCCTTGTTGCTTTGACTTTGGTTTTGGTGTTGATTCCCCCCCCCCCACGCAGTATTTTAAGTCCGGTATTTGCTTGGTTCTTTTTAATATTTATACCCTTACAGTTCTTTAGCTTTTAAATACTGTCTCTTAATTTTAATTTTAATTTTTAATTTAATGTTGTAGAGTTTTGAGTAAGCTACCTTGGATCCTTTCTAAAGGGAAAGGTGAGTAAAAGGAAGGAAGGAAGGAAGGAAGGAAGGAAGGAAGGAAGGAAGGAAGGAGAAACACATTGGAAAGTTGGCAAACATTGATGTCAAAAATGGTAAAATTCAGCAGATACAACCTTTCCCATTCCTGTGTGACCACCCCCTCAAGCTTTGAAAAGTTGCTTTCATTCTGCTGGAGAAATTATAGGAAAAGCAGTGCAAAAAATAATAACTTTTCCACATTCTGCTCCACCTCCACCTCTAAACATGCAGATGTGTTTCAACTGTACATGATGTAGGAAGATACCCATTGCTTAAATCTCCATCTGGAGCTGTGCTTGGCCAAACATCTAACAGCACCTTCAGTTACCATCCTAGCCTCCACAACAACCTGTTGGAGACACTGTACATCTTTTCCCAGATGTGAGTTATTTCGCAGCTGATCATAAGAACATAAGAGCATAAGAAGAGCCAAGCTGGATCAGGTCAAAGGCCCATCTAGTCCAGCTTCCTGTAACACACTGTGGCCCCACCAGATGCATCTGGGTGCGCACAAGATTAGATATTTGTCTCCTGATACCACTCCCCTGCATCTGGCCCTTGAAGTACCCTGGTTTTAAGCCTGGAGATGACACATCTCCATCATGGTTTGTCACCTGTGATGGACTTTTCCTCCAGGAATCTGTTCAATCCTCTTTGAAGGCATCCAGGTCAGATGCCATCAGATGCTACTCTTCTGTTCACTTCAAAACAGCTGCTTTCCCACTATGACTTTGGGCCTTTTCACACGACGCCTAAGATCCGCTGGCCACTTAAATTCGGACCAGAGATCTTGGGGGTTCGTTGCTCTTCCTGTGTCCCCACCCCTCCGCACTTCCTTGCTCCTGTCTGCGTGAGGGGAGGGAGAAAAAAAGGGGAGAAAAGAATGCAGGCTCACCTCCGTTTGCCGGTCCAAGCCTCCCCGTCGTCCTGATTCCTTCTCTTAACGGGGCGGGAGGCAAACAACAACAACAAACAGAACCGAGGAGAGCCAGGCACTCACTCCTTTACATCCGGATCTGGGATTTTTCACCCTCCAAGAGCAGGTACCTGAAAAGTGCGCTGGGACGCGCTTAGGTGGGTGTGGCCGCACTTTATTTTCTGTAAACTCTGGAGCTGGTGGGGAAACAATTTTAAGCTCCGGAGCTGGGAGCCATTTGTGGCGGAGTTTAGGGGTCGTGTACAAATACCCTTTCTGGCTCTAAATAGGATGCCTATTTAGGACACTTGGGTTTTCTTCACTCTTTTTCCTCTTCCTTTTCTCCCTTTGTTTAGCTGAAGTTAAGTCCATCTGCCTTCATTTTGACGGACTCAGCACCAAAGGCCTCCAAGACCCAGAGGGACACTAGTTTTAGCCCTCATGTCTTGAGAGGCAGCGCCAAAGTAGCCGAAGTGTCTTGTTTCAGTAGCCGTAGCTGAGAATGTGTTAATCCTGAGGGAGAAAACATCCAGGAGAGATTCCTCCATCTGGCATGACTGTTGTAGAGTTTTGAGGCTTGGCTAAACTACTCTGGCTGCGAGGCAGAAGTGCAGAAACTCACCGGGTAGAATTAGCTTCAAGTCTCTCTAGATTCAGTCATCCCTTATTGAAGGTATCTTGGAAAGTCTTTGGTGCCAAGCCGCAAGCCTGGGTCCCTATTAAAAACAAACACTCCCTCCTTGATGAGCTATGAATCCCAAGTTGAGTCCAAGTCATTGAGGACACAAAAGAGTGAAGCCAGAGTCAAGCCACCCAACTTGACAGCAAGACCAGCAACTCATGTTCCCATCCCCGCCGTATTGGCTCATCAACTGGCACTTACAGTCTCAAAAACTCACTCTGAGATATTGGTAATAAGAGAATGGGGGAAAGGTTTCTACTTACAGTTAATAAATCAAAAACAGCAAACAAAAAGGACTGCTTCTAGCAACAGGCCTCAACAGAAGAGACTCCAGCCAACTACCCCTCACATAATTGCACTAATAGCAAACTAACTGTGAGCAGACAAAAAGAGAAAAGGCACTTAGGCAGAGAGGGATGGCTCTCTTTGTAACCAGAGATTGGGAAGGAATGATTGGTTACTGCTGTGCTGATTGACAGTCACCCCTGCCCAGAAAGGTTCCCCTCCCCAGCCACACCAGCTAGAGGCAGCATAAAAAAGGCTCCCCCTGCAAATGCATGCTAGTAATGTCCGACTCTAGGGCTGGTGCTCATCTCTGTATTCAAGCCGAAGAGCCAGTGTTGTGCAAGTCCATGGCCATGTGGCCGGCATGGCTGCAAGGAAACACTGTTTTACCTTCCCACTTTTTACGGTGGTACCTATTTATCTACAGTGGTACCTTGTATAAAGGAATTAATTCGTTCCAAATGAAATTATGTTAAGCAAATTTTCCTTTATACAAATTCCCATAGGAATGCATTGAAAACAGAGTGATCCCATTTTTATGTTATACAGATTCTCCCCATAGGTGATTATGTTAAGCAAATTTCCCCTATCTCTGGAATTTTTTATGTTGTACAAATTTTATGTTATACAAGCTGTTTGTTATACAAGGGTCCACTGTACTTGCATTTACGTGCTTTCAAACTGCAAGGTTGGCAGGAGCTGGGGTTATCAGCGGGAGCTCGCTCTGATGCGTGGCACCCGGGATTCGAACTGCCAAGCTGCCGATTTTGCAGCCAACAGTGTTCGGAGCCTTAGTCCGCTGCTGAGCCACCACGCCCCTATAGAGGCAGCATGTGAGGTTGTAAAACATCCAACATATACTGTGTGTTTTCCTCATCCAATCCTTTTTGACAAAAATTTTTGCCCTTAAAGGAAACCTAAAGTGATTTTGGTCAAATAAAATTGAATGGTGCCAGAGAGCAACAGAAAGATGGTGGGGGATCTTGGCTCGCATGAGAGGCAGAACCATCTGATGATTTAATTTGACAGTTAGCAATTAAGAGAAATTCCTTTCCAGGGGGGGGTAGGTTTCTGGTTGAAGGATTCCATTGCTGCCACCCTCATGATCAACACATGACTCATCTTGAGGAGAAGCCCTGGGTTAGGAAGCAAGCACCAGCTGCCCATGCATAATTTCCTCTACAAACAAAGAGATCTTGCTCTATTATTCCCAAATGGGTGATTGCAGCCTATATTTAAAAAAAAAAAAACTCAAGCTGTGTGAATGTCAGAAGAGTGATGACCAACGTCCACTGGCATCCGTGGCCAGTTTAGACCAAATAACTATGCCCTTAGCGCTGATTGTTTTAACCTCAGATGGAGGCGGGGCTTGGAGATGCAGGGGTGTGGCCTACAATCGCCACAGGTGGGAGGCAAATAGATGTTGGTTATGGGAAATATTTGATGGGGCAAAAATGCCAACTATCTACTTTTTATTTGTTTGTTTGTTTATTTATTTATTTGTTTGTTTATTGGATTTGTATATCACCCATCTGGCAGCAGAGGCCACTTGGGGTGGTTAACAAGAATATTGAACAGAATCTAATTACATTATTTTATTTATTTATTTATTTATTTATTTATTTATTTATTTATTTATTTATTTATTAGTCTTGTATCCCGCCCATCTTCCCACTGGTTACGTGCATCTAATACAACAGTTAAAAATAAACATCAACATATAGGTATCACAAGGCATTTAAAACTAATATGAAAACATATAATAAATTTATTTATTTATTTATTTATTTATTAGATTTATATACTGTAGCCATCTAGCTCGAAGGCTACTCCGGGCAGTTTATAATAAATGACTCCCTCTCCTCTTCTTAAACCCTGTGAAGGTTGACGTAGCCATGGGGCCATTTGTTAATCATTCCCTGAGCTGGTGTGTGCTAGAAAAATTACTTTTTTAGGCCCACATCTCCCAAAAACCATCCTACCACTGCAGCCAGTATTGGCATACGCGATGCTGGACTGAGAACTTACAAACACATACACATTTTCAGACTTGGGGTTCATAATGGCAGTCATCTCCTCAGGGCGCCGTTAGCTGCCAAATTAAAAGCCAAACCCATTCACAAGCCTTGTTGGCACCATCTAAATGTGAGATGCTTGGAGAAATAATGATCTTTGTGAATGTCAGTACAAAAAGGGTAAATCTGGCGCATGACTAAAAGTGCCAACCAGGAATTCGTTATCCATCAGCTTTGCACCTCCCAAACGTGTCAAAGCAATTCTGTGTTGGAAAATGTATAAAATGCATTTTGCGAGAAGCGTCACTGGGAAATTTGTAATAATCGCACATTAGCAGAGGAGCACACGAAAAATGACACCTAACACACAGGTGACCCATCATCTGACCTTCAAACAGCAGGGGCACCTCCTCCCAACAGACATGAGTGTTCATAAAACCAGAATAATGATCATTTACCATTCGAATCACAGAGAGTGATAAAACTCTGAAAATATCTGGATGTGAAGGCAGGTGACAGAAATCCAACAGGATCAGGCCAATTTTTGAACACCGTTATTAGACCAAGAAAAGGCCTGGGGCGGTGGGGGTTGGGCTAGGCCCATCTGAGGCCTCAATATTTTGATACTACAAGATGAAAAAACTGGAGACTTGAGTAGAAATTTAATTGGCTAGCTTTAAAAACTGCAGGTTTTCTTTCTATTCCTGAATCAGAAGGCTACTTCTTCTTTTTAAGCTTGATAAAAATTTTTCCAAGTACAGTGGTATCCCAGCTTAAGAGCAATTCAACTTAAGAGCGGAAAACTGTTGGCATTTTAACTGCCGCTTTACAAATTTTAGATATGGTCTACTTCGAGTTACAATTTTTTTTCCATTTTTTAATTTTTCAACTTATTTTTTCAATTTTTTAAATAGGTACCCCAACTTAAGAATAGTTTGACTTAAGAGCATGCACTCAGAATGGATCAAGTTCATAAGTTGAGGTACCACTGTACTCTTGATAAGGTTTTTGTATTACTGAGAAAATTGTTTTACGTAAACAGACTTTTTTGTTGGGGGGGGCAAAATTACACACACACACACACACACACACACACACATGTAGTTCTGTGAATCTTGTGAATCGCCAAAAGTAACTACTAATATCTGTTTCAAAAAGGAAGCTGCCCTGGTGCTTGGCTCCTTTTTAAACAGGAAGGTAGGAAACATTGCGAAATCTCCCAGATTAGGGCACTCTCCTAGGTGAGCGACGTTTAAGCATCTTCAGGCATCCATCAGATGGGAGTTGCAGAATGAAGAATTCTGGGGTTTCTCGTTGGAAAATGAATATTGCATTCCTGATAAATAGACAAACAATCCCACACTAATTTTGAATAAGGCTGCAGAAGCATGCTCCTCTGTCACTCATTTTTGCTCCTGTCTAATTAACGGCCTATGCGCAAAACCTAGAAGCCAAAACCTGTGTCACACAAACCAAAAGGAAAGCAAAGTGTTCTGCTTATATACTGTCTCATACCACTTCAGGTAGTGTCTGGGCAGTTTACAGTTCAATTTCCAGTATGCAGGCCACACATGCCCCCCCCCCACAGCAACCTGGGTACTCATTTTACCGACCTTGGAAGAATGGAAGGCTGAGTCAACCATGAGCCTGCTACCTAGGATTGAACTCCAGGTCGTGAGCACAGTTTTACCTGCAGTACAGGCGTTTAACCACTGTGCCACGGGGCTCCTTAAAATGAGCACTTAAATGAACAGAAACATCCATCAATACTGAGTTAAGACGATCCTTTTCAGGTTTTTCCAGGCAGAGAGTACTCAAGAAGGGTTAACCCTTCTCTTCTTCTGGGGGTACCCCCGGACTGTGCAGGAGGCACAGTGAGGAATCAAACTCTTGACCTTTGGCTCCATAGCCAGATACAGTCACAAACTACTGAGCTCCGTAGTGAATAAATCTATGACCTGAACATACTGCGGTTCTAATATTCTTCATTAAAACATCCAACACTCCACTTGGCAGAAACATGCCTATATCAATATTCTTTTTTCCAGTGAGTGGCATTACAATTACAATTTAAATTACAGTACTTAAATTACAATTTAAGCAATTTTTGCCTTTAAGCCATACATTAGCCTTTCTTTCCCCTTTTTAAAAAAAAAATATGGGAGCAGAAAAGCTTGTTGGTACAGCAAGGGTGTGGCCAGATCAATTCTTTTGACACCGTTCCCCTTTTTGGATTTCCAATTATTGTCGTGGATGTGTTTCAACTCCACATAATGCAGGAAGACACCTGTTGCTTAAATCTCCATCTGCAGCTGGTCTTGGCCAAACATCTAATGGCAACTTCAGTTACCGTCTCAGCCTATGCAACAGCCTGTTGGAGACACTGTACAACTTTTCCCAGAGGTACATTATTTCGCAGCTGATCAGCCCTTCACCATTTGGGCTCAACTGGCAAATTTATGAAAGGCTGCTCCCCCACCCCCTGTTTTGGGAATCTCAGACTGAGAGTTCCCCGCAACCGTTTGCTCCGGCCAACAACAACAACCACCCAGTCTGTCCATTCTTCATTTCAGATCTGTTTTCATCCACCCTCCCAGGAAGCCTGATCTTAACAACAGGACAAAACTTGCATTTTTTTTTTAGCATCAACAAATTCCACACACCCGTTCGCTTCCGTTCTTGAGTTGCTGGACGACTTCTCCTTAAAATCCTTCTTTCCATCTGTGTCCAGAGCAAAACATGCCTTCTCCCCCTAAGATTTCCGTCCCCAGCTGTTTTTCTAGCTAGCCAAACACTTCTGGGTCTCCATGCTGTTCGGGAAGGCTGAGAGGTCACTTCATTAATACTCAGTTCACATCCTCTTTTCTCCCAAGATAAAAAGAAGGGAGGGAGGCGGGAGCCGTCCACATGAAAATTCTCACACTTCAGCTACAAATTTGATCTGTTCTGTTGAATGTTAATTAGGACATCTCCAAACAGCCCGCATCACTCTTTGGCACTCACCTCCAGACTCCTTTCTGCAGCCAATCAGTTTTTCAAAAGCTCTTTCATCCAACTTTTCCCTCTAATTGCAACGGCTTTGATTCCCTTCTTATCTTCCCATAAATGAAAAGAAGCAAGGCTACCCACCCTGAAGTATCAAAGAGGGTTTGGTTTCTTAAACTCCACCCAGAGTGGGTGGGGCATAAGGCCATCTGTGGATTTATTTTTTATTTATTTATTTTCAAAAGGCGTTGCATGCATCCAAGAAGCTGGGGAAAGACTGAGGTGGAGTCCAAATGTATTTACCAAATGTCTGTGCTATATATCAGGAGATTTCAGAAGGAGAGAGAAGGTGAGATTTGATTTGACACTTTTCCATGCTTTACACCCACACGAAACATGAAGACTTCCATCTTGGCAATTTACAAGCAGATTTTTCTCAGGGATCTGCCCTTAAAAATGTTCCAAAAGTATATGTGGAGCATAGCAAATGTCCCCATTTTTGAAGGCTTCTCTAAGAATCAACTTCACTGTTGTGGAAATTATTTTTAAGTTCTATATTTGAAGGGTTCATAACAGTGTTGTGCCCCACCTCACCCCCTCCCCAAAAAAAGTTTTTTTCCCCCTCACATCATCTCTCTTCCTGGTCTCAGCTCTGATTGAGATCGTGGCTTGCTCTGATTTTAACACCCCCCCACACACAAAGCATAACTTGGAACCAATCGGGTGCTATGGACTTTTAAAAATGTGAATCCGATTAGAAAGCTGCCTCGTTAGGAAGAAAATGAAAGGGAGGCTGGGAAGAGACGCAGAAAGCAGGTCAGCCACACAAAAGGAACTTTGTTTGCCATTGTGAGACCATCCGAAGCTGTTCTTGGATGTGAGTTTTGCCACAACTTTTGGGACTCAGGCTTTCAGATTAGAAACCCATACTCCTCTTACTGCTCACAGCATGAAATCCTAGCAAACAGCATCTTGGGCCTTGGGAAGTGTTCCTTTTTTCAAATCATATCGTGTAATCATGTTTCCTCCTGAAAATTAAAGAGGCAGTGAGATAAGGGGATGAGTTACAACATGCCTTTCTGAACATTCAGCTCTGAGCCAGAAGGCATCCTACACACACAATCCAAGTGGAAGAATTGTTTTAAAGGCAGCCAGGTAAAAAGGTAAAGGTTCCCCCCGCACATGCGTGCTGGTCGTGTCTGACTCTAGGGGCAGTGCTCATCTCCGTAGCCAAGCCCAAGAGCCAGTGTTGTGCAAGTCCATGGCCACGTGGCCGGCATGACTGCAAGGAAACACTGTTTTACCGTCCCGCTTTTTACAGCAGTACTACCTATTTATCTATTTGCATTTACATGCTTTCAGTTTTCGGAGCCTTAATCCACTGAGCCACCAATGAACTCGTTAAAACCTTGGTCTGAAAACAGAGAGTTCACATAACCTCAATAAACACTAAACAGCTTTGTAAGCCACTGGAAAAATGTGTCTTCATAGTAATCGTGTGCCATCGAATGTGCCATTTGGCATGCTCCTCCAATCCAAACAGCAAACAACCCCTTGCAGCCCCATCTGCTGTCAATTAAGTGCTTCCCCTGATCCTCTGCTGATGGTCAGGGGAAGTGAATTTTTTTTGTACATTACTCCTCTCTCCCTCTGTACATTCCTTTTTTCCCCTTCCATGTTTCCCTTCCCTTGTTCTCCCTTTGTTTTTTCTCTCTCCTCCCTCAACATCTGCAGCCACAATCATGGAGGGCTGCTCTCTCCAAGCTCAACAAACTCTGTCAAGAAAGAATGCATCCCCTCCTGCTCAGCCAAAAAGGTGAGCAACAGCTCTTAAAGGGGAAAGATGGATCATTCTAAGTAGAAATACCAGTGGACGAGGTGGGTTGTTTTCTTGATCTGAACCATGCCATCAGCCAAGTAAACTAAAGTTAAAGGTTCCCCACACACTTCTGTGCTAGTCGTGTCTGACTCTAGGTGTGGTGCTCATCTCTGTTTCTAAGCCAAAGAGCCAGTGTTGCGCAAGTCCATGGCCATGTGACCAGCATGGCTAAAAGCATTTCTGCGCACAGAACACTGTTTACCTTCCCACTTTTTATGGCAGTACCTATTTATTTGCTTGCATTTACATGCTTTCAAACTGCTAGGTTGGCAGGACCTGGGGTTAACAATGTGAGCTCACTCCGCTGCGTGGCACCCGGGATTCGAACTGCCAAGCTGCCTACTTTGCAGACGACAATTCTAGCTCTCTAGCCTGCTGAGCCAATCCTCCTCTACCATATCTATATATGTCAATGTGGACAGGCCCATATGAAATGCACAGAAGTCATTTCCCAGCCCAGCCAGAGTGAGAAGTGAGGGCAATTCTGACAGAGGTATGTTAATGATTTTTTTTGGGGGGGGGGGGGCGGTTTTGACAATAATTGGTTTTAACACCAACTGCAGGAACTGAGGTGATCAGGAGGGTGTCTAAGGGCCAAATAGAATTCCTGGACCATCATGTTGATCCTGATTGACACACACAAACCCCGAGAGAACCCTTGAATATCACCCTATTAATAATTATTCCAAAACTCTGCTGGCAAGTCTAAAAAAGGGGGAAGAACGAGTAAACTGAGGGAGAAAAAAGCAAAAATTAGATTTTCTGGCTCTTGCTAATGTTTATCTAAAACACACTTCTATAAATCTCTAATAGAGGTGAATGTCATACAGTGCCAATTTCTAAGGAGATTCTTTCCCCTACTAGCAGCCTATGAAGGTATCACCCATAGTCTTGTTTTGATTTTGTTTGTTTTAACGGCTGCACGGCTCCAAACTTTTTTTCCTAGATTCTTGAGAGCCCTCTCGTGGTAACAGCAGAGAACGGCATGTCCAGACAAAAATGAAAAATGAAAATGAAGAAAAAGCACATTAAAGGCCACAAGAGTTATAGTTCATTGGTTAAAGTGTTCTAGTTAATACTAAGCTTTCATGGGTTCATCCATAAGAGAGGTGACTCTGTTCTTGTACTATGTCTGTGAAGATTCTCACTCATCCAGGTGAGCTTATCTGGAAGTTGAGTCGTGGCTACCGGACTTATTTTTCTTGAGAGATAGAAACGTTTCACTGCTAATCCCAACAGCTTTGACTATAAGATGGAGGACTCGCACTAGCTGTACTCACACTGATGAAGCTGTTTGGATGAGCAGCAAAATGTTTCTATCTCTCAAGAAAAAGAAGTCCAGTAGCCATGGCTCAACTTCTAGGTTGTCCTTGTACTGCAGGCCTGCCCAAAGCCCGGCCCGGGGGGGGGGGCAAATCTGGCCCGTCAGGCCATTCTGAGTGGCCCGCGGCTGGCTGGCCCGCCCCTCCCTCCCCCTCCTTCGCCCCATTTAAAAAAAAAATCTGCCAACACTGACACCGCTGGGAAGCTTGGGCGGATAGGCGGACGGGCAGTCTGCCACCACCGGCACCGCAGGGGAAAGTGTGGGGGTGAGCAGGCCAGCAGGCCTCTGCCACCGCCAAGGAGCTTTGGGGTGGGCTGGTGGGCGAGCCGTTGCCACTGCTGGGGAGCTTGGGTGGTGCAAGGTCACACAGATCACCTCTTCCAAGGGGTGACCTGTGGCCACAGCTCCCTGTGCTTCCTTTGGTCTCCACCTTCCTTCTTTCCTCCCTCCCTTGTTCCCCACCTCCCTCCCTCCCTCCCTTCCTTGTTCCCCACCTTCCTTCCTTCCTCTCTTGGTTCCCACCTTCCTCCCTCCTTGGTCCCCGCCTTCCTGCGGGTGGGGTTGCAAGGGGTCAGTGGGTGGGGCTTGCAGTGGGGTGGCAGGGTTGGGGAGCAATCGGCCCCTGACACATTCTCAGCCACCAAATCTGGCCCTCCTTACAAAAAGTTTGGGCACCCCTGTTGTACTGGAACTTCATGATCTTTCCTTGTGTCAGCAGCACCAAAGTAAAATTAATGAACACATCAGATGATTTTTACCCACTAACGGGCAACCTCAAGACCCTTTTGGGAAGTCCTCAACATCTGTTGGAAAACTTGAGGCTAGCAGTGATTTAGGTATTGGCTATAGATCTGGAAGCGGAGAATCCAGTTCTGCCCTGTGTCTCCTGTGTGGCCTTGGGCAAGCTGCACCTTAGTCTGAGGGCATTATTATTGTTGTTGTTGTTGTTACACAACCTCTTTAGCTGGCTGGATAGCTCAATAGGTGAGGTAGCTGGCCGCTGAGCCAAAAATTGGGTTTCAGTTCCTCACAGTGCCTCCTACGAGTAGAACCAACCTAGATGGCCTTGGGGCAAGCTGCACAGTCTCAGAGTGGCCACACAAGAAGCAAACAGGATTCCACTTCTGATTGTTCTTCATTAGAGATGGACACGAAATGGAAAAATAGTGTTTTGCTTTTGTTTCTGTAGTAGTTTCATTTTTGTTTCGTTTGTAACGAATTTTAAAGCAGTTTTGTTATAAAATGGAAGAAAATGAAACAAAACACTATGTTTCCCTGGGTCCTAAATGACCAAAATGGCAGGGGAGCTTCCTCAAGCGATTCTCGGTAACCCCCTGAAATTTGGAAAGGTTTGGGGATCACGGAGCTGAGTTATGAAGCTCCAAAGGAGGTGGCCCTAGGAAAAAAAATCCTATTGGAATCGGAACGGAAGCCAAGCCATGTGACTCACCTTCCAAAGTTCCAATTGATTCCAATTAGAAAGATTTTTTTCCCTAGGGGTACCCCATTTGGAGCACCATAACTCAGCTCCCTGATTCCCAAACCTTTCCAGATTTCGGGGGCTTTCAGGGAAGAGCTTGCGCTCCCCAGCCATTGACTCCTCTAGTATGAATCATTTTGTTCTAGAGGGGGAAATGGCATTTTGTGATTAAATGAAATGCATCCTACTGTTTTGTTAGGTAACAAAGTAATTCGTTACCTAACGAAATGACAAAACAGCATTTCATTTTTAATTTCATGCCCATCTCTATTCTCCATTTTTAGAAAAGTCTGGGAAGGATTGCCATAAGTCAGAATTAACATATAATCATAGAATCATAGAGTTGGAAGAGACCTCAAGGGCCATCTAGTCCAACCCCCTGCCATTCAGGAACCCCCATCACAGGACTCCCGACAGATGGCCATCCAGCCTCTGCTTAAAAAGCTCCAAAGAAGGAGACTCTACCACCCTCCGTGGCAGCATATTCCATTGCTGAACAGCTCTGTCTGTCATGAAATTCTTCCTAAAGTTTAAATTGAATATCTTTTCCTGGAGTTTGAGACCATTGCCCCCCGTCCTAGTCTCTGAAGCCTTGATAGCAGACATGAAGACTTGAAGTAACCCAATTCTCTGTGTGACAGTGGGTAGTGTTTCCAGGGCCCCAAGCTTTTTAATAGATGTGTGGTTCCTTCTTCCAGGCAAATATATATTGGATAATGGTAAAGTTATTTATAGAGAGAACTTTGAAGATTAAACTAGAGTTTAGACCAGAACTTTTCCTATTGAATATAGTTGATATAAACATATCTTATGACCAAAAATATGTACTTCACCATGTAATAGTTGCAGCAAGGATATTGTACGTGAAATTTTGGAAACAACCTGAAGCACCTACAGAGAGAAATCTCGATGAAAAGATAAGAGAATGTATCGAAATTGATAGACTTTCCGGATACTTGAAAGGAGATTATGAAGAGACCACCAAAAGAAGATGGCAAGAAGTAGTAAATCTAGTATAACTGATATGTTATTAGACTTCGATATGTATAAAACTTTCACTTTGACTTGATAGATCAAATGTAACTTTTTATGTTTATCCTTTATTCCCTTCCCTTTCTTTTCCTTTCCTTTTTCCTTTAAAATCAATAAATCTCTTTAATTAAAGAAAAGATGTGTGGCTCCTTCTTTCCACCTTATAGTCCTCACATTCACTCCTTCCTTTTGATCAGATTCACTCCTTCCTTCTAAAGAAGTGTTATTGAGCAACACCTGAAGTTTATCAACAACAAGGCCTAATGCTTGTTGGGACTCTAACCAGGCATCCCTGTGGCTTTAATCCCTTCTGATAGCGGGGAATTCCACCAAACCCAGCCCAAGCTGTAGGGTTACGATGGGGTGAGGTGATGATGTGACCGGTCCCCTTCAGCAGCATTCTCCATGGGTGTAGTTGTTTCCTGGGGTTAAGCAATTAAGCAGTTCCTCGGGATATAGAATAAACATATACTCCATTTGGTGTAGTGGATAGGGCGACAGACCAGGACTCAGGACGCCTACATTCAAATCCCTGCTCGGCCATGGAAGCTCAACTAGAGTTGCTGAACTGCTACGGCCGTTCCTGAAATATCTCACTTACTTTGAAAGCCCTATCCGGGTCGCTATAAGTCTGTTTACTGGACTGGGGCGCCTCCCTTATGAGGAAAGGCTAAAACATTTGGGGCTCTTTAGTCTGGAAAAAAGGCGCCTGAGGGGGGATATGATTGAGACGTACACAATAATGCAGGGCATGAGTCAAGTGGATAGAGGGACATTCTTCTTCCTCTCACAAAATACCAAAACTAGGGGACATCCACTCAAATTGAGAGCTGGGAGAGTAAGAACAGACAAAAGAAAATATTTTTTCACCCAGCGCGTTGTTAGTCTATGGAACTCCCTGCCACAGGATGTGGTGATGGCATCTGGCTTGGATGCCTTCGAAAGGGGATTGGACAGATTCCTGGAGGAAAAGTCCATCACAGGTGACAAACCATCATGGAGATGTGTCATCTCCAGGTTTAAAACCCGGGTACTTCAATGGCCAGATGCAGGGGAGTGGTATCAGGAGACAGAGATCTAGTCTCATGCGCTCCCAGGGGCATCTGGTGGGGCCACTGTGAGATACAGGAAGCTGGACTAGATGGGCCTTTGGCCTGATCCAGCATGGCTCTTCTTATGTTCTTATGTTCTTATGTTCTGGTTTGACAGCACAGAATAACAACACAGAATGGACTGCGCTACTTCAGAGGTCTTTTTTAATATGGTAGCAACCCACTCGGTTTCCTCGCGTGGCGCCGAGAGAGGGTGTCCGTCAGCAAGCCGAGGTGGTCTGAGAACAGAAGCAGTTGGCTTCCTGCCTCTGCGTCCTGGCTGAACAGGGAGAGGTACAGTTTGACCATAACGTCCAGGAATCCCAGGCAGACTACCATCCCCAGGAGCAACCACACGGCTTTGGACAGGAGGAGAAGGAGGCAGTTTTGCATAGCCAGGGACTCCTGGACCAGCTTGGCCTGCACCATCTCGTGCAGCAAAGAGGGGAAGTTGGCAATCTCGTCTGTATCCGACCTCACCAGCAATGCCTCTTCCAGCTGCTCCCGGAGGCTGGCGAGTTCGTTTTCCTGGACTTCGCAGATCTGCTCCAGCTCATCCAGGGTGTCCTTCAGCTCGGCGGTTTGGTTGCGCTCCTCGCTGTAGCCCTGCTCGGCTGTCTCAATTTTCGCCTCCAGCTGCTTGAAGTACGCCACGATGTGCTCCATCACCTGCTTCATCCGGGAGACGTCCCGCTCCTGCAGGGCCTTGTAATCCTGAAACAGGAGGATGTGGCTGGATGTTTTCTCGGTCTTGGTTCTGAGCTTCAGGTTCGTCTCTTTCAGACCCTGGTTCTGAGCTTCCAGTTGGACGATTGTGTCTTCCAGCTGTCGTAGCGTCGCCTGGAGTTCCGCCTCTTCCTTCTGAAGGTCTTCCACCATGGCTTGGAAACAGTCGATTTTGGCCTCCAAGTTCCTGTTCTGCTCTTTCATCCACTTGCTCTCTGACAGAATCTCCTGTTTTTCAGTGTCCAGGTTGGCGGCCGCCTCCCTCAGGCCCCATATCTCACTTCTTAAATTTTCTTTGGCCTCAGTGAGGCGACCCACGGCAGATGGCTCCATGGTACCAGGCCCGACAGCTTTGGTTTCTAGGATGGCTTACGTGTCTGTTGGCTCTGTACGGGTGAAAAACCAAAGTGTAAATAATAACCGAGCAAATAATAATTGGAAATTTTTCTTACTTTCTTGGAGCATCGTCAAAGTTGGCCAGTGTCAGTCAAACAGACTGGTTTGGCCCAAACGGGTTTAGCTTCCAAGTAAAAAAACTTTAATAAAACAACAAAAGATCAAGCTTTCAACAGTAAATCACATTCTTTCATCTCCAGGAAACAGAAAGGTTGACAACCACTGGTGTACAGTATAAGACAACCCTCAGTTTTCAATCTAACAAATTCAGACAAAAATGTAGTCTTGTACATGGAAAAATACTGTACATTGCCTTTTACAGGAAGATTGTCAAATCGGCTTCCAAAGACTTCCTCTGTTTGGGACCTCCACCTCTCTTCTGTGCAGGCTCTTAATGTTTTAAAAGAAGAATATTTTGGGGTACTTTTTTACACACGTTGCTGAGTGAGGCAGATTTTGTATGCAATGCAGCACAAGGTGTTCTCGGTATACTCTTTTCGGAAGTGTCTACCTTGGTAGACTTTTTTTTTTCCTGCTGAAGCTCAGAACAGAATACATCCACAATAGTTGTCCTATACCCCTACAGCAGCTCAGCATTATCGAGTTTTAGTAACCAATTCTTAGAAAGCTATTAGAGATGCTTGAAGGTTGCTCATTGATCATGTGTTAATTTTGTGAGCAAAGATGGCTGAAAGCATCCTTTGAGCAATGGCACGAGAGAATGCTAAGTATAGAACATTAGTTTTTAAAGTAGCCACCCTTTTACTTTTAGAGATGTTGCTGTTCCATTGTCATCATCTACTAAATATTGGTCAAGTACAGTTACTTTGGGACCTCTGTGTCCATCAGGGATCAGTTCATCCCCCCACCCCCCAGAGAAGTATTCTGCTTATATACCACCCCATAGCGCTTCAAGAAGTCTCTGGGAGATTTACAATTTAATTATGCAGGCTACACATTGGCCCTCCACAGCAGGCTGGTTTCTCATTTTACCAACCTCGGAAGGATGGAAGGCTGAGTGAACCTTGAGCCTGCTACCTGGGATTGAACCCCAGGGCGTGAGCACAGTTATAGCTGCAATACAGGCATTTAACCACTGCGCTACAAGCACACTATCAATCACATGTTCTCTGGCGACCTCGATTCGCCAGTTCTGATAATTTTGTTTAAAATCTATTTTGGTTGGCTTTTTCTTGTAATACAGAATTTTTAACATTTTCTGACTGTGGGTAAGTGAACCAGCCGATAATGATCCTGCAGATAAGGGCTCCTTTTGCACCGCGCCCTCGCCATTCCGCTTGCTCTTTTAATGAATCTCCAAGGCAGCGAGTGGTAGATACCTGCCTCTCACATGTTCTGGATTGTACAATTCCAAGATGGTCAGTGGCATAAATAAACAACCAACAAGTTGCATAAATAAACAAATGGGAAGAGCAGAAGCTACGCTGCCAGCATCTGGGATGCTTAGCTTGGATCAGAGAGCTTAGTCAGGCATGCCCAAACTTCGGCCCTCCTGATGTTTTGGACCACAACTCCCAGAATTCTAAGCTTAGCTTGCCATTGACAAAGGACTGTGGGAGTTGTGGTCCAAAACATCTGGAAGGCCGAAGTTTGGACATGCCTGATGTTTCCCTTTGGGCTCAACTGTCCCAGGTAAGATAGCTTATGAAGACTCATGGCCACATTGACCATGCCAATCACCAGTTCTCTGCTTAGCTTTTCATAGACCGAGTGGCCATTTTTTCTTTAAAAAAACAACAACCATGTGCTTTGTCTGCTTACCGAACAACCATAGGTTTCCACACGTTTGGTACATAATCTCTTCCTCAACCAATCCAAGACCAAGGCTGGTTGGTGGAACCTGGTGGGTGCAGTAGCTGACGTCACAATCCCGCCTCAGATCTCCCCATGTTATTAGTGGGCCTGAAAGCAGGCAGGAGGAGGAAAGGGCACACGCCAGATACCACCCACCATGCCCGCTCTAAATGTGACTCTCCATTTACCCAAGAGAAGAATTGATCTATGTACAGTATCTGTATCCCAGCCAGTAGTTCATGTTTGCTTCATCACATTGGCAGAAGTCTCTTATATATCAACTGTTAGAGCAGTACAGTTGTCCCCCACCCTTTCGCGGTTCATATACTGCGGTCCCGGTATATCACGGGTCCGCAGTATAAGGAAAAAAGACCTCCTGGGGGAAGGAGAAAAGGCCTTCCCAGGCCCGTCAGATGCCCCAAATGTGCTTCCCCGCAAACCGGAAGTGACTTTTGGTGAACCAGAAGTGACCTCCGGATCACTAGAAAGCACTTTTGGGGGCCTCCGAGGACCCAGGAAGCCCCTTGCAGGCCCGTTCAGAGCAGCGCCAGGCCTGGGGTAGGTACAAGAGCCCCCAGAGAGCCCGCCCAGTCCTGACCTGACCCAGCATCCGCATCTTGCGGTTTTTCAATTATTGTGGGTCGGGTCGGGTCCCTAACCCCCATGATAGGCGGGGTTTTATTTGAACCCATGACCTCAAGTGGTGACGAGCGCTCCAACACTGGAGGTACTCAAGAGAAAACTGGACAGCCATCCATCAGATCTGCTGTGATCTCCAGCAAGGAGTTGGACCCGATGCCCTCATAGATGCTTTCCAACTCAATTATTGGAACTCTCAATTATTTCCAACTCTCTGATCATAAAAGTGGGGCAAATTTTGGCTCGTCCAGATTCAGAAAGCAAAAAAGAACGTGTTCTGCTTACTTATTGCGCCCCGCCAGCACCTAAAGCACTCTTTGAGCGGTTTACAATTCAATTATGCAGGCTACACATTCTGCTCCCCAGCAAGCTGGGTATTCATTTTACTGACCTCGGAAGGATGGAAGGCTGATTGAACCTTGAGCCTGTTACCTGGGGTTGAACCTCCAGTTGTTGTGAGCACAGTTTTAACTGCAGTACAGCTGTTTAACCACTGCACCATGAGACTCTTCAGACTATTCCCCACTCCAGCCCGCTTTCTCTTGTTTGCCTCTTTATTCATAATCACTCCCCAGCAAAGGACACATTTCTCTGAGAAGATAATTGTTCGTGATCATGTATACGTTGACATAAGAAATGGTTAAGGAATGCTTGAAGTCAAGTTTGAAATGTGGTGATGGAGTCGGGCTTTGTGGATACCCTGAATGGCCAGGGAGTCAAGATACTGAAGCGTGGTTATCCTACATTGGTCACATCATGAGAAGGCAGGATTCTCTGGAGAGAAAACTCCTAAATACTGAGAAAAATGGAAGCCATCAGGAAATGAGGAAGATCAAATATGGGATGGATTGAGTGCCGGAAGGAACCAGAAGCCTGAGTCTGCAAGAGACGAGCAGGGCAGACCATTTCGGAGATCACTTCTTCATAGGGTCTCCAGAAGTTGGAGGTGACTTGATAGCACACAACACGAAAACAATCAAATTGTTGTACCCTGGAGTCATTTCAGAGAGAGTAGACATTTTAGTCTTTTCAAGAATTTCAGGCAAAAAAAAATCAAAGAAAAACAAAACAGAACAAAACAAAAGACACAAACATGTGGCACCTTAAAGACTAACTTTCATATTTTAATTTAACGATTCATGAACATGTCCACTTCTTCAGACACATAGCAGCAGAATGAGGTGTGAAATGAATATCATAACAGATGATATTCATTGGCTGTAGTCCAGATATTCATTGGCTGTAGTATATAGAGTTGGGGGGGGGGCTGGATAGGGGAGGGGAGGGGAGGGAGGAGGACGGGAAAGAAGAGGAGGAAGAGCTAATTAGTAGAAATGGTGAGAAGGTTAAATGTTGAGAAGATTGGGCCAGAGCTGTGTAGTTTTATGGAGTCATTGGACATGAAGGACCTTTCAACTGACATTTTACAACAGAGGTTCAGTATCCATCTGTCATTGTTAGCTGCAGATTTCAGTGTTCCCAGGAATCAGACTAGATGCACTTTGGCGCTCTCCCCAGCTGACTAATTCTATAATTTTAAGGGAACAGGAGTAAAATCAGGATTAATTTGCTCTGCTTACTGTTGTTTTTGGCTTATTCTCCTTCCTTGATTTTACCAGTTTGAATGGCAATAGGTTTCCCAGACAAGTATCCCATGAGTCAGGTTTGGGAGAGAATAAGTAGACCACTAAGATGAAATCCTAACACTCTCAAATTCCTGTCAGTGTAATACAAAACATCTGTACACATAAGAGGCTCTCACTAGGTACGCAGCAGTCATCTTTGTTAACAATCCTTCTAATAATTGTTTAGATGGATTTTTAAAATGGGGAGGGGGGGGGAAACAAAGCTAATCCAGAAAGAGAACTGTCAGTAGTAGGGATGGGCACAAAACGAAAAACGAAATGCTGTTTTGTGTTTCATTATGTAATGAAACAAAATGATGAAGCAGCATTTCATTACAGATGAAATGAAATGGTCGGTTTTTTTTTTTTTTTTGTTTAAACAAACCGTTTTGTTTCCTCCATAAAATGCCCCGCAGACCAGCTGGTCAGCGTGAGAAAAAATTAAAAAAAATAATAAAAAGCCATGCTGGCCCAGCCCGCAGGCCAGCTGGCTAGTGTGAGATAAGAAAAATAAAAAATAAAAAAATGCACCGACCTGGCCCACGGGCCAGCTGGTAGGCGCAAGATCAGGAAAAACTAAAAAAATGCAAAATGAAACAAAATGAAATACGAAATGAATTTAAAAGAAATTGTTTTTTAATAAACAAAACAAAATGGGGGAGAAACGAAAAAGGAAACAAAACACCATTGTGGCATTTTGTGCCCATCCCTAGTCAGTAGACATTTATATTACTAATGGAAGTTTATTTCTCCAATGTATGGTTGAGAAAATGTGCCACGGAGTGCTACTGTCTTTAGGTTCTGCTCATAATTTTACTTGTGGGATCTAACTGAGCACTAATGGGATATTTGAAGAAGCAAGGTTTTTTTTTTAAAAAAAGGGCAGAGGATAAATGGCCTTGCCCAATATACTTCAGGTCTTGGCCAAACAGACAAATGTGATTTTTGCGTGGGCAAAGTGCTATCCAGTTGTATCTGTTATATGGTGACTCTTAAAGACCCAGTTACACTAGGAAAAGAAATATCTGAATTGAATTTAATATTGATTTTTTCCAGTATGTGACTACACCATGTGCATGGAAGTGAAGATTATTTTTGATAGGGAATCGTCAAAATTACAATAATTTGGTCACATAATGCACAATAACTAATACCATCTGCTGCAGGTTATCTTTCAAGGAAAATAAGATGGGGAGCATGGCCCAGGGCATAGAAGAACATTCTGGCTTAAGAACATTAGCCAATTGTACCTAGTGAGCACCGCTTCTATTTAGAATAGCTTTAGAGAGAGAAAACAGATTATGCTACTGATCACCAACATTCTACAAGGACATGGCACTTAAAGAAGAATCGTATTATTCTGATTTGAAGTGAGGTATTTTACTTTTCGAGCTGCCTAGATGCCCTAGAGCTGCCTAGATGCCCTAAGCACATCCGACCTCCCTTGATTTCGGAAGCTAAGCAGGGTCAGCCCTGGTTAGTACTTGGATGGGTGACCACCAGGGAATACCAGGTGCTGTAGGCGCCTGGAGTAGGAACTGGCAAGCCACTCCAGTATTCCTGCCAAGAAAACTCCATGGACATGGAGTCACGAAGAGTCGGTCACGACTGTAAAGACACCACACATTTTACTTTTCTGTTGGAGGGCCATGTCTTTTAAGTCAAATGTATTTTCACTCACCACATTCTGTTTATTTATTTTAAATGGCTTTACCCCACCTTTCTCCTTAAAAAAGACCCATATATGAATGCCTCTGTCAGTATTCGTTTTTAATGAGCCCTCACACTGACTGGCTCTCACAGCCATGTGCCCTTGCTGCTATGGTATTATTAGTAATAATTTAAAATATAGTATTTACAAATTATTTAAAAACTATAGTGCTATCTGATGTAGCACTAGATCAGGCAGCAAGAATTAAAATGAAACCAGAGCTTTGTGCTGCTAGCACTTCCTATGGTATCTGTGCTGCTCCCTACTGGGTAGGAGCCCATCCAAAGTTGGAAGGGAGCACTGAACAGCTGTTTGGTGGTGCACCAGTCAGCTATTTGGCAGGCTTGCTTGCATATCCTGTTCGCCTGGTCTTTACAGCAGCCAGTACTGGCTCTTCCATCCCTCGGCAACACTGATCAGCTGTTGTCTTGCTTTGTCCTGTGTGCACATGGACCCACACATCATTTTACAGCTGTCGTCCAGGGCTCCATCACTTGTTCCAAGGTTTTGGCCTTAAACTTCAAGGGAATGGGAAGTTGCCAGTCTTATTTAGCAACCACAGTTGTGAAAAACTTCTGATATTCAAGCCAATGCCCCTCACCTGGTGAGATGCAGAACCAGCAAATATGGCTGTTCCTGCCCTGTTTTTATCAGCCCTATACATTTCTGGCCAAAAGGGTCCTAAAAACCAGACTGCACATACCTCGGTATCCAGATCTTGCAGAATGGAAGCCTTTGGAATAATCCGAATGACATCGTTTGTTTGATAATTCCCATTGCAATGTTTCCAACTGCCAGGACCCTGCCTGTCACAGAACCTGACTCTGAGGGGTTAAATGTTGAAGAGCTGGTGGAGGAGCCTTGCAGCTCAAGTCAGCAGGCAGCTGGGTCTGATGACTCAGCTGAAAACATATCTTCTCCCCCTAGAAGGGCTATGAGCAGGATTCTGCAAAGACCTGCTACCAGGAGGGCTAGGGAAAGGGTCTTTGATGCTAGACGGGGAATCAGGTCGGGAAGCCCTGAGTACTAGTAGCAGGAGCCTTTCCAGAAGAAAGGGTGTGTTCCCTGTTTTGAGATGAAGCTGGTAAGCTCACCTTGAGCTCTCTGTGGGAGCAAGGCGTCATTTGAACTTGCAGCCACGTTCCTGTCTGTGACCTTGGCTCTGTTTCCTGATTTTGGACTGGCTTCTTGAACCATGGCTTGATCTGTTCCCTTGGGTTTGGCATCTGGTTTCCGTGAGATATTCTGGTTTTGACTTGGACTGTTAATTGCTGGGAGTTGGATTCTGTTATTTATCTGGCACTTGATTGTAGCAAAGGACTTGAACTTGCCTGGCTTTCCACTAAAGATCTTGGCAAAGAACTGAACCCTGTTTGTGTGTGTGCTCTGTGTGCGGGGCTTGACACCAACCCAGTGAAAAAGAAGACCGTTAACAGGGAAAAGTCATACTTTACTTATTTATTTATTTAATTTTTATGCTGCCCATTGTCCTGAAGGAACTCGGGGTGGTGTACAACAATCACAGAAAACAATTAAAAGATAAAATAAAACAAAACACAACAAAACAAAAAACAACACTTAAACCAATTTAAAAAATAATAATGCTCTATTCCAAATGGCAAAAGGCTAAGTTTTGAACATTATTTATTTATTATTTATTATGGAACTTATATACTGCCCGTCTTCCTGGAGGGGAACTCCAGGCGGTTTACAACAAATTAAAAAACAGCAAATTACAATAACAGCCAATAGATTGAGCTAATCAAATAAACAGACAAAACAGCAATAGCAGGAGATGCAGATGACAGGGAAAAAAAAAGTCATCCAAACGTCTCCAGGAAGAGAAGGGTTTTCAGGGCCTTCCGGAAGACAGGCAGGGACTCTGCTAGGCACACTTCTGCTGGGAGATGATTCCACAACGTCGGGCCAGCCACAGAGAAGGCTCGGGAACGAGTGGAAGTTCTCCGAGCCTCCCTGGGCGTGGCCACGCGCAGCATGTGCGCCCGCGACAACCTAGTCGGACGGGCCAAAGTTGACCGCTGGTCGATCCGCTCTGTCAGGTAGCCAGGTCCTAGACCATGGAGGGTTTTGTAAACCAAAACCAGGACCTTGAATCTAATTCGGGCTGCAACGGGTAGCCAATGCAGGCGGGCCAGAACTGGGGTGATGTGCTCAAATCGGCGCACACCCGCCACAAGTCTGGCCGCCGCATTTTGGACCCGCTGCAGGCGCCGAATGAGAGTCAAGGGCAACCCCATGTAGAGTGCGTTGCAATAGTCCAGTCTCGAGATCACCAGCGCCTGGACCACTGTTCTAAGGGAGTCCCCATCCAGGTACGGGCGAATCTGGGCGATTCGACGTAGGTGGAAAAAGGCAGCCCTGGACACAGCGGACACCTGGGCCTCCATGGTGAGCGCCGGGTCCAGGACTACTCCCAGATTCCGGACAGAATCCGATGGCCTGAGGGAAACACCCTCCAAGGTGGGAAATGGGCCACCGTAGCTGGATGGGGAAGCCCCAAAGAACATGACCTCGGTCTTATCGGGGTTGAGTTTGAGCCTGTTAGCCCTGGTCCATTCCATGACTGCGCCCAGGCACCGATCGAGGGTCTGGACAGCCTCATCTGCAGCGGTGGAAACGGAGACATAGAGCTGCATGTCATCAGCGTACTGATGACAGCAGACTCCATGTCCCCTAATGACCTCAGCCAGCGGCCTGATGTAAATGTTGAACAGCATGGGAGAGAGAGACAACCCCTGTGGAACCCCACAAGGGAGTGTCCAAGGGGCCGACAACTCGCCCCCATGCTGAACCTGCTGGGGACGGTCCCCGAGGAAGGACCGGAACCAACTGTGAACAGTGCCTCCAATCCCAACCCCGGAGAGCCGATCCAGCAGGATACCGTGGTCGACGGTATCAAAGGCCGCTGACAGATCCAGGAGGACCAACAGGGAGGAACACCCCCTGTCGGCCCCCCAGAGGAGGTCAGCTTGCAGAGCGACCAAGACTGTCTCGGTCCCCCGACCGGGCCTGAACCCAGACTGGAATGGGCCCAGGATATGCTCACCCTCCAGATATGATTGAAGCCAGATTGTGGCCACCCTCTCGATCACCTTGCCCATAAAGGGAACATTAGCAATCGGGCGATAGTTGGTTAAATCGCCCGATCCTAGGTTGGGTTTCTTCAGAATGGGCTTTACCACAGTCTCCTTCAGGCGAGAGGGAAAAATCCCTTCCCCGAAGGAGGCTGTGGCGATGATAGATGCCCGTTCAGACATGTTCCCGCCCACGGCTTTCATGAGCCATGATGGGCAAGGGTCGAAGGGGGTGGACGCGGGCCGGCAGTGGGCAATAGCCCTGGAGGCCTCAAGTGAGGTAACAGGCCCAAACTCAACCATGCAAGGAGACCGAGGGGGCGCAGCCGCCGGGGATGCCGAGAGTGGGCTAGGGCAACAGGGTTCAAAACCGGTGCGGATGGCCTCAATTTTTGATCGAAAAAAGGCTGCAAAATGCTCACTACTGAAATCAGTAGGAGGAGGCCTAGACAGTCCAGGATTAGTGAGGTCACGAACCACACGGAATAATTCCACTTGGCGGTTCGAGGCCTCACTAATTCTCAGGGTGTTATAAGATCTTCTGGCCACCCTGATCACATGAACATAGCGCCTGGACTGTGCGATGACTGCAGCCTTCTTAGTCGCCGACCGGTTCTTCCTCCAGCTGCGTTCCAGCCTCTTCCGTTCTTGCTTCATCGCTCGAAGCTCTTCCGTGAACCATGGTGAGGGACGAGCTCTGCAGCGGATGAGGCGCCTAGGGGCGATCTGGTCGACAGCCCAGGATGTTTCGTCAAACCATTGATCTACCATGGAGTCTACCAGATCGTCAGCCAGTCCGCCAGGAGGCCCTCCGAAGACTTCCCGAAACCGATCAGGGTTAAGGAGTCTACGGGGACGGGCCCAAACAGTTGGCTGAAGGTCCCCGTGGGGTGGGGCGGTGATTGATACAGAGAAAGACAGCAGGTGATGGTCTGACCATGACACGGGGGTGGGAACAATGTCCCACACCCTCAGACATGAGTCCTCAGACGTGGAGGAAAATACCAGATCCAGGGTGTGTCCGGATCTGTGGGTTGGGCATAGAACATGCTGGGACAGGTTCATGGAGGTCATGGACTGCATGAATTCCAGAGCAGCACCAGACAGGTCACCGCCAGCATGCACGTTGAGATCACCCACCACCAAAAGGCGGGGGGTTCTCAACAGAGCAGCAGCGATGAACTTGGTGAGCTCTGGTAGGGATTGTGCTGGGTTGCGGGGAGCGCGGTAACCGAGCACAATGCCAAACCTGTCCCGCTGCCCGACCAACAGATGGACACATTCCAACCCTGGAATCACCAACGTCGAGGCCCTACTGATTTGAATAGTATCCCTGTAAACAATGGCCACCCCACCCCCCTTACGACCCTCCGATCTTCCCACCCCCTGTACCAGAAACCCAGGGGGGCACAGCAGGGTGAGGGACGCTCCCCCCTCTGCACCCACCCAGGTCTCGGTGATACATGCCAGGTCGGCCTTCCCATCGACGATGGTATCATGAATGATGGGTATCTTATTATGGACCGACCTGGCATTCAACAGGAGGCAAGAAAGATCGGAGGCGCTGGCGGAGTGGCTCCGAGGCACGTGACAGTGAGCTGAGGGGTCAGAACGGGGGACAGGCGCAAGATGCCTGGCCCAAGTTCTTCTTAGCCAACTAACCCCCCAGCCCCTAGCGTACCGACCACGGTCCGACATAACAGGTATGGTGGTCCCTGCCTGCATGGTGGCAAAAAAAAAAGATACACAAAATACAACTATAAATAAGAGTAAAAGAAAATATAAAGCTATACAACAATCAATTTCAAAATACAAACAGGATATACAACAGCATAACACAAAATACAACTGGCAAATAAAAATACAGGTAAACCAAGCAAAATAAACTAAAAAGTAAAAAGTAGTGGGCTCACATAGGCTGCTGGTGGAAAGCGGGGGAGGGGGGGAGGGAGAGGGGGGGTCAAGCCGACAACAGTGGCTATTAGCGGAGGCTGATCCACAGCCTACGAAGGCTGTCGGAGCCTCCCAACAGCCTAAATGCCGACCAACTGGACGGTATAAAAATATTTTTGCCCCTTAGAGATGGAATATTGCCAGAGGATAATGTCACTTCCTGTGGCAGGAGCTGTACAGGAAGAGTGCTCCCCTTGATTTGACAGGTGTGATAATGCCCCCACAGCATTATTTCAGAGCCCTACAGTGCGGGTCCGGATGGAATAAATACTACTCCTAAAGCTGCATTCTGCTATAAAAGCAGAAATAACAACCTGAATGAAGATTTCTTTGAAAATACAGCAGAATTCCAGCTGGTTCAGCATCCACTGATTCACTTAACCACAGTCAATGTGGTTAACTGAATCAGTCAATATAATTAGAGCATCAAAAACTGTTTAAATTCCAAAGATCCATTCCTTGGATCCAGGCCAGTTTTTCAGCATGCCTGGCACCAGGCTGCACAGAGAAGTTGAATTTTTGCTAGCTTGGTAGAGAAGGCCATATTTCCATACAAGTATATTGATATACAAGAAACAAGAGGCATCAAGAAGACACAAGAAGAATCCTGCTGGATTTGATCAGAATATGTACAGCCCAGGATCATCTTTCCAACATGGGTGGGGTGTGGGTGGGGGACCCTAATGTTTCTGGGAAACACAGAGGCTCAATGTGGGGCATGCAACGTAACTGTTACGTTCCCTAATCTCATCCGCCATTAGCTTATTTTTGGTTTTTATGAATGATGTTGTTTTAATTTTTAGTTATGCTTTCAATTGTAATATTTTTGTTTTTATTATATCCGTGTATCACAAGAACATAAGAGCCATGCTGGATCAGACCAAAGGCCCATCTAGTCCAGCTTCCTGTGTATCTCACATTGGCAACGCCAAATGCCTCTGGGAGTGCACAAGACTAGATCTCTGTCTCCTGATACCACTCCCCTGCCTCTGGCCCTTGAAGTACCCCAGTTTTAAGCCTGGAGATTCCACTTCTCCATCATGGTTTGTAATCTGTGATGCACTTTTCCTCCAGGAATCTGTCCCTCCCCTTTTGAAGGCATCCAAGTCCAAATGCCATCACCACATCCTGTGGCAGGGAGTTCCACAGACTAACATCATGCTGGGTAAAAAAAAAATTCTTTTGTCTGTTCTCTCTCTCCCAACTCTCTATTTGAGTGGATGTCCCCTACGTCTGGTATTTTGTGAGAGGGAGAAGAGCGTCCCTGTACCCACTTTACTCATGTCCTGCATAATTTTGTACATCTCAATCTTATCCCTCCTCATGTGCCTTTTTTCCAGAGTAAAGAGCGGATGTCATATTGAAGAGGGAACAGGTTTGTTTTCCATGGCTTCAGAGACTAGGACTCGGGGAAATGGTTTCAAACTACAGGAAAAGAGATTCCATTTGAACATCAGGAAGAACTTCATGACAGTTAGAGCTGTTCAGCAGTGGAATATGTTGCCAGTTGCCACCAAGGGTGGTGAAGTCTCCTTCTTTGGAGGTTTTTAAGCAGAGGCTGGATGGCCATCTGTCGGAAATACTGTGATGAGGGTTCCTGCATGGCAGGGGGTTGGACTGGATGGCCCTTGAGGTCTCTTCTGACTCTATGATTCTATGATTCATAAGGGAGGTCTATACGGTATTTTGTAAATGTTTTATGATGTAAACTGCCCAGAGTGGTTTTCTGCCAGATGGGCGGTATACAGTGATACCCCGACTTAAGAGCAGCTCGACTTAAGAGCAATTCGATTTAAGAGTGGAAAATTAATGATATTTTAAATGCTGCCTTACAAATTTTAGATATGGTCTGCTCGACTTACAAGTATTGTTTTCATTTTTTGATTTTTAAACTTATTTTTTCAAATTTTTAGACAAGTACCCCGACTTAAGAGTAGTTTGACTTAAGAGCATGCATTCAGAATGGATTAAATTTGTAAGTCGAGGCACCACTGTATTAAATAATAAATAAATAAAATAAAATAAAATAAAATAAAATGTTAAAAGCCTATTTACTAGATGGCAGTGAGGTGTTTGCTATTATCTGTGTTTTCCAGCATCTGCGCAGGAAGGATGTGGTTAGAATCAATCCCCAGCAGATACAGTAGTTCTATTGTAGTCAGAAATCAAAAAGACTGCATATAAAAATTACTTGGGATGGAGATGCATATTCCAAGCACAGGTCATTTCAGTAGTTCTGTGAAGCTTCTTGCCAAACAGCTAAAATGTGTGTGGTGTACAGAACCCCCTTAATCTTCAAATGCAATAAATAGAGATGCGACAGAAAGACTGGCATTTTGACACTTTTGTTTTCCAAATATGGGTCCCCACCCCGTTCCCACCCCAATATCGTAGCCACAGATGGAAAATAGTTGCAGGACGGTAGACATACAGGATGGCCCAGCACGAAAGGGGCACCAGCTTAGAACCAGAATCAGCTGTGTATCTTCATTTGAAGGTAAAGGGACACCCATTCAAAGACGAGGATGTACGTATGTTAGAACAGCGAAGATAGGTGGTTGGAGAGAGGGGTCAGGGAAGCCATTCAGGTGTGCATTCAAAAATCCCTCTCAATAGAGGTGAGGGACTCGGGCACAATCTATCCCCAGACAAATCAGAAGCATTTCACATCTCCACCAGGAAGGCCATGGCTACCAAACATTACTTAATGGGTGTTGGGAAGGGTTGCATTGGTGGAACTTTCATGCAACCACTGTCCACCAAACGAGCCTATTCAGGCCAATGTCCGCCTAACGAGCCTATGTGCGGGTTCAGAAAGCTCTATAAGAGGTTCCATTAAGGATGAGACTGGAAGACTGGGATTTGAAAAAATATCCAATAAACTTTTATTGTTACATTCTTGAACTTGCTTGTTTGTTTCATATTCTTTGGTTACATTTTGATAAGGCGTTAACACCGGTAAACTTGAACTGGGATTTGAACCATTTAACCATTCTTCTTGAACACCAACAAAAGGATTGTACCTCACTCGGTTAGGGAGATTTACATTCTTTTCAAGATTCCCCCAGGAGTGGGTTTTGTCTTCGGTGGGAGTGCTCAAAGTGGGTGCTCCCACCCCCACCCAGGTATCCATCCTGGTGGATTAGGATCGAGCCGGTTCCCTGGATATCCTCGGTGAGGGAGACTTCCCCCTATATTGGCGGCATTGACCCCCAAGGGGAGGGAGGAGATCAGATTCGTTACCTCTGTCACCTTTGATTCCCCTTCCGTCTGAGTCCCCCGTTCATGGAAGATCGTTATTTTTCTAACCGATACCCGTCCTCGTGCCACTCCTCCTTCACCCCTCCCTCTACTCTCCATCATCTCGTGCCACTCCGTCTGCATTTCCTTGCTTTCTAACACTGATCTTCTGTACCTTTCTTCCACCTGGATTCCTACTGAACTAGTCTCTTTCTCTACATCCAATTTCACTTGCACTCCAATGTGCCATGCTCGACCCACCACGTGCTTATGCTCCAAGCTCCCTACTTGTGTCTCCTGAGACTTCATCTTTTTTCTTTTGATCTTATCTGTTTGTATTTCCACTGTTTTAATCTCTCTCATCCCAACTCCCACCTGTATACCTATTTGTCTTTCTTCTTTAACTTTCATCTCCTCCTTTCCAGTTTGTGTTTCTGAGTCTATCTTTTCTACGTTAAGGTCTTGCAACTGTGAATATATGTCTTCCCATAATCTTACCCCTTTTACCACTGCCATGTAACTCTCTTTGATCTTTTCCTTAACATCTTTCCCTTCTACTCTTTTAGGAGGATCAATATCTTTCTTATCTATTGTCTTAAAGAATAGTTCTCCCGGTATTCCTTCCTTCTTTTCCATTCTTTTTCCTTCTTCACCTTCCATCCCTTCTTTGTATGGGTTTTTAATCTCAATAGCGGAAGATCCAACAATCTCCTTGGGGTTCTGCTCATTTCCTCCCTTACAGCCTATTCCGACCCGGGTGGCGTAAAACCAAGGTGAACTATAAATTGGAGGCCTTGCTACCAACTTTTCTCAGACTGACGAAGCCACTTGGATGAGTAGGGAAACGTTTCGCTCTCACAAGAAAAGAAGTCCACTTGCCATGACGCAACTTTTGGACAACCTCACCTGGTTGACTGAGAATCTTCACAGACATTTGGCATAGCTGTTGATGGCGTCACCTGTTATGTGTTCAGAGGTACGTCCCACTGGGCCCAGCAGGGCTTGCACACAGGAGGGCCATTTCAGGGGTATGCCTTCTGCCAAGGCATAGGCTGTGGGTGAGCAGCTGAGGCCCTCCAGAGGTTTCTGAGATGCAACTTGCATCAACTCGCACCATATAGGCTATGCTGGCTGAGGCTGCCTGGAAGGTGTAAGCCAGGGGTGTCCAAACCTTTTGCAAGGAGGGCCAGATTTGGTGAGGTGAAAATGTGTGGGGGCCAATCATTCAGCCTGAATGGGGAGAAAGAGCATGGTCTGTGCACATCCGCAACAGCTACAAATGTTCCAGTTTCAAGCTGCCCAAGAGCCCGGTGGCTATTGCACAACCCGGGAATCAGCCCACGCGCACCCAAGATGCCTGCTGTAAGCCAAGAACACTTGAGAGATTATGGCTACCAACCCAGCCTAAAATAAAACCATGTATTTCCTGTCATTAGACTCAATCCCCGATTGTGGACTGAGGAACTCTGGTTCTATCTACAGCACTCAAGACGTGTGTATGTAGGAAATTGGAGTGGTTACTGAAATTCAAGGGCTTGATAAATCATGTTTTTATGTAGAGGACATTTCTAGCGGAGACCTGCTGGTTGTGGCACACAATACCTCTCACAACGCTGTGGTCCCTCAGGTACTCAGTGAAGCCTGTTCTACTGTCTTCAGCTTTTAAGTCCCCCCGTTTTTAAAAACGATGATTGTGCTTTTCTAAATCTTGGCACTGCTCTTGAATTTACTTTAGTTTCATTCTGTTCCACTGGTCAGAATCATGCTGGTGATCCATGCATGCGTAAGTTAAACGGTGCAACTTAATACCCTGAGCTGGCGACAACTAATTACTGATGACTTGGTCCAACCACTTCCACCTCGTTAATTAACATTAGCGAATTTAAAATAATAAATAATAAAATAATAAAATGATAAAAAATAATAAAATGATAAATAATAAATGATAAAATAGTGATTAAAATAATTTTACACACGTGCACATAAATTTCCATCAGGGTTTTTGGTAACTAGGTTCTATTTTGAGGCCAAACAGTTTGACTGTGGATGTGTGTGGTCCCTCTTTCCATACTTTTTCTATAAAAGGCAATTCAGTACCCCCCTTCTACAAGGGCTTCAGTCGTAACTGTGAGCCAACTGTACCGAGTGTTCAAGGTGTTATTTTAAGTTCCATTTTGTGAAATACACAGATCACTTTGGGTGTTCAGCAGCTATAAGAATGTAAACATATACAGCGTGCAGAGGACTAGGACAGTGGCTTGTCTCCAATTTGGGTTCCTCCTAATATTCCGGACTACAGTACCTAACATCCCTCCTCCCCACACACACCCTCACCCATGCTGGCTGGAGATGAAATTCAACACCATCTGGAAGTTCTACATTTTCCATCCCTGCAGTAATCCATCAATCGATTTAAAGAGAGACTGAAAATCAGGAGGATGGAAACAGTAATGTGAATTTAATCACAGGGCAATTAATTTCACACATACACACACGCACAAGAGATCGTCAAACACGCAGCGTTATGCTCATTCATTAATGCGATCTGCCAAAAAACGAAGAGGGCTCATTCTAACTATCTCGGCGTCTTTTCTCTGGTTGCATGCACGCATGTCCAAATTATCTGGTAGTTCAAAGTAAGAAATTCTACTTCCCTTGAGATTATAAAAGTTGTCCATACTTCTGTTTCTCTAGCTTCGCATTCAAGTAATCCAAACTGTGCCAGCGTTTCAGTAGTTTTAAGAACAAGGCTCCTGTGAGGCCCAGGTATCAGAAGCTGACTAGTAAAAAACAGCGTCAGAAAGGCTTCATATATTTCCTCCCTCCCTGCAAACTTTTTCAATCAGATTTTTTTTTTAAGTGTCCTGGCTTCGCACCCTATTAGTTGGGGTCAGAGATTCTCTTGACCACAACTTTTAAACGGCCCAAACCGGAAGTCACCGTTGTAGAATTGCGACCCCACCAGGTGTCCATTTCCACACAAACTGTTTCCGTGATCCTGGCGCGGCCAGATTAAAAATCCTCTGAGCATAGTATTTTTTTTTAAAAAAAGGGTACAGACTCTTTAAAATCACCCAAGAAAAGATTAAAATCACAAGGGCTTGGCACAATGATTTGCGTCCACTGGGAACTTGTTTCAGTGGTTGTTCTTCGCTGCCTCTTTGGCTGCAATAATCAGAGGCGTGAGGCTGGAGAGGGGCTTGGCGATCTTCAGGAACTGATGCTGCAAGAGGAAACAAACAAACAAATGGTTTAGCACTGAGGGGAAAAACTAGGCCACACCAGTCAATGGTGGAACATTCAGAGACAGACTAGTAATGGAATGCCCTCCCAAGCGAGACCCGCCTGGCGCCAACACTGATAAGCCAGGTAAAAACATTCCTGTTCCAGAAGTCTTTTAACTGATTATTGTGGGTCCTGATGGCGATTTTAGTGTAGTATTTTAATATATTGTATTTATTGTATTTAACCGTTTTATTGTTTTAATTTTTTGCAATTTGATGTTTTAACTGTCGGAATTGTTTACTTTGATTGTGAGCTGCCCAGAGACCTTTGGGTAGTGGGCAGCATACAAGCTATATCAATAAATAAATAATAAATAAATAAAAATAATCACTGTATAACTGGTTTATATTCTACCCTCTTTATAAACTAAATTCACTCTACCTAAAAGACATGAAACTTTGCAATTTCTTGTACCATAGGCCGCAGAAATAACTAAGAATTCCCCCAGCCAGAATACTAGGAGCTGCAGCTAAGAAATCTAACTCCACAGAGGAGTTTCTAAGTCCTTAGAGGAGTATTTTTATCACATGACAATCCTCCTGATTGATCATTTGCCTCTGAAGGAGGCAGAAATAACTAGGCGTGCATAAGGGATGCAAGGGATTATGGGACTGGTAGTCTCTCTGCCTGTTATTGCCCAGTGCCTCCCCTACCACTGAGCCTCGTGGCACAGTGGTTAAACTGCTGCCCTGCAGCTATAACTTTGCTCAAGACCTGCAATTCAATCCCAGGCAGCCGGCTCCAGGTTCACTCAGCCTTCCTTCCTTCCAAGGTCAGTAAAAGGAGTACCCAGCATGCTGGGGTGGGGTGGGGACAATGTGTAGCCTGCATAAATAAATTGTAAATTGCTCAGAGAGTGCTTTAAGCGCTATGGGGTAGTATATAAGCAGAACATTTTGCTGTGCTTTGCAAAAGATACAAGAAAGAATCTGGCAAATTCTGGGGTTTGCACTGCAACAAATCCCAGTCTACTCATTCCTTGGTTCTCCCTTGTTCTGCCCCAACTGGATTGTATTCAACTGAATTTCCATCCCATGGGGTTAAGAAAGAAGCAAAGAATGTGCCACTTGCCAAGATCCTGTCGCTTATCACAGTCAATTGCACAAGAGGAAGCCCATTGAATCGATGGGGATTATGTTAGTCTACTGCAGGCATGTCCAAACTTCGGCCCTCCAGATGTTTTGGGCCACAACTCCCACAGGCCTTTGCCACTGGCAGTCTAACCTTAGAATTCTGGGAGCTGTGGTCCACAACATCAGG
>JAHTLZ010000007.1:48451492-48515743 GCA_023846285.1 Phrynocephalus versicolor | reverse complement strand
GACAATTACAAACCAGAAGACAAGAAAAAAGTAATACAAACCGTAGCGATTGCCAAAGGTATCCCTAAACAGCCGGGTTTTAACGGCTTTTTAAAATTGAATTTAAATTTAAATTAAATTAAATTAAATTAAATTGAATTGAATTGAATTGAATTGAATTGAAAAGTATTTGGAGGATCAGTGTTACCTGAAGGAGTTCTTTAGCCGATCCCCTTTTTTCCACATCCATCTCAAGACAGTGATTCAAGAAGTCTCTAAATATGGAGGAAAGCTTCTCGGGATTCTGCAGTTCTGGGGTGCCATTGGTAGCAATGAGATATAAAGCCTTTAAAAAAGAAAGCCAGACATATGAGAAGGAAAAAGAATTTTATTTTATGCTGAAAGAATCCGAGAGCTCACAAAGCATCCACAAAGCTCACTGGTCACCGCTCTATGTAAGCTGGCATAAACGCAACAGCATCAGCCACAGACGCAAATTGGCCCCAATGAAAGAGTCACTGGTTGTATTCCTCATTGCAATCCCAGGAGTGTAGTTTCACCTCTGACAATTCACTCCTGTGACTTTCACCATTACACTTTTTCTGCTTTACATAAGCCACAGGATTTTCAACACTTGGGAGACCTTGGGCCAGTTTTCCCCCTCCCTTTCAATCTCTCTCTCTCTCTCTCTCTCTCTCTCAATGGCTTCACAGGGACACACACAACACCTTGAGCTCAGTTGCTGACCTTCAAAGGAAAAGGAACTTTTGCTAACTTCTTATCAACACTTGCCCTTCTTTTCTTCTGCTCTTATTATTTATTTACTCATTAACTCCTTTGTTATTCATACTTCCTCTACATGTTATGTTATTGATCTCCACTATGTTATTGGAATGATTTGTTATTGAGTTCATTTACTTATTACAGATGTGTTCTGGTTTTTCTTCGGTACAGTGCCATTGATCATATTTTTCTTGTGAGCTGCTTTGAACATATGGTTTGTGCAAATGCCCTACATCATGAATAAAAGGGCTGATGTGAGGAACAGGGGATAGAGGACATACCTTTGCAGGCAGAGACATGCTTTTATCACCTCAGAAAGATATAGCGTTATCCTAAGGCATATAGAACATATATAGTAATCCACATTTTGTAGAAATTCGAAATCCCTACCTTTCTTAGATTTTAAGAACCTTTCTGCTTTTAGACATAAGTATACACAAGTACTTTTAAATACAATACAGCAAGAAATCATGCACAGGAGTTTGGATTAAGGTATCGGATGAATTATTTTCAGGGTAAGAAAGTGCTAATTTTGATCTTATTGGTTGTTTTATTGATTGATTTGACTTTTAAACCACCCATCTAGCCCTAGGGCTACTCTTGGAATTAGAAGGGAAAAGCTCTATCCTGAAAAATACCCAGAGCAGGGCAGAACACAAAAAAATGGAATGGGTCAGTGGATCAATGGTTCAGGCCCATGAAGAATGACCACAGACGTGGGTTGTCCAGAAGAGTTAGACACCGCCTTGTAGATATGGATTAAATAATTTAACCCCAGGTAGGACTGGCAATGATTGTTAGGCAAGTTGTAGAATAATTAGGCTTAATTAAGTGGTGTCAATTCGGTTGCAGAGGGAGATTAAAAGCCATGGCGTGATGACATTGCCTCCAGTTCAGGACTGATGGCCAGTTGCTTACTTAGGAGTCTTAAATGTGTTCTCTTCTTCCTTAGTTAAAAATGTTGAATCTCTAACAATGAGAATGCCTGATCTTTCTTCCATTGACATTCTTATTTTAAATAATTAAACCATAAAATGGTCGGAAGTTCATTTCCCCACTGTTTCTCCTTGACAGGGCCCTGCCTTGATGACCCATATGGTCGCTTCCTGCTCTGGGCTTCTAAGATTATTATTGAAAGGAACTGCTGGACAGCTCAAGGCTGCGGAGCCAGAGTCCAGGAGTTCAATTCCCCACTGTACCTCCTGGATCCATCAAGGCCCGTCAAGTTCTACAGTTCTAAGTGGATTATTAGAAATTAAGTTTTAACTTGACCAGACTCCTATCTTTGTGTATGAAACCTTCGCAGAAGACAGAGTGATAATTTAGGGCTCACAAGTAAGTGGAATTACTCCTTTCCCTGAGGCAGTGATTCAGGCAACCCCTAAGGGTACCTGGAACCTGGTTCCAAACGTATTTTCCTTATACAGTAATCTAAGCATGAGGAAATGCTGGAGTCCTGCCTTGGAGCCGCTGAGATTATTTCTCCAGCATCACCTGTTCCAAATGGACGTGGCAGTCTGGGAGATCTGGCAATGTTGGTGGACTGAACACGGGGCCTTTAGAACATAATAAAGCTTTACTACTGAGCAGTTGAGCCCCTTCTCTCAGCTGAAAGCAAGGCCATGCCTGTCCCAGCCTTGGATGGGAGACCGTGTGGAAACCTCACACCTCTGCTCCCTGGGAAAGAAGGCAGGGCCCAAAGGAATCCAGTTGCCTCTTACCCTCAGGGGGTTCTCGTTGAGGTACGGTGGTTCCCCTTCAATCATTTCAATGGCCATGATCCCTAGAGACCAGATGTCCACCTTGGGCCCGTAGGCTTTCCTCGTCACCACTTCGGGCGCCATCCAGTAGGGCGTCCCCACCATAGTGCTCCGCTTGCTCTGCTCCGGAGTGATCTGGGCGCAGAAGCCAAAATCAGCTGCGGAGAAGGTGAAGGAGAAAAAGAAACCGTTGGCTCAGACCATTCTGTAACTCAGTGGCGCAGTGATTAAATGCCTGTACTGCAGGTGAAACTGTGCTCACAACCTGGGGTTCAATCCCAGGTAGCAGGCTCAAGGTTCACTCAGCCTTCCATCCTTCCGAGGTCGGTAAAATGAGTACCCAGCTTGCTGGGGGGGGGCAATGTGTAGCCTGCACACTGTAATTAAAAAATTGTAAACCGCCCAGAGTCTACTTAAAGTGGTATGGGGCGGTATATAAGCAGAACACTTTTGCTTAGACTGGGGCGGGAGAAGTGATGACTGCCAGTTTCACTTGGCCAATGGGGCCATCGCTTCCCCAGTCTTCTTGCCTACGAACCTCAAAGACAAAGTTGCTTAGAATGTCCTCTTGTGTCCTCTAGGGCTCCCAACCTTGGATCACCCAGGTCTTCTTGGACTGCAATTCCCAGAAGCGTTTAGTGCTATCTCTGCTGACTGGGAGTTGCAGTCCAATAAAATATAGGTGACCCGAGGCTGGGGAGCCACCACTCTAGGGCTTGTGCAATGGAGCAATGCCTGGGATTTCCAAGTCACCTCAGGAACCCAATATCCCCTCCTCAAATAAAAACAAAATTAGTGTATACAATACATATATTTTTGGCCATTAGAGGGCATGAGGGAGCCTTCTTCAGTTCAACACCTCTTTTATAGTTAAATGCATTTTTCAGCTAACAAAAATCCAATGTAGCAAACTTTACAGTTTATCTCTGCACTGATTTAAAAATATATATTAAATACGCTAATTAGGAGTATCGTCTTAAGCTCCTTGGAGGAAACGTTGGATATATATATATATATATATATATATATATATATATATGTGCAATATAAACAATTCAAACAAAAGGGGTATTTTGAACTTGTAGGTCTACAATCCTCTTTGATTGTACCATCTTACATACTTAGCTTGACGGAGCCGTCCATTCCTAGTAGGATGTTGTCACTTTTGATATCCCGGTGAATAACTTGGTTGGAATGGAGGAATTCCAAAGCCTGAAGACACTGTGGAGAGAGACAGAGAAAAAGGAAAAAATAGACCCTGATAATTAATGACTCAAGGAACGGAACGCGCAACAATGGGTTCAAGGTCAGAGAACCCAGTTTTTGGCTGAATAGCAGGAAAAACGTCCTAACTTGTTGCAGCAGTACAGCAATGGAACCCATGACCTCAAGAGGTGGTGGGCGCTCCAACACTGGAGGCATTCAAGAGAAATCGGGACAACCACCTGGCAGATCTCCTTTGATTCGAAGTCCTGCATAGAGCAGGGGGTTGGACTTGACAGACCCCTTCCAACTTCACTATATTTAACAGATTACAAAATGGATCCTGCGTAAAGACCTGTATTAGGTCTAGGTCATAGATGTAAAGAATCATCAGTACTGGAAAGTCAGGGTGATTAGGCACGGATGGTATAGCTAAATCTGCTCATCCCATGTAGTGTGTGATTGGCTTAAACCATGTTGCTTTATGTATAAAGGTATCATGCAAACCAGTGTAAATTGGGACTGCCTAAGGTGAGAGGTGGCTTTACCCACGCTTTGGGCCTTTCCACACGACCCCTAAGATCCACTGGCCACTTAAATTCGGACCAGAGCTCTTGGGGGTTCGTTGCTCTTCCTGCGTCCCCACCCCTCCGCACTTCCTTGCTCCTGTCTGCGTGAGGGGAGGGAGGAAAAAAGAGAGGAAAAATGCAGGCTCACCTCCGAAGCCGCCCGGAGCCCTGTCATCCCGATTCCTTCTCTTCTGTTTTTTTTTTTTTTTGCCTCCCGACCCTTCTTTAAAAGGGGTGGGAGGCAAAAAAAACAAACAGAAGCGAGGAGAGCCCCGCACTCACCAGATTAAATCCGGATCTGGGGATTTTCACCCTCCTAGAGCAGGTATTTGTTTTATCTTTTCTTATGCTGTGCTTTGTATATTGTTATTGTATATTATTCTTTGTCATGTGTACATATGTAATATATGTTTTGTACTAAGTTCTATTGCCTTGTTCATTTGCCTCCTAGCTCCATAATTACTAAGTGCATTTATTCTACCACAACACTGCTAATCTCTGCTGGTGGGTTATACATTTCCTTGAACCTAAAAAATCCCTATCTATATAAAAGGGTTATATACTTTAACAGCTTCATAACAAGTCCTACTACAAGTCTGGGGGAAATTTTGTGAGTTGTGATTAGAAATTCAACAATTTACCATAAGTCACAGGAGAGAAGTTTTGTAGCTGAAATGTAATTTCTCTTCCATAAAAGAGAGGCTGCAGCAGTTCTAGAACACACACCTCTCTTTGTTTTCTTGAACTCTGCGACTTGCCTCTTTTCTGTCAGAAAAACATGGCCCATCCCTTGAAAGGAATATTTACAACTAACGTCCTTACCTCCCGACACACAGCGGCGATCTGTCCTTCGTCCATGCAGGTCTCGGTCACCACATCCGTCAAGGAACCGCCTGCCAAATACTCCATGACTACCCACAGTTCGTCTCCCACAAGGTAACTGCGGTGAGGCAGAGAAACAACAGAAGGACGCTGTGTTACTTTTGCCAACCAAACCCACAAAACACACCCTTGAGTGCCAAGCCTGGGAACAGAGCTATTTATAAGAATGAAACAAACCGGCAGTGTTAAGGAGGCGGCAGAATAGGTCAAGAATATACAGGTGGCATTCAACGGGGATGTTTACCGGATGGTCGGTGCGAAATTCCTTGCTCGCTCCATCTCCCTGACTCACCAGGAGGGGAAAATGAAAGGAAACTTTGTGTTTCATCTTTCACAGTACACCCGGGGGGGGGGAGGGGATGGGGAGATTTTGGAGTTGGCCAAGGGTCTGCCAGTAAGGTGATGGTTTCTCCTTGCAGTGGAAAAAGAGACCCTATCTTTTTGAGATTCAACTTTCAATCCAACGAGAGAGTGCAGACAAAGAAATCAGAAGACTGAAACTCAGAAGGGCAGCAAGGGAGGAAAAGAAAAGATCATCAAGTGTAAGGGTGTGTCATTGGAGACCAAAATAATCCACAATCCTGTACAGTAGGACCCCCGTATCCACTGATTCATTATCCACTGATTCAGTTATCCACGGTTGGCACAGGAAAAATAAATAAATAATGCAGCAGCCGTAAAGCAAGCTACCGTCACAAACAGCAACTGTAAAGCAAGCTACTGTTGCAAAACAGCAGCTATAAATCAAGTTATTATCACAAAACAGCAGTTTTGGGGACATTTTGGCGTTCTCTCTTATCCACGGTTTTCATTATCCACGGGAAGGCTTGGAACCAATCCCCAGTGGATACTGGCGTCCTACTGTATTTCCAGTCACCAAGTACAGTATGGGTGTGAAAGCTGGACAGTGAAGAAAGCTGAGGGGGGGTTGATTTATTTGAAATATGGTGCTGGAGTAGAGCTTTGTGGGTACCCTGGATGGTCAGAAGGACAAACAAGCAAGTCTTAGATCAAATCAAAGCTGAACTATCTCTGGAAGCCAAAAAGGTTGAGACTAAGGCTGTCCTACTTTGGGCACAGCATGAGAAGGCAGGACTCACTGGTAAAAACAATAATTCTAGGAAAGAGGAAGGCAGTAGTAAAAGAGGAAGGCCAACTATGACATGGGCCAACTCCCCAAAGGAAGCCACAGGCTCGACTTTGCATTTTGGAGATTGCACATAGGGTTGCCATAAGTCAGAAGGAACTTGATGACGCATAAAATTATTCCTGGAGGGAGGGGAAGAAATCAACCACTTCCCTCTTTCTTCTCCTCCCTGCAACCTTCTTTCCAACTTCTAGGGCTTGTTGCCTAGACGTTGGGTCAGCAATTTCAGTTGCTAGATCTGAAATGTCTATGGTTGTGCATGTTCTGAATGAGAACAATGCTAGTTGAGCAGCCAGGAAAACTAACACTTCTTGAGAGGGCATCCTCGGATCTTAAGATGACCCTAAAACAAAGGTGCTCCCCCCCCCCGCAATGCCAACTGGCCAGAAAGATTCCTTTCAGTGGCAAATTTACACATTTAAGACTGTAAGAAGAGCCCTCTGGGACCAAGTCAAAAGACCACCCAAGCTTTATTCATGGCTTAAGGCTGTTCCACTCACAAAGCACTGGAGTCAAAACCGGTGGTAGTGAAGTGGGGAAAGATATAAGCCTTCCCCCAGTCCCTCCTCTCCATACAATATCAGTATTTGCAGTAGAGGCAAGAAGATGTGTGTTTCTAGAAGACAACTCCAGCTGTCTCTGTGCTGCCTGGAGATTTCTGGGAATTGTCTGTGAAGATTCTCAGTCATCCAGGTTAGCTTATCTGGAAGCTGAGTTATGGCTACTGGATTTCCTTTTGAGAGATAGAAACGTTTCGCTGCTCATCCAAACAGCTTCATCAGTCTGAATACAGCTAGTGCAAGACCTCCATCTTATAGTCAGCTTTGACCTCTTGTCACCCTGGTCTGAAATAGTCTCATAAGATGAACAATGGCCTGAATAGGCTCATTAGGTAGACAATAGTGTCCCATCACCTCCTGGCAAATAGAAGGGGAAGAAATGGAGGCAATGACAGAGTTTATTTTCTTGGGCTCTTTGATCACTGCAGATGGCGACTGCAGCAACGAAATAAAAAGATGCCTGCTTCTTGGGAGGAAAGCAATGGCAAACCTAGATAGCATCCTAAAGAGCAGAGACATCACTTTGCCAACTAAGGTCAGGATAGTCAAAGCTATGGTTTTTCCAGTAGTGATGTATGGAAGTGAAAGCTGGTCTATAAAGAAGGCTGATCGCCGCAGAATTGATGCTTTTGAGCTGTGGTGCTGGAGGAGAGTCTTGAGAGTCCCCTGGACTGCAAGGAGATCAAACCTATCAATTCTGAAAAAAATCAACCCCGAATGTTCACTGGAAGGACAGATTTTGAAGCTGAGGCTCCAGTACTTTGGCCACCTCATGAGAAGATAAGACTCCTTGGAAAAGTCCCTGATGTTGGGAAAGATTGAAGGCAAAAGGAAAAGAGGACGGCAGAGAATGAGATAGTTGGACGGTCTCATCGATGCAACCAATATGAATTTGACAAAACTCCAGGAGGCAGTGGAGGATAGGAAGGCCTGGCGAGCTCTGGTCCATGGGGTCACGAAGGGTAGGACACGACTGAACGACTGAACAACAAGTATCCATAGCAGGTTACAAACCATGATGGAGATGTGTAATCTCCAGTCTTAAAACCGGGGTACTTCAAGGGCCAGATGCCGGGGAGTGATATCACGAAACAGATATCTAGTCTCGTGCACTCCCGGACGCATCTGGTGGAGCCACTGTGAGATACAGGAAGCTGGACTAGATGGGCCTTTGGCCTGATCCAGCATGGCTCTTCTTAGGTTCTTATGTTCTTATGTAGTCTTGAGGTGAACAATGGCCTAAGGTACTAAAACCTATCAAGAATGGGTCGTTAGCTACGGCCTTGGTGGTGAAGGCTTTTTGATTTGTCTGGGTAGTGTTGAAAGCACACCCTGATAAGTAGCAGATAGCTTTCAACAATACCTAGACAAATCTCAGACCAGGGTGACAAGAGGTCAAAGCTGATTCTAAGATGGAGGACTTGCACTAGCTTTATTCAGACTGTCTAGATCAAGTGAAGTGATATATTCTGCTCTGGTCAGATGCCATCTGTCCAGCTCTGTGCACCTCAATTTAAAAAGAATGTTGACAACATTGAATGGGATCAGAGGAGGGTGACTAAAATGATTGAGGGTCTAGAAGAAATGTCTTACAAGGAGCGGCTTAGGGAGCTGGGAATGTTTAGCCTTACAAAAATTAGACTGAGAGGGGATATGATCGCTATGTTTAAATATTTGAAAGGATATCACATTGAAGAGGGGACTGGTTTGTTTTCCTAGTCTTCAGAGGCTAGGACGCAAGGCAATGGTCTCAAACTACAGGAAAAGAGATTCCATTTAAACATTAGGAAGACCTTCATGACAGTTAGAGCTGTTGGGCAGTGGAAGATGCTGCCACAAAGGAGGGTGGTGGAATCTCCTTCTTTGGAGGTTTTTAAGCAGAGGCTGGATGGCCATCTGTCGGAAATACTGTGACAGGGGTTCCTGCATGGCTGGGGGTTGGACTAGATGGCCCTTGAGGTCTCTTCCAACTCTATGATTCTATGATTCTATTTAGAATGACTGGGTACATTTTAGGGAAAATTGCAATATCCTCTTGGTCATAGAATCATGATGTTGCAAGGGGCATGAAAGGCCATCTGGCCCAACCCCTTGCTCCATGCAGGAATACAAATCAAAGTGGCCTAAACGTCTCTCACATGCCTCCTGTGTTGGAGCACTTGGCCTCTCCTGGGGTTATGGGTTCCATCGCCGTACTGCTCTAACAGTTAGGAAGTTTTTCCTAATACTCAGCTGAAATCTGTTCAGGTGTTTCCTAAGTAGCAAAAGTCAAAGATAAAATATAACGGTTGGCTAATGCTGGTAGCGTGGAGTGCTGAAGTCCCAGGGCTTTTTGATTAGTCGGTAGGATGTCACTGTCTACTAGAGATGGGCACGAAACGAACAATTTTTTGTTTTCATTTTCGTTTTTTCATTTCATTACGCAACGAAACGACAAACAAATTTTGTCTCTAAAATGAAACGAAACGAACAGAAACGCCGGAATTTTTGTCGTGCGTTTCGTTTCCGTTACTGCAATATGAGTGAATTGCTTAAAATCCTAAAAAAAAACCACAAAAAATTGAAATAAATGGTAACGAAATGGTAACAAACAAACAAAAATGATTTTTTTGCAAAAATTCACGAAAAGCAAACCAACCGAAACGGACCCTCCAAACGACAAACGAAATGCCATTTTTTTTATTCGTGCCCATCTCTACTGTCTACAATCACAGTTCAGGCTTGTCGGTTTCTTCTGAGTTTAGCTGCAATTTTCAGAAATGGATAAGACGAGTGGACTTTCTAGCTCTACAAATTATGCAATCTTAGTGCAGACAAAACTGCTAAAACTGGCTGGCTGGCTGACCTTGAACTCACAACCTGGGACATCATCATCATCATCACTACCACCATCATCTTTTTTACTTTTTTAAAAAAAAATACAAGACATAGTCTTTGACTGATATTAAATAGCAGATACACGTTTTAACCAACAGCCTAAATATCAGTTGATTTATCTATTATTTCTTTAAAATATTTCTATCCTGCTTTTTTCCTTGAAAGGACCCAAGGTGGGTAAATATCACTGTTAATATGTGTGGTGTTCCTAATACTGCAGTTTTTAGCTGCTGTGATGCTGTTATTTCAGCTGATTATAATATTTTATAAAATTCCACAGTATTGTCACTAAAGCTTCAATGACTATGGGAACCACTGAAAAGTGTTTCATCCACAACTGAGTTATTCCTGTCACCAGGTCTTTGTATCAGTGATACTGTGTAATAATAGTGGTGTTATCACGATGGGAAGTGATAGTACCACTCTATGCTGCCCTAGTGAGGCCATATTTGGAATACAGTATCCAGTTCTTGCCACCAAAATACAAACAAGACACAGAGGCCCTAGAAAAAGTGCAGAGAAGAGCAACACAGATAAGGGGACTGGAGGCGACATCATATGAAGAATTCCCAGAATTCCAAGCCTGTATTGCCAATGACAAAGGACAGTGCGAGTTGTGATCCAAAACATCTGGAGTGCTGAAGGTTCGCCACCACTGGACTAAAAGAACTAGAAACGATTAGCCTGACCAAGAGAAGACCGAGGAGAGAAATGCATAAAGGGTTGTCACAGGGAAGAGGGCGTTGATTTATTCTCAGTTGTATCTGAGGATATGACAAAAACCAATGGGTGGAAACTCCTCAGAAGGCGAGCCAACTTAAGGAGAGATCTCCTGACAGCGAGAGCCATTCAACAGTGGAGCAACTTGCATCCTGATGTTGTGGGTGTCCCATGACTAGAGGTTTTCAAGAAAAGATTGGACAAGTATCTGTCCGGGATGGCATGACATCTCCTTCCTTGGGCAGGGGGTTGGATTAGAAGACCTTCAAGGTCCCTTCTAACCCAATGACAATTCTATGATTCTATTTGCTAATTATTCCAATACTTTATCTTCAACTCTGGCATCTCCTCGAACTGCAATGTCAGTTATCGAAACACTTCTTCCTTCTATTACTGTTATGTCCGGTCTGTTATGCTCAAGGTATGTGTTCGATTGAATCCAAGTGTCTCACAAAATCTTGACTTCATGATTATTTTAGCAAACCCACTGCCTCACTCCTTGCTATATGCCCAACACTGTGATTTTCGGACCACAAAACTAATTTGTTCTATTATTCATTACTGCCACAATGTGCTGCTGTTACCAGCATGCTAGGAAAAATAAAAATAAAGGAAAGTTCTTTAATTTTGCAACTCTACAGAAGCTGAATACTGATTGAATCCATTTGATTTCCAGCTCTCTGTCTTCAAAGCACACTTCCAAGGCTGCCTGCAAGCATCTCATAAAAGAACGCTCAAGGCATTCGTGCCTTTGACCCTACAGAACTTCACATGTAAATTCTGACTTAAGAAGAGCAGAAAAGGGGGGGGGGAGAGAAAGAAGGGATTGCTTCTGGAACAACCAAAAGACAGTACAGTAATTTAATCCCAAAGAGAACCTGAACAGAGCTAAACCCTTGGCAAGCACACACGAATCAGCGCTACGGACGGCAGCTGTCCCACTGGGAGAGAAAGGAAGAATATGTCCAGAGCGGCAGGGATCACCTCTTCCCGGAGGAAAGAGAAGAGCAAAAAAAAAAAAAAAATAGATTGAGTACAAGATGGAAAGGAAAGTGCATCATCCTGTGGCTACAACCTTATGCCCAGCATATGCTCAACAGATTTCAGCTGGGGGGGGGGAGGGGAAAAGTGAAGAGCATAACCTTGGGTGCTTATAAAATGAATATTGTGGGAGAGGCTAAAGAAAAAGAAAAGTGTTCTGCTTATATACCGCCCCATAGCACTTCAAGCACTCTCTGGGCAGTTTACAATTTAATTATGCAGGCTACACATTCCCCCCCCCCAACACCAGCAAGCTGGGTACTCCTTTTACCGACCTCGGAAGGATGGAAGGCTGAGTCAACCCTGAGCCTGCTGCCTGGGATTGAACCCCAGGTCGTGAGCACAGTTTCACCTGCAGTACAGGCATTTAACTACTGCGCCACCAGGCTGGGAATCTGTGTTTGGTTTGCCCTTTTTTCTCCCCCTGAAAGGAGGAAATTACGACATCATCAAGTTGCCAAAATAAACTTCAAAGCGTGTCCACAGTGGCAGTGAATGCCCAGAAGCGGCAACGATTTGGCTGGGAGAGCTGGAAGAAGAGGTTGATAGAAGTTCAAACCTGAATTTCTATGCTTTCGACAAATACTCATATTGTGTAGTTTATCTTAATGATACCCTGGCTCAGCTAAAAGTCTGAGCTAAAGCCAAAAACAGTCTATTTTTTGCCAGCTCTGAGGCTTACCAGGTGAGTTGGAGGCTCTCATTAAACACACAAGGCCTCTTGTCTGTTTTTCCCCCCAACATTGACTGGGACTGGAGCCTCACAAGAAGGCAACAAGACCTTAGTGTATCCTGAAAAGATGGTCTATGTTGCTGCACAAGTGATAACCCTATTACATTATGAAGGAGGAGGTGGCAAAAGATCTTCTGGGAAGCCAACCATCTTTGGAGCTTGCCATTAGTGGTTTAGTTGGGCATGGTGGCTCAGCAGACTAAGGCTCCAAAAACTGTTGACTGCAAAGTCGGCAGCTTGGCAGTTCGAATCCCGGGTGCCATGCAGCGGAGTGAGCTCCCGCTGATAACCCCAGCTCCTGCCAACCTAGCAGTTCAAAAACATGTATAGTGGTACCTCGACCGGCGAATTTAATCCGTTCCAACTACTCTTAAGTTGGGGTGCCTATCTAAAATATTTTAAAAATAAGTTAAAAAATGAAAAAATATTTTTAATTCGAGTAGACCATATTTAAAATTTTTAAGGCGGCAGTTAAAACACCAACAGTTTTCCACTCTTAAGTTGAATTGCTCTTAAGTCAAGCTGCTCTTAAGTCAGGGTACCACTGTACATGCAAGTAGATAAACAGGTACCGCCATAAAAAGTGGGAAGGTAAAACAGTGTTTCCTTGCAGCCATGCAGGCCACGTGGCCATGGACTTGCACAACACTGGCTCTTTGGCTTGAATAAGTAGATAAGCACTGCCCCTAGAGTCGGACATGACTAGTACGCATGTGCGAGGGGGAGAGGTTTATGAGAAGTTATAGGACATTTGGGACTAGGGTTTAATTCAAAACCCATTTGGTCAAACATGGGATATGTATGTTTTATTTTTTACAATATCCTCTTTTCCAAACAAGAATTGTATTCCTTTCCAAAACTGATCCCGGTCACTTCCCAAGTACAGGCAGCGAATACAGCCAGAAGTTCAAAAAGTTACAATAGACTTGTAAAACTCTCCAAATCTCTTGTGGATTCTGACAGCTGCTACCCAAAGAAGTAACTTTTACAAGCTCTGAATACAGTGGATTCCACATACTTGGCCACCCAAGATGTACTGGATAATTTTTACCCATTAGGCTGGGGACAATGGAGGTTGTAGTCTAAGAGGACTGGACGGCATCAAGTCGGGAGAGGCTGCCACTACCCCTTACACATTCATTCTGTGAGTGAGGATCTCTTACATGTCCCCAAACAGCATTCTTTTTTTAACAAAAACAGGTACCAGCAAACTTTGACCAGAAGGACCAAAAATAAATCCTCATTGCGGGAAAAATATCTTGGCAAAGCCTGAGAAGACTCAGTGACTGTGGCAAGACCGGAAAACATCGGACAGCAGATGAACAGAAGAAATGGAATAGGAGTCGTGTTGGAGGGGGTTGCGCTGACTAACCCGGGCACGCCATTGAAATATTTGCAGGTCACATTTACAAGGGGAAACCAACCCAAAATTTGAAAAGAAGAATAAAGCAAACCCAGGGAACCCAAACCTTCTCTCCTCTGCAACAGCCCCCTGGAATAAAAGCAATCTTACGTTGAACTGTCTGCCAACAAACACTTCACAGAAAATCCAGAAGTAGAGTCATGGCAGCTGGACTTCTTTTCTTATGAGAACAAAACATTTCACTACTCATCCAGGTAATCTGGAAGTTGAGTCATGGCTACTAGACTTCTTTTTTGAGATAGAAACGTTTCGGTGTTCATCCAAACAGCTTCATCCAAACAGCTGTTTGGATGAACAGCAAAATGTTTCTCTCTCTCAAAAAAGAAGTCCAGTAGCCATGATTCATCTTCCAGATAAACTCACCTGGATGACTGAGAATCTTCACAGACATCCAGGTAACTTCATCAGTCTGAGGAAGGTTGATGTGAAATTTCATGCCACCCGAGTTTGAACAGATTCGTTAGGTGGACAATGGCCTGAACAGGCTCATTAGGTGTACAGTAACCCCCCGCCCATCGTGGGAGTTACGTACCCACCCCACCCGCGATGCATGAAAATCTGCGATATGTGGCAGCAGGTGGGGTGGGGCCTGGGGGCAGGAGGGCGATCGCACGCCTGTCTGAGAAGTCTCGGGGCGCCACGCACCAGTGGCAGCAGGGGGATCTGACCTCCCTGTGCCGCCCCCCCCCGGCGCCGCCTGAGACTTCTTGTCAGGGGCCGTCTCCACGGAAATGCACTGCCAATGCATTTCAGTGGAGAAAATTTTCCCCATTGGAAAACATTGGCTCAATGCTTTCCAATGGGGAAAATTTCTCCATTGAAATCCATTGACTCAATGCATTTCAATGGAGATCCCCCCCCCCCGGCGCACGGCCCCGAGGCTTCTCGGAGGAGCGCGAGGGGGGGCGGCGCAGAGCGACCCGATCGCCCCCCACGTGGCTCTGAGGCTTTGTGGAGGGGTGGCGTGGAGCAACCCGATGGCCCCCCACGCGGCTCCGAGGCTTTGCAGATACTGTGATCCCGCGATGTAGTGGGACCACGGTACCTGAACTGCGAAATGGCGGGGGTTGACTGTACAACGTGAAAAGTACACTTATGCAAGCCTTCTCAATTGAGGTGGGGGATTTAGGCACAATCTGTCTGCCACTTATCGTGCTGCCCTTTCATCAGTCCCCAGACAAATCAGGAGCACTTCACACCTTCACCAGGAAGGCCACTGCTAACGACCCATATTTAATGGGTGTTGGGAAGGGTTGGTCCCTTCTTGGTAGTTGGTGCCTTCTCTCTTGATCACAGGAAATGAACAAAGTAATTGAAAACGGTCAAATAATCCCATTTAGTTTATCTTCATAGATGATTTTTAATTTCAACCTCCACCCAACCCCAAGTATACATATAGATGATCATTAACCTCATCTTCAAAGATTTAGCTGCAAAAACTGTCACCTTCCAAGATGTTCCAACCAGATTATTCTTTTAAAACATGTTACATCCTATTCTGTTACAGCTCTTTAGCTGGGGAGGATACTGAATACCCAAATGAGGAATTGTGTTAAGGAATGTTTCTTGTAGCTACACAGATCAGACAGCTTTGCTTCTCCCCATGCCTTTCTCTTTTGGGAAGTTACAAAGTGCATGCAAAGCACAAGGAATGGCACTGGTTAGGCCTCATCTTGAGTCCTGAGTCCAGTTCTGGACACCACTCTTTAAGAAGGATTCAGAAAAATGGGAACAGGTTCAGAGGAGGGCAAGAAAGGTGACCGAGGGCAGTGGTGGCGAACCTTCGGCACTCCAGATGTTCTGGACCACAAAGGACTGTGGGAGTTGTGGTCCAAAACATCTGGAGTGCCAAAGGTTCAAAACCACTGATCTAGTTCAGTGGTGGCTGATAATAATGAGAAAAGTCAAAATTATTATAAGCATTATGTTATTGAAGTGTTAACAAACCCGACTGTGGGTGTTAGATACATTTCTCTGGGAAAACATGAGGTCTCAGTGACCTAGCTAAGGTTTGGCATGATCGCACATTGCAGGGGTGTCATTTTGCTGAGAGAAACATTTGGCAGTTAGCCAGGAATAAGGAACCAACTTGAACTATCAAACAAACTGGGTAATAGGGTCAGGTCATTCTGGCTTTGACGGCCAAATGGCAATGAGCTAAGAAAACGTGCAAGCAACAGGCACGTGTAAGCATACATAAGTCTGAGATCATACAGATCATACAGAAGGGTATATAACAATGATGAGAAGCAATTTGAACCCTGTCCGGACCAGCAAGGCTTGATCTGTGCAATGGATCAACCCAGGCAGCTCTGAACCCTTAAGCAAAAGGCTTAAGAATTCCTACTAACCATATCTGTGTTTTGTGTACTGCTGGCTTGCTGAATACTATCTATATTTCTGTATTCCTGTGAATGTCTGATAAAACCCTTGCTATATAACTAACTCCGTGTGCCAATTTTTGAAGACCAACTTATACTTATCAGTGGCAACAAACCTTTTAGAGACTGAGTGCCCAAACTGCAATTCAAAACCCACTAATTTTTCGCAAAGTGCCAATACAGCAACTTAACCTGAATCAAGGTGGCTGTGAAGGAGCGATGTCGGGTGCCCACAGAAAGGGCTCCGAGCACCACCATTGGCACCCGTGCCATAGGTTCGCCAACAATGATCTAGTGGCTGGAAACCAAGTCTTATTGATGAAGAAATAACTGGGCATGTTTATCCTTGAGAAAAGAAGAGGGGGGGAAGATAGGATAGTTCTTTTCAAATACTTAAAATATAATCATACAGTTGAACAGCAGGATCTGTTCCCAATTGTTCCTGAGTACAGGACATATAATACTGGGCTTGAGCTACAGGAAGCCAGATTTTGGCTGAATATCAGGATTTTTTTTTAAAAAAATTATATTTTATTAAATTTAATAAAAACTACAAGACAAAACCTAAAACAAAATCAAATAACACATACACAGCGGTGCCTTGTGTAAAGGAATTAATTCGTTCCCAATGAAATTCTGTTAAGCAAATTTTCCTTTATACAAATTTCCCATAGGAATGCATTGAAAACTGAGTAATCCCTAATCGCGACAATTTTTATGTTGTACGGATTCGCCCCATAGGCGATTCTGTTAAGCATATTTCCCCTATCTCTGGAATTTTTTATGTTGTACAGATTTTATGTTATGCAAACCGTTTGTTATACGAGGGTCCACTGTACAAGGGAAGAAAATGAAATTAATCTTAACACAACACAACAAAACAAGCCCTATGCAACCCACATCCCACCAGGGACTTAGACCAGGCTTACAAGTCTTATAGGCCACTATTAAAAATAAAAAACAAGGAGCAAAATTGACCATCCCATTTCTTTTAAAAAATACATTGAGTCTTCTCCTGGTGTGTACCCTTTACCTTTTTGAAATACGTATGCCAACAATTTGTCCCATATTCCATTAAAATCATTAGACTGTTTTGAGTCCCTTCCTGATTTTAATTGCACATGTCAATTTATTATTAAAGGGGGAAATTCTTAACTGTTAGAGCAGCACGACAATGGAACTAAATATCTTGGCAGTTGGTGAGCACTCCAATACTAGATGCATTCAAGAGAAAATTGGATAACCGTCTGATTCGGAATCCTGCACGGAGCAGGGGATTGGACACGATGACCTCATAAACCCCTTCCATCTCCACTAATTTATGTTTGCATGAATCCCCACTCTTATACTCAATTTCATGATTAAAAAAATAAGAATAGTGGAGATTCTGGCAGAAGGATAGAGCTGGGTGGTGCTGGAAATGCCCCATCTCCAAAGGACAAAAGGCCAACTAGGCAAAGGCCAACTAGAGAGATCACTGTCAGACACAGCTCAGCAACAACATCTATGATAACATTCCTCATACAGGAAGACCCCTGTATCCACTGATTCATTAACCACTGATTCAGTTACCCACAACTGGCAAAGGAAAATAAATAAATAAATGATTCAGCAACCGCAAAACAAGCTACTGATGTAAAACAGCAGCTGTAAAGCAAGCTACTGTTACAAAACAGCTGGTTGAGGGGTGGCACTATCTCTTATTCACAGTTTTTGTTATCCAAGGGAAAGCCTGGAACAGATCCCAAGCGGATACCGGGGTCCAACTGTACTTGATTTCAATCTAAACAACCTCCAACTTCCAACCGTCCTTCTCCCAAGACTGAAAAGGTACCTGTCCAAGTAGTTGACAATGTTATGGTTCTTGTTTTCCCTCATGACGAGAATTTCATTGATGATGAGCTCTTTTTTCGGCTGCTGTTGCAAGTTCATCTGTTTGATAGCAACCTAGAATGTCGAGGTGGAAGAAAGAAGAGGAGAAGACATACTAATGAAGACATAGTCAAGTTATCCCTTTAGATATCCCCAGTTGGATGCAAAGCTGCCTTCAGATATTATCCAAACTCCACAACCAGATCTATCCAACGTCCACGTGGTCGGGCGCATTGTGTGTCTTCCAAAACTATAACCAGGTTTGGATCCTCGCCACCCTTTGTAAAAAGAAAGTCACATGACTTTGAAACAGTGCCCAGTTGCAAATGGAAGGCACACCTCAACAGATTTGTATCCTTTGTCTCTCAGTGGTTGTAGCCATGCAGCATATTTCAAATATTCCTTGAAGCTCTGCATTTGCAATTAATTGAGCCTTTAGGGCTCAAATATAAGCCTCCCATAAAAAACAGGCACTTACCTCCTGCCCCGTGGCTACATCTATTGCTGTGTAAACAGTTCCTGAAGCACTAAAAAGGAACAAGAGGGAAACCTTTCAGTGTACACTCTCAAATGTCTGTCGTTTGCCGACCCTATGCTGGCAATAATATTATGGGTATACAGTGGTACCTCGACTTACAAATTTAATTCATTCCGAATGCATGCTCTTAAGTTAAACTACTTGTAAGTCAGGGTACCTATCTAAAAAATTGAAAAAAGTTGAAAATAAGGAAAAAAATGTAAGTTGAGCAGACCATATCTAAAATTTGTAAGGCAGCAGTTAAAATGCCAACATTTTCCTGCTCTTAAGTTGAGCTGCTCTTAAGTCGGGGTACCACTGTATATAATTTAGCATGCTACCTGGATAGCTCAGTGGTTCGGGTATCTGGCTGCAAAGGCAGAAGTTGGGAGTTCGATTCCTCCTTGGGCCTCCTATGAGTACAACCAACCTGTGTAGCCTTGGACAAGCTGCACACTCCCAAGGCAACCCCCACCCCCGGAAGAAGGAAATGGGAAATCACTTCTGCATAATCTCTAGCCAGAAAAACCTAGGAAGGGTCCCCATAAACCAGAATAAACTTGACAGCATATCATTAAGATAGAAAAGTGGGTGTAATTGCCTGTGTCTTCTGTAACCTTCTATGTCTCGATAAAAGGGCAGGTGGGGGGGGTTAGCCTAGTTTAAAACTAAGCTCCACTCAAAAGCACAAGACAAGAATCATAGAATTGGCCAAGAGGACTCCTATTTTCTGATGCCCTAAGGAACTAGGGATGTATACATGAAAGCAATCACTGACTTCAGACAGAAGAAAATTGGAAATCAGTACTATGCTGACGCAGCTGCAAAGTTTACTTTAGCACAGAAGAAAAAAGTATTTTTAGCACCTCCATGAACAAGCTGTTTCACATTAAAGGCAGAAGAACTGGAAGTTAACAATACACTCACTCACCCTTGACCGATCTTCTCAAAACTTGTATATTTCTTCTTGGGGTCACCCACGCTGACTATACCTCCTGGGGGGGGGGAGGTGAAGAAAGCATAAACAAAGCCATAGTCAGAGTTTCATTTTTCTTTGACAAAGGAAAGGCAGCAGACTTCTTCTGCAAGCTAATTTAGAGATAAACTTTGCAGGACCTGATCTGACATATCAGAGTCCTTTGCAAGATCTCTGTTCACTGGAGTTCATTCAGCCTGAGTGAGCATTTTTAAGCTGTCTTCTTTGTCAGAGGACTATGCAAGGAATATTTGCCTTAGAAATTCACAAAGAAGAAACGAACCCTTCAGGTTGCAAAATATAAACGGTCAAGTTACTAATCCATAAGACCAGACTGATTGCTGTAGCTATGCTAGCATTATAACAGGTCTGACCATGATATTATGCTTTCTGAAATAGCAACAAATCCTACTCATCTGCCCATATCAAGTTACATACAGTGGTACCTTGACTTATGAAATTAATCCGTTCCGAATGCATTTTTGGAAGCTGAATTTTTCCTAAATTGAACAGCGGTTTCTCCTAGGAATGCATTGAAAATCAATTAATCCATTCCAGAGGTTAGAAAAAAGGCAAAAAGGGAACAGATTAATTGATTTTCAGTGCATTCCCATTGGAAGGCTGTCCCAACCCCCGTCAATCAAAGCTGCTCTCCACAGCCCCGCCAGATAGCTGATTTTGACAGGCCTGACCTTTCAAAATCAGCTGTCTGGCAGTGGCTGCAGAGAAAAGCCTTTGGCTGCCGTTGATTGAGGGAGATCACCCCTACTCCTTCCTCTCTGGGTGCTTCATTCTCTGCAAAGAGATCAAAGCACCCAGGAGAAGAAATAGACGGGGAAATCGATGGAGGCAGAGATCGCCCTCAATCCGCAGCCACCAACAGACAGCTCATTTTGACAGGTCGGACCTGTCAAAATCAGTTGTCTGGCGTGACTGTGGAGAGCCTTTGTGAGTCAATATTTTTGGTTGTCAAAGCAATTGTAAGTTGAGGCACCCAAAGCCGAACAAGAGGCGCATGGGTCGAACATCCGTTGACCACCATAGGAGTAAATACAAAACAATAAATTACAGTAATAAGTAACAATTCCCTCTCCTTTCATGATATGCAAGATCGACTGCTAAAGGGAACCTTAAAATTGACAAATACTTAAAAACTCCAAGGATGACAATTGGCCATTTTGGCTGAAAACTATAGGCAAAAAAAGCAGCTTTCCAAAGTTCTGTGTAGGTGTTTGGTCTCATCTCACAGGGGTCACGTTGCATGGGGTCCTTCTGCATTTCCCTGCATAATCAGAAAGCCATCTCACACCTCCGAAGGGCAAAGCTGCTGCTGGATGGTTCTGACAAGTGGGACTTAACACATCCTCGTGCTGTGTGGTCTATTTAGAGAAGCAGAACTATCGCATAAGTACCACTGACATCAGCGTGAAAGATCTCAGAAAAAAGGGAGCTTTAAAAACACATGTATTTCCTCAATGCTAACAGTGCTAAAACTTGCATCTCGGCTGACCATCAAGTTCCACTAAAAAAACAAGCAAACTGGGAAGTGAAGACGGGAGATAAAAATTTGTATCTGTAACCAGACAGAGGCTGCACAGTTGTGAAGCTCGCGGTGTGACCCGAGTCCCTATGTCACACCTCACTTATCTCATTTGGGATTACACTTCAGAAATCGGCGAGGAAGAAGGCTTACTCAGTTTCTCCAAGATCTCTTCGTCTGTCATTTTGGGTTTCTTCCTCTGTTTCTCTGCGTTCTTTACCAGCGTTTCCGGGGGAGTCGTGCCGCTTTCCGAAGGGGAGGGAAGTGGAGAGGTGGCCACATCTTTGGTGGAGGGCAGTGGAAGAGGCTCTATCACAGACCGAGTGTATATCTAGGTTTATGGAAGCAGGGAGAAAATTACATACCTACATATACATATACGGGCTGCAAAATGTGCCAGATGTTGAGATAAGGTTAGGAGACAGGTATCTAGTTATCTCCTATGCTCCCAGAAGCATTTGGTGGGGCCACTGTGAGATACAGGAAGCTGGGCTAGATAAACCCTTGGTCTGATCCAGCAGGGCTCTTCTTATGTTCTTATAACTATAAAAAAAAAAAAGAGATTCGGTACCACCCCGTATCCGCTGATTCACCATCGTGCCCGGCCCAACCTGCTCCCTCTCCTCCAATGCCCGAAATCAAGAGCTTGGAGGCATCACCACTGAGCCCTGGGTTCCGCGCAGGGAGGGAGGCGGCACTGCATTTTGTGCATGAGTCGACCCTCACCCAGCCCCTGGCAGCACTTGGGCACTGCCCTCCTCCTCTGTATCCAAGAGGAAGAGGTACGCTTGACTCTTTCAGAGAGCCAGGCAACTGGGAAGCGAAGGTAGAAACAAAAGGGAAGAAGAGTGTCCACGCTCATCCACAGACTTCTGTATCCGCGGGGGTCCCAGAACCAGTAGGGGGTTCTACTGTACTTCTTTGTATAAAAATAGTGTTACTCTCGGGTGGAATTCATCAGCACAAAACCCCTCTAAAAAGCAGCTCCGAGTTGTGACAGGGAGTCTATGGAACTCCCTGCCACAGGATGTGGTGATGGCATCTGGCTTGGATGCCTTCAAAAGGGGATTGGACAGATTCCTGGAGGAAAAGTTCATCACAGGTTACAAACCAGGATGGAGATGTCTTCTCTCCAGGCTTAAAACCAGGGTACTTCAAGGGCCAGATACAAGGGAGTGGTATCAGGAGACAGATATCTAGTCTCGTGTGCTCCCAGAGGCATCTGGTGGGGCCACTGTGAGATACAGGAAGCTGGACTAGATGGGCCTTTGGCCTGATCCAGCATGGCTCTTCTTATGTTCTTATGTTCTTATGATGGCTAGAAAGCAGATTGAGCAGCACAGCTAAGAGGCATAAGCAATGGAATAGAACTTCCAGATATAGTATGTATGTACGTGGGCATGCATTTATTTAAAATGTTTTTCCCCTGCTTTTCCCCTTGGAAAGGACCCAGGGTGGCTTACAACACAGTGACAGAGAGCTGGAGTTATGATAATAGTGATTCTAGGCCAGGCACATACACCCTCTCTTAGCCTGCTCCACCTTACAAGGCTGCAGTAAGGATGAAGCAAGGAGGAAGCGAGACATGTTGAAGCCCAATTAAAAAAATGAAAATTTCGCCTTTTTCGCCTTTTGACGGGGAAAAGGGCACAGCTCACTGGATAGGCTGAAAAACTCCTGTAAAAAAGAGAGAGAGATTCTGGGGAGCATATTGTGAAGTCAAGAGTGGAGGAATGGCCCATTTCACAACTCTGAAAGTTCACCCTATTGGCGGAGGGCTAATACAGTGAGGAACTTGTATTAATGAAGAAGCATTTTTATTAAGTGAAACCACTAGGGAACCAGCCATGTAAGGACAGAGCCAAATGTGATAAAGGCGGCTTATTTGTTTATTGCAGCTTCCAAAATCTTTCCAGTTTATATCATGCTGTCTGGGAGATTCTGGAAGGTCCTAGTCCAAAGTAAGTTACTTTTCCAAGCTGAATGACCCAGCCCGTAGAACTCAAAATACCCGCTAAATCACAAAGCATGCTAAGCTTCACGCCACCATTATTGAGCTGCCTGTGTTGTCTGGATGATCTTGTTCTTGGAGAGGATATGACCCCTGAGTAAAATGCTCCATTGCGTACGGGTGACTCAACAGAAGGAGCCACAACATCTGATAGCTTTGGGACTACGCACCGACTTTGTGTGCTCCGGCCGGGGGGCGATGACTGGGGGAGGGGCTGCCTCATCCTCATCCTCATCATCTTCCGAAACCGGAGGGACAGCGAGGGTCTCGGAAACTGCCTTCACATTCTGCATGGGAACGAGATGCATTTAGGGCCAAGCAGAGAACAGGAACAACAATCCACAGAGCTGGACCAAACATGATGCGTCAGAAAGAAATACAGCCATCCCTGTTTATTTAAATCTTCTTCAATACAGGAAGAGAAGTGCGTTTCATTTTAAAGTCAGACCACCCTAAACTTGCTACAGAGTTTTGAAATTCTGGTTAAATTCCTCCGGCTGCAGGGACCCAGAGCGCTAAACAGCGTTGAGTCCCGCAATTTAGTTCACCTCTTTTTCTCATCAACTGGCACTTATAGTCTCAGTAACTCACTATGAGATATTAATTGTAGAAAGAATAATAAAACATGTTTCTTTATCTGGAGTTGAACAGATCTACAGCTAACACACACGACTGCTCTCAGCCACAGGCCTCAACAGACTGAGGGACTTCTAAGAGACTGAAAGAGGGGGAAAGAGATCAAAAGCAGAGAGGCAGGGCTCCCTTTGAATCAGAGGCAGAGATGGAATGAGTAGTTACTTCTGGATAGATTGAGTCAGCCCAGAAACACCCCTTCCAGCCAAATCAACTCAGGGCAGCATCTGAGGTTCCAAAAACTCAAACAAAACCTGTTTTGCAATTCATTTTTGCCTTCATTTTGAGAGAAGATTCAGTCCCTCCTGGAAAATTCTACACATCACCTACTGTCTTCTCTCTCTCTCTCTCTCTCTCTCTCTCTCTCTGTCTTACACACACACACACACACACACACACACTTGACTTCACTTCTTTATTTTACATATCTTGCAGTTCTTCTCATCCTGGATCAACTCTTCTGTACATTCCCCTAAATCTTCAGGAACCTGTTCCTTGGAATAGCTTGTTATATATTTTTCTTCCTTGTCCTCAAGGCCAAAGACTGCTGAATAGCTGGGAACAGAGTGAGCTTTAACTAGAGGGGAGGAGGAAGATATGGGGCAGATACATTGTCTTACAAAGAGCAAACTGTGGTTAATTTTGCAATAACCGTAATTTCACTTGATATTTTAAGGCTTATCTTCTGATTTTTTTTAATACTGTGCTTTCATTTTGTGGCTCTCATTCCCAGTGAAATCTCTGTCATCCAGGTGATGTTATATGGAAGCTGAGTCACGGCAATTGGACTTCTCTTCTTGTGAGATCGAAATGTTTCACTACAGTACTCATCCAAGTAGCTTTGTCAGTCTGAAGAAGTCCAGTTGCCATGACTCAGCTTCCAGATCTCACCCCGTTTTGATGCTGTCATTTCAATACATCTTCATTGAACATGAGTCAGCAGTGTGGTGTGGAAGCCAAGAAAGCCAATGTAATTAATTCTTGGTTGCATCAACAGAAGCATAGTGTCTAGATCAGTGGTTCTCAACCTGTGGATCCTCAGATGTTCATGGACTGCAACTCCCAGAAACCCCTCCCAGCACAGCGAGTGGTGGAGGCTTCTGGGAGTTGCAGTCCAGGAACATCTGAGGACCCACAGGTTGAGAACCACTGGTCTAGATCAAGGGAAGTGATAGTACAACTCTATTCTGCTCTGGTCAGACCCCACCTGGAGTAATGTGTCCAGTTCTGCGCTCCTCAATTTAAAAAGAATGTTGACAACCTTGAGAGGGTCCAGAGGAGGGCAACCAGGATGGTTGAAGGTCTGGAAGAAATGTCTTACAAGGAATGGCTTAGGGAGCTGGGAATGTTTAGCCCTACAAAAAGAATGTTGAGAGGGGATATGATAGCCATGTTTAAATATATGAAAGGATGTCATATTGAAGAGGGGACAGGTATTTTTTGCCCATGGCTTCAGAGACTAGAAGCAACATGTCTCCCACCCTATATCTATGCAATTCATTTTTTTCTGCCTAGATACAGGACCCTACATTTCTCTTTGTTGAAACTCATTCCATTAGATTTGGCCCAGCACTCTAATCTGTCAAGGTCATATTTCACCTCCCGAGATCATTGGTTCCATTTGTTGTACTGCTCTAATAATTAAGAAGTTTCTCCTGATGTTCAACCAGAATCTGACATCCTATGTGAGCCTGTTCGTGTCCTGCATCGAGTTGATCGAGAACAGGCCCTGTCCCTCTTCTGTATGACTATATGACAGCATCCCGATGTTTAAATCAGACTTGGACAGCCTTTCAACACTTTTTTAAAAAGGAGTTGTCCTTTGATAGCCCTTTTACTGCAGGATTTCCCATCTGAAAAGAAGGTGTCCGGGCTATAAAAGATCCCCTGTCCAATTGTTCACACGGAGAAGTGAGGAAAGAGGAACCAAGAGGCACAGGCCAAATGGAGATACCCCCTACTTGCACCTCACCAGGGTCTAGATCAGGGGTTCCCAACCTTAGCCTGCCAGGTGTTTTTGGACTGCAATTCAGAAGCCTTCACTGCCAGGATTTCTGGGAGTTGTAGTCCAAGAACATCCAGGGACCCAAGGATGGGAAACCTCGGGTCTGGATAGACCTGAGAAGCTTGCAAGGATGGGTTTCCACAGCATGGGAAAAGTCTACATGCCTAGTTTTTGTTGTGGTGGTGGTTATAGCAAGGATTTCTGTGGTGTACAGGTGTAATGGGTGCCACATGGACCCAAGGAGTGGGTCTGAAGAGGGCACAGCTTCAAGGACCAGGCCAGTAATACAACCTCCATTGCAATACTGGGGTCTTCTCTGTACTTTGCCTACAAAGCACCCTGCTATCCTCCCCCCACCCCACTCCGCAGACCAGGAAAACCAAAACAGGGCTGAGTGTCCTATGGTTGCTAAGCAACAGCAAGAGGCATTTTCCCTGCTGCCTCTGCAGGGTCAAAGAAAAGAAAAGAAACATTCGGGGAGATGCTTCTTTTGTCTTCCTTTTCTTCCCTAAAAAAAAGCTCTCCCATCTGCCTCCTTCACCTGTAAAGTGGCTTTGAGAAGCTACTCTCCTAGGATCCAACTAAGATTTTATCAAGTTAGCATTTAGATGCAGAAAAAGTGGGCCGTCTTAGGAGTAAAAATGAACTTCTTTGAGTGCTACTCAGTTCCACTCTTTATTAACATATGCAGTGTATTAATATATGCAATATACATGCAGTATAGACGGACAGACAGATGGGTGGGTGGTGGGATGGATGGTTGGACAGGCAGACAGACACTGCAGTTGAAATTGGAATTCATTTAGGTTTTTTTTGTGCAGAGAAGGGCCAGTTTCTTTTATGCACTGAACTGCTTGGTAAACACACAAAGCGGGAAACCCTGGACAGTGCTGCCCCTTCCATTAAAAAAACAAAAACCTTGAATTGGAATTCCCATACAATCAGCCTCCTTACTAAAGGATCCTATTCTTTACAGTGAGCCCCCGCCAATCATGGGGGTAAGGGACCCAAACCAACCCATGATAATTGAAAATCTGCAATATGCAGATGCAGGTCGGGTCGGGTCTGGAGGGCCCTGCTGGGGGGCATTTTACTTACCCCGAACCTAGCGCTGCCCTGAACGGGCCTGCAAGGGCCTTCTCGGGTCTCCCTGCGAACTGGAAGTGACTTCCGGTAAACTGTAAGTGGCTTCCGGATCGCTGAAAATCATATCTGAGGCCTCTGAAAGGCCTTTGGTGGCCTCAGAAATAATTTCCAGCGAACCAGAAGTGACATCCGGTAAACCGGAAGTCACTTCCCGGTTCACAGGGACGCCATTTTCAGGCCTCCAGAAGGCACCGGAAGGCCCTTGCAGGCCCGTTCGGGTCAACGCCGGTCCTGGGGTAAGTTTGGGAGGCCCGAAACAGGCCTTCTCCACTTACCCCAGCAAGCTGTTTTTCATATACTGCGGTCCCGCAATATAGTGAGACTGCAGTACAGTGGTCCCCCACCCTTTCGTGGTTCATATACTGCGGTCCCACTATATTGTGGGACCACAGTATACGAAAAAGGCCCCCTGGGATAAGGGGGAAAGTCCCTCGGAGGCCTCAGAAATAATTTTTGATGATCCAGAAGTCACTTCCAGTTTTCCGGAAGTCACTTCTGGTTTGCAGGGAGGCCCTTTTGGGGCCTCCCGAAGGCCCAGGAAGGCCCTCGCAGGCCCATTCAGGGCAGCGCCAGGCTGGGGGGGGGTAAGTACAAGAGCCCCCAACTAGACCCCCCAGGCCTGACCCGACCTGCACCCGCATATCGTGTATAAGATGACCCTCAATTTTTACTCTAACAATTTTAGACAAAAATATACCCTTATACTGTACACAGAAAAATACTATAGTTTTTCCCTAGTAATTATTAATAGCAAATAGACAGGAGGGAACTAAGCTGTGAGGAAGACAGGTGCCTTTCGGCTTGTCCTGCCTCACAGTGTTGCAGGTACAGACTAGAGGCCGAAAAAGTTTTGGACTCAACTTCCCAGAATCCTCACACAGAAAGGATTATGAGAGCTGGAGTTGAAACTCCCTAAAAATGGCTTTCAAGCTTTGGTACCAGTCTGCCTCAGCTGAGGAAGGGATATTGTATGATCCTGTCACAGACTACTGTTCCCCAAATCCCTCATCCAACATGGCCTATTAATTGGGGGATTCTGAAAATAATGATCTCTCCCCTTGAAAAATAGTATTTGTGATCTCTAATATGTTGCAAAAGCAAAGTACAGTCAGCTCTTGATATACAACTTATAAAGCTTAAAGCACTCTCTGGGCAGTTTACAACCTAATTATGCATTTGACAAATCATCCCCTAGCAAGTTGGGCACTCAATTTACTGATCTCCAAAGGATGGAAGACTGAGTGAACTCTGAACTTCTTGAGGATGAAATCAAATTAAGGTCAGGAAAAGAGTCTTCACGAATGCCCCATAAGATGAATTCTTTGTAAGACAAATGAAATTTCCGGAGGTATGCATTTTTCATATGACAACGGTTTGCCTACCAGATGTCTTGCAAAAATAAAATTGTCTTACAATTGTCTTACGGGCTTCTGGGTGTGTGAAATCTCACTTGGGAGAGCATTCCATAGCCTGGGGGCAGCTGCCGTGAAGGCCCTGTGTCTACAAGCCATCTCTCTCACCTCCTTGAGGGGTGGTTCTTTCAAAAGAGCCCCCTTGGCTCAATTTTAATTGCTGGGTATGTTCATATGGAAGGTGGCGATCCTTCAGGTATCTAGGTCCTAAGGCATTTAGGGCTTTATATGTCAAAAGAAGCACTTTGAATTGGGCTCGGGCAACAAGTGGTAACCAATGCAAGTTATGCAGAATCGGCGTGATGTGATCCCTGGCGGCCCCATCACTTACCAGACGCGATGCACGATTCTGAACTAGTTGCAATCGCTGAACCATCTTCAAAGGCTGCCCCACATGGAGCACATTGCAGTAACCAATATGGGATGTTGTCATGAGGTTCCGCTTGTCCAGATAGGGCCGTGTAGATATTAAACAGCATGGGAGATAGCACTGAGCCCTATGGAACCCCATGACATAAATGCCAGAGGGTAGAGCTACTATATCCCAGCACCATCTTCTGGACACGGTCAGCCAGGAAGGAGCAGAACCACTGCAAAACAGTGCCTCCAACTCCCAACCTGGCCAGCCTATCCAGAAGGACACCATCGTCGATGGTGTCAAAAGCCGCTGAGAGGTCCAGGAGTATCAACAGGGTTGCGCTCCCCCTGTCTCTCTCCCGGCAAAGGTCATCATACAGGGCGACCAAGGCGGTCTCTGTTCCAAAACCTGGCCTGAAACCCAATTGAAATGGATCCAGAACGTTTGCTTCATCTAGCAGTGCCTGGAGCTGTCCAGCTACCACCCGCTTTAACACCTTGTCCAAATATGGGAGATTCGCTACTGGTCGGTAGTTAACCACCAGCCCTGGATCAAGGTTAGGTTTTTTTAAAGAGTGGCCTGTTACTGCCTCTTTCAAGGCAGCAGGGACCACTCCCACTCTTAAAGATGTCTTCACAGTCTCCTGGACCCAAGTGTGAATCTCCTTGACAGATCTTTTAATTAGTGTCAAGAAGGGCAAGGGCCGAGCAGTGTGGTGGTAGAACGAACAGATCCAAGCACCCTGTCCACATTCTTGGGTCTCAACAATTGAAACTCTTCCAACAACACTGGACCTAAACACGGTGCACTGGACACATCCCGTGATTCTGCACCAAAAGTGGAGTCCAGTTCACTGCAAATCTGAGAGATTTCCCCCTCAAAGTGGACAGCGAATTCATCACAGCGAGCAACAAGTGGTTCAGGACCTCCACCCGAAGTTCCCGGACCACCCGAAGGGGCTCTGCTGGATGGCACCCTGACGAAACAATACGGTTGGCGAAATACTGCCTTTTCGCCAACCATCTCGCCACAGAATAGGCCCAATAGTGGGCTCTAAAATGCAATTGATCAGACTCACAGCGATATTTTCTCCACCTGCGCTCCAGCCATCTCCCCTCCCGCTTCATTGCCCACAGTTCAGACGTATATCAAAGAGCCGCTCGGGCTCTGCGTATAGGGAGAGGGCGCTTAGATGCGATCATGTCAATTGCCCGGGTCATCTCCCTATTCTGCAGGGCGACCTGAGCTTCGACAGGAGCGCCGACCATATCAGACGGATAATCCCCCAGAGCTTTCAGGAAACCATCTGGATCCATTAGTCTCCGAGGGCAGAGCATCTTAATGGATCCCCTACCCTTGCAGAGGGTCGAAGTAGATAATAGCCTAAACTTGACCAGGAAGTGCTCTGACCATGACAATTGGTTTTTCAAGGCATTTCTATGGGAAACTGTGGCTCCTAAGACGAATTTTTCCTAAGACGAATTGACCTGTGGAACGAATTAAATTCATCTTAGGAGGCACTATTGTATTCTAGTTTAATCACTGTAATGAGGCTCCCATTTATAGTGGACCTGGATTCCAGGTGTTCTGATTTACACAGGTAGAAAGATGTCCATATAATCCTGCAAATAACTGATGCAAAATCTAACTAAGGATGCTTCGGTCCTTCCTATACTTAATCAGGTTTGCATGCTGTTAAATTCAAAGGCAACAAACACTGTCTTTGACCATGACTGGACAAAAGAGCCAGCTTTCACAGGTTCCTGAAATTGTAGAGATGGATCAAATTATAGATTTAGTTTAAGAAAAGGAAGCCTACATTTATGTAAATATTTTAGGAAGCATGAACAATACTGCTGTTTTGGAATCAGATTCATGTTTAGGTGAAAGTCATGTTGAATTATTATACTAGAATGGTTTGTCACTTCGTCTTTAGAAAAACAGAGTTAACTGGAATAGATCAAGGTCATTTTGTTGGCACAGCAACTTAATTTCACCATGCTAACGAAGGACACAGCAGCAAACACAGCTCATGCCAACTATCTTTATTGCTGTTTATTAAAATGCACTGGGAGCTACGTTTGAAAGACTTCCTTTATTCAAGATGCCCCCGCTGTCACACCTGCTGAGTAATGAGAATGTCACACTCCTTTTATAGCCAAGCCCCCCTCAAAATTATCATCAATAGAAGGAGGGGAGCAGAGAAAGAGCCACTGTATTATGTAGATCCAAGTCATAGGAGTAGGAGCTCACAGTATCTCTGAGCAGTCTTTTGCTCACCCCACAGAAATAAATCATAACCACTAGCTTCTAAAACAGATTTTTGTAGGCAGAGGTGAGGAGGAAGGCCATGCTTTCAATAATGCATGCCAAAGAAGGATGATTGGCATCAACAGGGTAATATGGAAAAATAGGAAACCCAACACTTAGCCCAAAGTTTGCAATTTTGCACACAAGCTTTGAAAATCTGCTCTTATAAAGGTTCAGATTAAAAGGACACTACATCTGCTAAAGGTTAATGGCTAATGGCCAGTGTGGCATTTACGTTACAATGCTAGATCAAGGCTTTAAAGGGTAGTTGTACACGACCCCTAAACTCCGCCGCAAATGGCTCCCAGCTCCGGAGCTTAAAATTGTCTCCCCACCAGCTCCAGAGTTTACAGAAAATTAAGTGCGGCCACGCCCACCTAAGCGCGTCCCAGCGCACTTTTCAGGTACCTGCTCTTGGAGGGTGAAAAATCCCAGATCCGGATGTAAAGGAGTGAGTGCCCGGCTCTCCTCGCTTCTGTTTGTTGGTTTTTTTGCCTCCCTCCCCTTTAAGAGAAGGAATCAGGACGACGGGGAGGCTTGGACCGGCAAATGGAGGTGAGCCTGCATTCTTTTGTCCACTTTTTTCTCCCTCCCCTCACGCAGACAGGATCAAGGAAGTGTGGAGGGGTGGGGACGCAGGAAGAGCAAGGAACCCCCAAGATCTCTGGTCCGAATTTAAGTGGCCAGTGGATCTTAGGGGTCGTGTGAAAAGGCTCAAAGAGAAAATCTGTCAAGTCTACTTTGATCTGTATTCCTGCAATGAACAGAGGGTGGAACCCAATTGCCTTATAGGCCCCTTTGAACTCCATGATTCTATGATTATGCGTACCAGCTTGAACTACTTTTGAGAAAGGGCAGAAAGTTAAAAGGAAAGAAACCTGTAGATAGCAAGCACATTGGGCAAAATCCAAAGAAACAAAACAAAACAACAGAAGATAACATGTGGCACCTTAAAGACCAACTAGCCTATTTTAATGTAGTCTTTAAAATGTGACGTGTTTTTGTCTTGGCATGTTTTGTTTTGTTTGGATTTTGCCTGATACGGCTGCACCGGTTGAAATGGCTACCTCCTCCAAAGTTATAAACAGCAAAGGAAAAGGAAACATTTTGATAATAACATTTTAAGTGTAGATCAGTCTTTTGCGACTATCTAAATGCAAATCAGCTGCTGTCATTAGCTGGAGGTTACATATAGAAACTGCATTTGAGCAACACGGCTATGGTCATGCGGGAAACTGGTGCAGCTAACGAAAAGGGATAAAAAAGGGGCATAAAATGGTCCGAGCTCCTATTTCTGCCATGGTTTCTCAGCACCTGAAGTCACGTAGGTGAAGAAAAGAAGGAAGATGATTCTTTCTGAACCCATGACCCCTGAAACGAGAAGGTTGCCTAGCAATGAGAGACTTAATTGAGTTTGGGTTTTTACTAGAACCTCAAGGTCACCACCCAGAGAGAGGCTTATGTTTGGGATTTCAGTATCAGATAATAGCTCACACTTCCTAAAAACCCCTCCTGGTTTTCTCTCTATCCCAAAATTTTAGGATCTAATTTTAAAGAGCAAGGGGGGGATTCTTTAGAGGGGGGTCAAGTGGAAGCAAAAACCTTTCTTGACCCATGACTAAAGCAAGCCACCTAAATCCCAACCCAGCTTCTACCCATCCTCATCTAAGCCCGGGATTTTTCTTGCTGGAGATAGTTCTGGCTTTCGGGAAGACAGGAAATCTACCTTTTGTTGACCTCTGCCATTCACACACCCTTGGCATTTCTGCAAAAGTCTATGAAGCGTGCAAAAAGGTTTTGAGAGCTTTAAGTCTGAGGAGAGACAGGAATTTGGTTAACCTGTGCTCCGTAGTGTTGAAGCTCATGGCCCTGATTACCCAGCTTTGCTGTAGGAAGAAAGATCAGCAACCACAATATTGATTGAACAACTTCCGGAAGGCACCTCGTTAAAAGCCGAGTCAAAACAAGCAGTGCTATCTCTCATGGGGCAATATCCTTTCGCAGGGGTTGCACAGAACTTTGGGTGAGTGCTCTATAGGCATTCCCATTTTAAAAACAAAAAGAGATCCGTGAGGGCAACCAGCCCAAAACAAAATTTCCTCCATTTTTCTCATGACTGCCATTTCCCTGTTTACAAATGTCTATCGTATGACCTTCTAACTATCTCTTTCCCAGGCTCAACACACTCCTCTTCTTCAACTATTCGATATCATACTGACTGTTAATAATCGCCTACCAGTGGTTGCAAGCCTTCGGCACTCCAGATGCTTTGGGCCACAACCCCCACAGTCCTTTGCCATTGGCAATCTAGGCTTAGAATTCTGGGAGTTGTGGTCCAAAACATCTGGAGTACCAAAGGTTCGCCACTACTGGGACCTTACACACATGCGCGCGCGCGCGCATGCACACGCACACCATTTGAAGACAGGAATGACATTTGCCCACCTCCAGTCAGTCTTAAGGGATCTCACCTGTTCTTCAGGAATCTTTAAAGCTTACAGACAGATCTGCAAGCAACTTTCATACTGTTGCATGCAGTTAATTTGGCCCTGAAAGCCTAGAATTACCTACAGTAAATAGGTGTCCCAGTACAACTTCTTTACATATCTTGGGTAGCCGCTTCCTCCCCTGCCTTCTACTTGCATTGGCTTTGGTGCTATTTTAACCAGACGGCATAGCTGTTCTGCCTTCTGCCTTTCATATTTCTGCAGCCTCTCCACACGTCAGACCTACTGTGCCCTCATTCTTCCCTTCCTCGGATCAAAACTTCAAGAAGTCAGTGTTCTAATTTTTGCTATTTTTAAGGTCTACCCTTTTTATGGAAGCACAGTCTACATATAGTCAAGATCTATACCATGGCAACCTGTAGATATTATCCAACCAATTCCCGTCAAGGACAGCCTTCCTAACTTACGGTGAGGAATCATGGTAGTGATATGTGCACGTTATTTTCCATCAAGCTACCTCCAACCTATAATAATCCTAGTAGAGTTTTCAGGACATGAGAAATATTCAAGGGGGGTGTTTATTAGTGTCAGTTAGAGATGGGCACGAATCAAAAAAATCCCCCTGCTGACATACAGTTATGGTTTAAAAAGTACATTTTTCACGCTCTAGGCCATGGGATCACACAATTAGTCAACCTGAAAGCCAACAGGTCCCACCCACAACAGGAAAGCATCTTCATATATTCCAGACCTGTCAAGTGTCACATTTTTAGTGGGACATTCACAGATCAATCACTCTTTCTCGCCGTCTTCCCGAAAAAGTATTTTCCCCCCTGAAATATCCCGCATTTCCGGTGGTGGGTGGCTGAGCTCCCAATGATGCTGGGTGGCTGTGCAGCCGGTCGCCAGGTGGCCCACCAGAGAGCACTTCTTCCTGCGCAACCCCTCACCCACACACCACCAGCTGTCCAGATTGGTATACAGTCACACACCCCCGCCATTTCGCGGTTCAGGTACTACAGTCCCACTACATCGCGGGATCGCAGTACCTGCACCTCAGGGCTGCATGGGGGGGCGACCGGGATGCTCCGCGCCACCCCCCGGCTCTGCCGAGAAGCCTTGGGGCTGCGGGGGGGGACGGCGGGGGGGGCGATCGGATCGCTCCACGCCGCCCCCAGGCTCCGCCGAGAAGCCTCGGGGCTGCGTGGGGGGACGGCGGGGGACGATGGGGTCGCTCTGCATTGCCCCCAGGCTCCACGCTGCCCCCAGGCCCCACCCACCCACTTCCACATATCGCGGATTTTCATGCATCGTGGGTGGGGTGGGTCCCTAACCCCCGCGATCGGCGGGGGTTACTGTATATATATCCCCAAGAAAGCTGAGACACCTACGGTAGGTCACAGTGAGCATTTTGACTCAACCGCAGGGGATTCTGGGAACCCTGCATGCAAATGTGGCTCCACGCCCTAGCCGAAGGGCCCGACTGCCAACGCCTCGCCTCCCTGGAGCTCCCAGTCCTGGGCAGCCATGGGGAGCACTTGAGAGCTATGTATATTACCCAACATCCTTGCAAAGCAAAATCAACATGGCACAATATCATTTACTAACATTGGCTAATCGCAGATACCATTCACGTGACGAGATCTTATGAGCTAATAGCAATATGACTTTAAAGCTTGTATTGTTCTATAACACACGATCTGCCACAAGAGCGATTCCATATGAATGGTATCCTACAAACACAGCAGGAGTTTTATCCAGGCTCATCAATATCAGAAAGGCAATCCTGTAGCTACATATGTTTATTAATAAGCCAATTCCACAGTTCAGTGGAGTCATGCTTTCTGATGTCTTCCTTAGACTGCTGTCTCCTTAATAAATCCATCATTGTGAATATATCAAATAATGACCCGATGCATCACTTGAATGCATTTTGACACCAGCCTTTGCATTGAGTATGTTATAAACTGACCATATACAAGATGTACAGCACAGATTTGGAAGGTTTTAACACATAACATGTTCTGCAGAGTGCCTCTGTAAATACTTAAGACTCTAAAAACAACTTACCAGTGTATTGGAGGAATTGTACTCTTCTGCAGATTTATCTGGGGAGGAAAATATTACTCCAGATTACCGACACATGTAATCAAGTTTTAGTTTACGCATTTTTCATCCCTACATCTCACTGTCCTAATTAGGAGCATAGAGGAGACCAAAACAATACTTGTTTTGTATTAATTGTATGTGATTATGTCTTGTATTTTGATTAATTCTTGTTAACCGCTCAGAGTGAACTTGCTGTATAAAAATCCAATAAACAAATAACTCCAGAAACACACAACAAGAATTACAGAGCCAGAGTTTTCTTATCTATGATGCTCTTCCCTAGTTGTTCCAAATTTCTTGCTCATGGCTGGTCACGGAGACCTGAAAGTCATTTAATTTGGCCTGATCACTTCCATTTCTAGTGGAATTTTGTAATATCATTATGGTCTGCATGTTTAGCTGTATGTATTTGCACTGAAGAGTTCTGTATCGTAACAACATAGATTATTAGTATTGTTCATGCCATGTTTAGTTGCTCAGTTGTCCTGAGTCCCATTCCTTTCCCCTGTAAAACTGTCAAGCCATCAACCCAAAACCTGTACAACTTTGTTTTCTGTTTCATTCAAGGAGATTGCAGAGATTATTTGCAACATCGTTGGAGACTTGTCCATTTCAAATTCCAGCCTGGCCAAAAGTTACTGGATATTTGGAGAAAATGAGAATGGACATCTATGCATTTGGCCAGACCTTTTTAAATCACAAAGTTCTGTAATTTTGGGACCTAGTATAATTACAGAGTCTACATGCCTTTTTTTTTTCCTATTCCCGCTATCTGCATCTCTGGTATTACTGCTTTGTTTGCTTATTTTATTAGTTTAATTTATTTTGCTGTTATTGTAATTTGCTGTCCTATTAATTTGTTGTAAACCGCCCGGAGTTCCCCTCTAGGAAGACGGGCGGTATATAAACTCCATAATAAATAAATTAATAAATAAATAAATACCTAGACAAGCTTTTACAATTCCTTTTTTTTTCTTCATTTTTTTTCCTAGAAGCTTTCTTCCAATTTTTCTTTTCTTGCCAGTTTGTAAACCAACTAGCCTGTTAAAGATTTCTGGAGAACTTGAAGGCTTGCATACTTTGTGAATTTCTAGTTCATCCTAATAAAGCTGTTCTCCACAGGTCATCTGCTGTTGTTTGACTGATAAAGGAAGCCATTACGACACACGGTGACTCCTTTTCTGTCAGCCCTCAGACACTCTCAGATTATTTTCCCACAACCCCCTGCTTTTTTATCTTAGGTTTTAATGTCCTTCACTCCAACTAATAGTTTCTGTGTGGAATGTCACACACTTCTGCAAGAGGGTTGTCAGATTCCTAGTTCGGAGAAATACCCACCCCATGCTCTTGGGGAAAACCACGGATGTAAGATCTTCACACACTTTTGGCCTGTCCATAATATGACCAAGAGAGGAACCCATCTCTCTATTTTGATTCATGTTTACAACAATAAACTATTTACTACTATCTCTCTTGAACCTTAGGAAAAAGGGTCAAGTGAAAGGCAGGCAGTGAAATAAGTAGCGACACTCAACTGCACAATTGCCCACACAGCCTGAGCAAATCCATCAGGATCCTGCTTCTATATACAGTGGTGCCTCCTAAGATGAATTCAATTCATTCCATGGGTCAATTTGTCTTATGAAAAATTAATCGTAAGAGGCATAGTTTCCCATAGGAATGCATTGAAAACCAATTAATCTGTTCCAGAGGGAATGGATTAATAGGTTTTCAATGCATTCCCATGGGAACGTTGTTCCCCCTGCAGCCGACAGACAGCTGATTTTTGTCAGCTCAGGGCTGTCAAAATCAGCTGTCCGTCTCAGCTACGTGGAGGAGACTTTGGCTGCCGGTGATTGAAGGGGCAGCCACCTCCTCCTCTTCACCCAGGTCTCTACGCCAAGACTCGGGCAAAGAGGAGATAGCAGAGGCTTTCATTCTGGATGCAGATATGCAAATGAAGAAAGAGGGGGGGATTGGTAATTATAATGATTACGACTGCAAGGTTGATTTTTGCCAAATATTGGAAATCTAATAACCAATTAATATTGGAGGAATGGTATAGGGACTTATGGAATCTGGCTATGAATGACAAAATTGACTTGTGAAATTAAAATTAGGAAAGGCTTGAGTAAGTCTAATGACTTTAATGGAATATGGGATAAATTGTTGGTATATGTATTTCAGAAAGGTAAAAGGTATACACCCAGAGAAGACTCAATGTATTTCTGAAGGGAAATGGGCTGGACACTACCATGAGAGTTGCAATTTTGCTAAAGTCCCAAGGGGGGGGGGTTGCACGGGGTTTATTTTTGTTATACTTCTTATATTTTTGTCATATTGGTGTGTGTTCTGATTAACATTTTCTTTTCCTTTACAGTATTTTTTGTATTGTAATTTTATAATCTTTAATTTAAAAAAAAGAAGCTTCCATCCTGTCTTTCTTTCCCAGGAGCATCCGATCTGTGGGTGCTACAGGGAAGGCAAATTCAAATGTCTGCCCTGTAAGATGAATTTTTCTCAAGACATCAAGTAGGAAAACCGTCCTCTTGTGAAAAATGCCTATCCCTGGAAATTTCATTTGTCTTACGAATAATTCGTCTTACAGGGCACTCGTCTTGCGAGGTACCACTGCATACCGAAATGTGAAATTAAGCAACAGAGAATCTGGGAGCGCACAATGGAAACATACAGGTGTCTTGTAGCTGCATGCTGCATTTGTGTATAACCATGTTCTGGTGTGTAGTTTAAATATTCTCTTTAAAAAAAAAACCTTAGGGGACAACAATGGTGCAAATTATTTTCAAATGGATCTCAACTCTACACACAGGTATAGCAGGTTGATACCGCTTTAAATGGTATGGTTCCATCCTAAGGAATTCTGGGATTTGTAGTCTGGTGGCATACTTGGAATTCTCCACTGTAGTTCTGAGATGGGCTCCGGAGGTCTCAAGCAGAAAATTCTAAGTACTTCAAACTACAAATCCCAGGATTCCATAGAATGGGGACATTAAATAGGAAGGGAGTATCAGACTGCTATAAATGTACAGTGTAGATACACAGTTGTTTCAAGGGCATCGTTGCAAAACCAACATTTCTGCAATGAAGCCAATGCAAAATCAACCAAGACCAACCCTGCTGGCCTGAAGGTTTTCTTGTTTGTTTTTCTTTGTTTACAAGATCTGGTCAAGTTTCCTTACCTGTGAAGCTCATATATTTCTGGCTGTTGGAAGTTTTTTTAGAATTGTAGAACTCTAACACGTCAAGCACCGCCTGGGGATTTTTCTTCTGTTCCGATTTGGTGATGTTGGAGGTTTGCAGCAAGCGCGCCCACTGCTCTGGCATGCCCTGGGGGGGGATGACGACAAAAGCAGTCAGCAACATCATGGCTTCTTGTCGCTTCTGTTAAGACAGCTTCTCATCCTGTGCTTAAGGTTGGGACATCTTCTTTTGGCAGCACCAATAAGGTAAAGGTCAGGATTTTCCCCATGCATGTGTGCCAGTTGTGTCCAACTGTAGGGGCGGTGCTCATCTCCGTATTCAAGCCGAAGAGCCAGTATTGTGCAAGTCCGTGGCCATGTGGCCAGCATGGCTGCAAGGAACCACTGTTTTACCTTCCTGCTTTTTATAGCGGTACCTATTTATCTACAGTGGTACCTTGTATAAAGGAATTAATCCGTTCCAAATGAAATTATGTTAAACAAATTTTCCTTTATACAAATTTTGCATTGGAATGCATTGAAAACAGAGTAATCCCTAATTGCGACCATTTTTATGTTGTACAGATTTGCCCCATAGGCAATTCTGTTAAGCAAATTTCCCCTATCTCTGAAATTTTTTATGTTGTACAGATTGTATGTTATAAACCCGTATGTTATACGAGGGTCCACTTTACTTGCATTTTTACATGCTTTCGAACTGCTCGGTTGGCAGGACCTGGGGTTAACAGCAGGAGCTCACTCCGCTGTGTGGCACCTGGGATTCGAACCACTGAGCTAGCGACTTTGTATCGGTAGCTGACAGTTCAGCAGACAGGAGAGGGGTCTCGACTCTGAGTACCTCACTGGGTAGACATGGGCTTTGAGTGCTGCAGGTTCCAGCACCCACTCCACGAGCCACAACACTTACTTGGGCCAGTCTGACCTACCTCAAAAGGTTCTTGTGAAGATAAAATGTAAAAGCTGGGTGTACCACCTTAAACTTTTTAGAAGAAAGGAAAGAGGAAGCTGTTTGGATGAGCAGTGAAACGTTTCAATTTCTCAAGAAAAGAAATCCAGTTGCCATGACTCAACTTCCAGGTAAGATACAAAAGTAAAAAACGATGACTGGCTCTTTTGAGGATGGGAATAGGCAAATTAAAAAAAAACCTCTTGTCCTTACTCAAAAGTAAAAATCCACTCATTTTGCTGAGTGCGTGCATGCATCTTGTGAAACAAATTAGAGTCACTATAAAGAATATTGGTTCATTTATCCAGGCTATTTCCTGCCAACAATGCAGGAAATAGCTCAGATAAATGCTCAGATTTAAGCATCTGTGGTTGAATCTGTTAGATATCTCAAGCCACCATAACTTGAAAACACAAGGTCCAGACAAACCATCTCTGTATAAAACAAGTCAACCTACAACACCTGAAAAAAATCTCTCTTCTCCACCTCGTTATATCTCTTTGGCGTTTCAGTTTATTTTGATATTACAATCTTAGTTTGTTAATATTATAATTGATTATAGTTATTTTATGGTTGTATGTCTTATATAATTTTAGTTAAATGTTGTACTTTATTTGCTACCATTTAAATATTTATAATCTGGTGTGGTTTTTTAATGCTTTAGACCGCCCAGAGTAGCCTCTGGGCTAGATGGGAGGTATAAAAATTTAGTAAATAAAAATAATAAAGTTTGCTTTAAAGCTTTGCACATTTGAATCATTTGCTGTATTTTTAATTATTATAATTGCTGGCTTCTTTTAAACTGTGTAATTCATTGCGTTTTATTTTACTTGCATTACCATGGTGAGTCCCCTGGGTCCCCTCATTGGGAGAAAGGTTCCATGTAAATGATGCAAAATAAATGAATAATAATTAGGAAATTAGGTGAAAGCTTTAATCCCCCTCTCTCTCATCCTACAGCAGAGGACTGTTATGAAGGTCAAGTGTCTAGGAGAACAACCATATAGGCCACTCTTGAGTTCTGGTTTGGAAGTTATGGATATAAATAAGAGAGAAACAAATTTTAAAATAGCAGCAATGGGGCAGGTGTGCCTTTGCACAATTAAAACGAGTGTGCCAGCTGTGTGCATTCAGGGGAGGCCTGATGCAGCCGTGGTGACACATGTCTTACTTATATCCCAGCTGGGTTGCTGCAATACACTCTATCTGGGGCTGCCTCTGGAAACGGAAGGGAGTCCAAAATGCAGCAGCCAGATTGCTGACTGGGGCTGGTTACAGGGATTTCTCTCTCTCTCTCTCTCTCTCTCTCTCTCATTCTCTCTCTCTCTCTCTCTCTCTCACACACACACACACACACACCTCTGTTACAGCAGCTCCACTGGTTGCCAATCTGTTTCTGGGATGAATTCAAGTTTTTTGTTCTAACCTCTAAAGCCCTAAACTCCTTGGGTCAAGGATGGCATCTTTCTTTATGAACCGGCCCGGATGTTAACATAATCAGGAGAGGCCTTGCTGTCAGTCCCACCACCCTCACAGGTGTGTTTGGGGCGATGGGGGTGGAGACAAGACACAGGAGAGGGCCTTCTCTATGGAAGCTCCCAGACTGTAGAACTCCCTCCCACAATTCCATGCTAGGGATTATCAAAAAGGGGATTGAAAATAAAACAGCCAACATAATAATGCCATTATACAAAACAATAGTAAGGCCGCATCTGGAGTATTGTGTACAATTCTGGTCACCTCATCTCAAGAAAGACATGGTGGAACTGGAAAAGGTGCAGAAGACAGCGACCAAAATGATTACTGGCTGGGGCACCTCCCTTATGAGGAAAGGCTAAAACATTTGGGGCTCTTTAGTCTGGAAAAAAGGCGCCTGAGGGGGGATAGGATTGAAACATGCAAAATAATGCAGGGCATGAGTCAAGTGGACAGAGGGAATCTCTTCTCCCTCTCACAAAATACCAGAACTAGGGGACATCCAGTCAAATTGAGGGCTGGGAGAGTAAGAACAGACAAAAGAAAATATTTTTTTCACTTAGCGCGTTGTTAGTCTGTGGAACTCCCTGCCACAGGAGGTGGGGATGGCATCTGGCTTGGATGCCTTCAAAAGGGGATTGGACAGATTCCTGGAGGAAAAGTCCATCACAGGTTACAAACCATGATGGAGATGTGTCATTTCCAGGCTTAAAACCGGGGTACTTCAAGGGCCAGAAACAGGGGAGTGGTATCAGGAGACAGAGATCTAGTCTCATGCGCTCCTGGATGCATCTGGTGGGGCCACTGTGAGATACAGGAAGCTGGACTAGATGGGCCTTTGGCCTGATCCAGCATGGCTCTTCTTATGTTCTTATGTTCTTAAGAGACCAGGCTGGCCCCTTCTTTGCTGTCCTTCCGCAAGCAGGCAACAAAGACCTTCCTCTTCAGGCGAGCCTTCCCTCAATGACTACCTGTTTGAGTGGGTTTTTTTAATGGATTGCTGGACCTTACTGTTTTGAATGTGTTTTAGCATTGCTTGTGTTTTTTTAGTATGGTATTTGATTTTTTTAAAGTATTTGTATATTCACTGTTGATAGCTTTAATATTGTCTTTTAATTATGTAAGCCACGTTGGGTCCTTTTAAGGAGAAGGGTGGGATAAAAATATTTTAAATAAAATAAAAATAAAAAAATAAAACAGCAGGGTGATTACTAGAAAGCTCCCAATATTGCTAGAGAGGGCCACAGGCAACATTTCCTATTTCCTTCTGGGAAATTGGTGTAGTATAAAAATGCAAATAAATAAATACAGTAGGGCCCCAGTATCCGCTGGAGATTGTTTCCAGGCCTACCTGTGGATAATGATATCCGTGGATAAGAGAGAATGCCAACACCTCCACTAAAACTGCTGTTTTGTGACAGTAGCTTGCTTTCTGGCTGCTGTTTGTGACAGTAGCTTGCTTTACACTGCTGTTTTATGAGAGTGGTTTGCTTCACAGCTGCTGTCTGTGACAGCAGCTTGCTTTGTGGCTGCTGAATTATTTTTTAATTTTTTTCTGCAAACTGTGGATAACTGAATCAGTGGATAATGAATCAGTGGATATGGGGGTCCTACTGTAAATAAATCCTAGCAGCTAAGAATAATCTATGGTGCATTCCTGCTAAAACCTTGTCCTACTCATTCCCTGCTACCCTATGCTACTTCTTACCGTGAATTCTCCTGTGACAGCATCAAATCCAACATGAATCGTGTGTTCAAAATCCGAAGGCAGGGAGATCTCGGGTCTTTCCTTCTCCTTCTTTTTGTTGGCTGTTGGGAAGAGAAAAAGTGAAGCCATGTCATGAAGCCAACTCCATTGGCACATGATATCATATTTATTTATTTATCACAGGGTGCTTCATGAGATGGAGGGAGACACCCCCCCGAGCAGCTCATTTAAAATTCAAAACATAAGCAAACAAACAGCAGAAATGTGATCTTCTGAACCCTGAATTAGATTTAAACCAACCTGCGTATGATCAGAGTCTCCCCTGAGATACCAGGAAGAGATGTGCAATTTTTATTGCTTTTATAAGAAAACGTTTCTCACAATTAAATCATGCTAAAACAAACAACCAAGACAAAATCACCGGCAAGGAGAAATAAAACAGGAGGAACAAGAGGCTGTAAACAATCTTATCTTTACTATCCACAAATCTGAAAATTCCTGATTGGCACGGCCATCAGCTCAGTGGCCTTAGGCAAACTGTTTCTGAAAGCCTGGGACTCCTCACTCTCTGAATTTTTGGGGAAATGATATTGACTTACCCCACAGGGCTGTTGTAAAATCTTAACAATATGCAATTCAAAAAACCCACACAAATATTAAGTATTAACAATGCTACAGCAGGCAGCTTCAAATTGCAAAATTAGCAAAAGGCATCTCAGTGTTTTTCTTCAACTCCCAGCTAGACAGACTTACTCAGAAAGCAAACAGAAAACCCGTCCTTAAAGACAACACTGTTACTAAATTGTTATTGCATGCTGCCAGTTTGCTAAATCCAATTGACGATGACTCCCAGTAGGTTTTTCAAAGTATGTTACAGTGTTCAAAGAGTGGTTCAGAAATCGTCTCCAACTGAGTTTCTCTGGAGAAGCAGCAATTTGAGCCCTGACCTTCTGAGTTTTCTAAGATGATGCTCTGTCTGCTCCAACACACTGGATCTCAATTGGTCTCGACTAATTAATCAATCAGAGCAGTAAGCTGCTTAAGTTCAATCAAGGCTTGGCACTGCCTTTCAAGGACAGGAAATATGGAGCCCATTTAAGGTGGATCAAACCACGGATCCCCTCACCACTAGACAGTGCTACCCATGGTGAGGGACGCTAGGGGACACCACCCAGCAATGCCAGAAAACTGGCCCCTGTTGGCTCCATTCGGGACACTCCGCAGCACCTGTGGGTCTTAATGGTAGACATACAAATGCCTGCAGTAGGCATCGGCTTCCTTCCACAACAGAAAAAGTCACGTCAATCACCTGCACCTCCTAAGGTGGCCCCCATAATCCTCTCTGCTTCCCTGGTGCAGGCTCCCAACACTGGTTTGCCCCAGGAGTTTTCCCCAAGGGTTAGCCTTCTCACACAGGTTAGCTGCTAGGCAGCCTTACAACTTCAGAGAGCACCTGATGCTCATTGCACTGATACACTGAAAACCCCCCCCCCAGGGTTTCTGAAAGCCCTGGAAGTGGATTTTGCAAGGCCATGGGAGGGCTCTGGTGCATATATTTATCTCCTGCTGGTGCCATAATTATTCCTGTGGAGCTATGGGTTCTTGGATCAGACGCACAACAATCTTAGCGTAGGCCTGTGGATCCCAAACCGGGGATCTACCCAGATATTGTAATAATAACCCTTAAACCGCAAATCTGGAAGGGACCCTATGGATCATAGAATCATAGAGTTGGAAGAGACCTCAAGGGCCATCCAGTCCAACCCCCTGCCATGCAGGAACCCCCATCACAGGACTCCAGACAGATGGCCATCCAGCCTCTGATTAAAAACCTCCAAGGAAGGAGACTCCACCACCCTTTGTGGCAGCATATTCCACTGCCGAACAGCTCTAACTGTCATGAAGTTCTTCCTAATGTTCAAATGGAATTTCTTTTCCTGTAGTTTGAAACCATTGCCCCGAGTCCTAATCTCTGAAGCCATGGAAAACAAACCTGTTCCCTCTTCAATATGACATCCTTTCAAATATTTAAACATAGCTATCATATCCCCTCTCAGCCTTCTTTTAGAGAGGCTAAACATTCCCAGTTCCCTAAGCCGTTCCTCATAAGACATTTCCTCCAGACCCTCAACCATCCTGGTCGCCCTCCTCTGCACCCACTCGAGGTTGTCAACATCCTTTTTAAGCTGAGTCTATTCCATCTCGAGGCCCAGTGAGGAATTGAACTCCCAGGCTCTGTATCCGCAGCCAGAAGCCTAAGCCACTGATTAAAATGTCTATAAACTTTCACCATTATCTGTGCTGGTGAAGACTTCTTGGGAGCCAAGGTTAGGAACCAATAAGGCAAGCCCAAACTTCGGCCTTCCAGATGTTTTGGACCACAACTCCGACAGTCCTTTGTCATTGGCACTCCCAATTCTGGGAGTGGTGGTCCAAAACATCAGGAGGGCCGAAGTTTGGACATGCCTAAACAATGCCTGACACCAGAAATCAGGCCCCGGTGAGGCCTCATGGGATGGGGTTGTTAGCAAAAACTACAGAACAGCCTAAGAATGTGTGTGTGTGTACGTGTGTGGGAAACAGGGGGAGAAAACAGATAACGTAGAGACTCAGTGATAAAGCTAAATATTCAGCAAATTCCAAGGGCAGCTCCTCTGAAGCCCTGCAAGGTAATGGAAAACACATGGGCGCTCCTAAGCATCTCTTAAGGACACGCCATGAAATGTCAAAATCTTGGATTCACAAACTAGCGACAACCTTTCTCCTCAGGTTTCAAGCACAAAGCCCAAGAGGTGGGGGGAAATATCTAAAATCTCATGGGGTCCACACCCTGTCCTTATCTTCTCACTTCGTTTCTGCCGAGCGTCACATTCCACTGGCCTCTCCGTGCTGAAAGGTGCCGGACTACAGTTCCCATCACCTCTGCTTCTCCTGCTAGTTAAGGAACATGGGAACAGCAACCCTCCCCAGAAAGAGGTTGCAGCTGACAGAGGACCGGTTAGGCTGCTCCTCTGGAACAAGAGATGGAGCCAGCTGTGACTTAATCCCTTTTTAATTTTAATAAGCAGTTTGTCAGGCTTTCAGTAAGAGGAGACGCTTAGGGGCAGCATCCTTAGGGGTAAGAGAGAGAGAGAGAGAGAGAGAGAACACATCTCCTTCCAGGACTTTGCAAAAAGGCCTGGAGCTTTCTGAGTGGGATCCCTGGGGAAAGAGGATGTCAGCATTGGTTTTGGCTCATTAACCGCGTTTGGGGCTGGCGGGGATTCTGATTTTGCTTCGTCGGCTCAGCAGAGACTTTTCCGCGCTCCTTCATCTGGAGAGGCAGAACCAAAGACACCTCAGGAGCAGTAAAAATTGCTGGGGTGTGCATAGAGAAAAAGAATTCTCCCTTGGTAGCCTTTTGGGTTCAGGCAGTCTTCCACCCAAAAACGTGGCTTATTCTGTGATCTTCAGCCACCAAAGAAAGCCAGACTCACTTAGAGAAACAGGCAAGAAAGAGGCCAGCTTGGCTCAGAGGTGGGGTGAGTGAGGGTCTCTTAGAAGTCTCCTGTGTCTCCTCCTTTATAGCAGAGATGTAGAAAGTGAGACTACATCTCCCATGATCCCCCTTGCCAGAACTAACCCCTGCTCTCTGAGACATAGCCCAATTCTTGTTTGTTTATTTGTCCCTAGCTTTTCTCCTAAAAGGATCCAAGATGGCTTACATGATCAAAACCAACATTACAAGCTGGGGGGGAAATGAAGTACACTGGTGCCTTGTATAAAGGAATTAATTCGTTCCAAATGAAATTATGTTAAGCAAATTTTCCTTTATTCAACTTTCCCATAGGAATGCATTGAAAACAGTAATCCCTAATCGTGACCATTTTTATGTTGTATGGATCTGCCTCATAGGCAATTCTGTTAAGCAAATTTCCCCTATCTCTGGAATTTTTTATATTGTACAGATTTTACGTTATACAAACCATTTGTTATACAAGGGTCCACTGTATTGCAATAAAGAGAAAGAACTATAGAAAAAACGGTCAATTAAAACAGCACTAAAAGCACATTTAAAAGCAACAAGGCATGAGCAATCCCATTACAAAAAGCCCTCTCAGATAACCAGGCACTGAGGTAAAACTGGGCCATTTATTTATTTGGCTGTTTGTAGAAGGACAGCAAGGATGGGGCCAGGTTGGCCTCCTGTGGGAGGGAGTTCCACAATCAGTACTGTGTTCCAACCCAGTGCACTTGTGGGGCCTCCAAGAATCAGAACTAATAAAAGAAACTTCTCCCTTCTCTGATTTGTAGTAATTTGAGTAAAAATGCTTATGTATTCCTGTTTCTTATGTTCACTCTACCCTTATCTCACAAATTTCTGCTGGATCTTGATCATTTTGGAACCAGAAGCACCAGGAGGTTTTGCCTCTAGAAGCCCTAAGTAACTTAAGATTGGATCACCTGAAGGACTGTAGTTATTTCTACAAACCTACTTGGATTGTCAGGTTGCAGCTGATGGACTAGTGGGATTTAGGCCACCTGAGCTCAAATTCCTGTCTGACCATGATATTGACTAGGTGACCTTGAACTAGCCCTATTTTCTCTTGGCCTGACCCACCTCACAGGGGTGTTATGTGGATGAAGGGCGAAAGAAGAGAACCATGTACACCACCTTGATCTCACTGGAGACAGACAGGACAGATACGTAACCAATCATTAATTAAACAATTAAGGTTACCCACAAAGGCCTTGTTTGCAGTCAGGATCCACCTTGACTTATAAGGCCTTCAGATATAGCCCTGGGTTTCGAGAACATTTTTGTACTTTTTCAAACGAAGTATGCTTTTAAAGTGCTGGCCTTGCTCAGTGGGTTGGAGTGCCTGGCTGTGGAGCCTGGTGTCATGACTTTGAATCTCCGCTGCATCTCCTGGGGGAGGGACCAGTTTATTATTATTATTATTATTATTATTATTATTATTATTATAATTCTATACTACGTCATCTGGCAGCACAACCACTCTGGACAGTTTGCTAACTACATCATAATATATGAGACAATATACAATGTACAAATAACTAATTAAAACAAAGAATACACATGACTAAATCTACATTGAGTTCAATGTGGAGAACACGTATCTAAGGAGTTCACATCCCTTGCAACTGGTGCTGCCTTGAAAAACCTGTAGGATCCCAGAGCATCCTCAGAAGAAATTATTGGTAAACTACACTATGTAGTTTACAGTAAAGAAAAACCTAAGCAGAATCCTGAGAAAATTATGGGCCAAAATTCCATTGGAATTTTACATAGGCGAAACAAAAATGGAATAGTATTTGGAGACAAACTATATCAAAAAACCATCATAGACATTATCTATTGCATTTTGATTTGCACAACTCCGTATGGAATGTATGTCTGTGGTGATTTCTGAGCCTGAGGTAATTTACCTACAAACATAAAGTCATTTACATTATGCTTGCTCGTGTAATTATCAGGAGTTTGGCCAATAACGATTAAACAGTTTGGCGGGCTTCATTTATGTTATGTTTTTTCTTCAATGGCTGATGCTTTTCGTTGGAATAATTTTTTATGTATTTATCCTGAAAGTCGGCATACCAATTCCTCACATAAATATACAACATGTAACTATAAATAAGAGAGCTGTGCTGGAGTGGGATGCATGAGGGAAATTTGTCACCAGATGAGACGGTTTCTCTCTCAGCCAATGAAATCAGAACAACTATAAAACTCGACGCTGGAACACAAATTGAAGACAGAGCCCAAATTCATTGCTGGAAATATGACTCTAAATCTGTGTATATAAATTTTACAAAACAACCGAGACTATGGCTTGTTGGCTGACTAAAGCCAAAAAACAGAGCCCTCCTCACTGACTGATTCCGGGCACTGCAAAAAGGATGACAAGCTGTCGGTTTTATTTTTATTTTTTACTGGAAAGAGGGTAAAATAGTCGGGCCCAGTCGTGGCAAAGGGGAGAAGACCCTCGTTTGATTTATCTGCTGCTAATGCAAAGCAGTGCCCAATCGGCATTCCGGAGGAACAGACAGTTTGAATGGCAAGGAAGGGCTCTTCTGAATGCCACATAAGAGCGGTGGCTGCAGTTCACATTTTGGAGAAAGATTTCCCCTTCAGTTTCTTTTCTTGAGCCACATGGCTTGACTCAACAGAGAAAAAGGGGAAGAGCCAGCCATGCAGAGAAGGGTGGATTCTTTTGGGAGTTTCCATTTGCAACCTTGCATGCTGCCTCTAGTAGGCATGGGTGGGAGGAACCTTTCTAGGCTGGGGTGATTGTCAATCTATCCAGCGCTAACCAATCCTCGGGATTCTGCTTAGGTTTTTAGGAAAAACCTAAGCAGAATTCTGAGCAAATTATGGGCCAAAATCCCATTGGGATTTTACATAGGCGAAACAAAAATGAAATAGTATTTGGAGACAAACTATATCAAAAAACCATCATAGACATTATCTATTGCATTTTGATTTGCTCAACTCCGTATGGAATGTATGTCTGTGGTGATTTCTGAGTCTGAGGTAATTTACCTGCAAATATCAAGTCATTTACATTATGAGTTTTTATTTGCAACCCTGCATGCTGCTTCTGGTAGGTGTGGCTGGGAAGGACCTTTCTGGGCTGGGGTGACTGTCAATCTAACCAACACTAACCAATCCTTTGTTGGCAGTTTTCATTTGCAACCTTGCATGCTGCCTCTAGTAGGCATGGCTGGGAGGAACCTTTCTAGGCTGGGGTGACTGTCAATCTATCCAGAGCTAACCAATTCTTTGTCAGGAGTTTATATTTGCAACCCTGCATGCTGCTTCTGCTAGGTGTGGCTGGGAAAGACCTTTCAGGGCTGGGGTGACTGTTAATCTAACCAACACTAACCAATCCTTTATTGGGAGTTTTTAATTACAATGTTGCATGCTGCCTCTAATAGGTGTGGCTGAAAGGGACCTTTCTGGGTTGGGGTGACTGTCAACCTATCCAGCAGTAATCAATCCTTCCTTCCCACCTCTGAATTAAACGAGCACTGCCTGTCTTCTGAGTGCTTCTCTTTCCCCGTCAGTTGAGGAGGGTTTGCTGTTGATCCGTTCACAACCGTAAGTCAGGAAACATTTTTCTTCTTTTTCCTACAAATGTCTGTGTGAGTTATTGAGACATTAAGTGCCAGTCAATGAGAAAGGAGTGGAATATCTAGGGAACACGTAGCTATCCTCATTGGTGGCTGCCTGTACTTCTATTGCATAGAAAAACATTTACTAGAAACTGAAAACTCTGCAACACATTCAAAGCTTTGGAATTTTTAGAATTCCAGAATTCCCAATAGGGCTTCTGGGAGCTGTAGTCCAAAAATTAACTCCTTTGTGTTTTGGAAGGATCCCTGAGGTTATGTTGCCCTGGTGGTCTTCATAAGGCCCTTGAGGAGCTGCTGGATCACAATTTCCATCATCCTTAGCCAGCACAGCTGCTCCTAATGGCAAGGTAGGGTGGAAATAACAGTCTACCCACCTTTGAGAGACCACAAGTTGCCCAGCTCTTAGTAAGACACAACTCAATAAGAAGAGATCCAAACTTTTAAAAGAATCACGTCACATTGATTTTTCTTGTACTTTTCAGGTTGGGGCAGAAATTTGAAAACTCCCAAATGGAGGAAGAGAAATTGCATTTAGATTACTTTTCTTCACGATATATTTGTTTCCCACAAAACAAAACAAAAAGGCAGGAGGAAGGGATATCATCATAAAGACTTCTTTGGAACAGAAATTAGAAACTCTCCTTTTTTACAAAGAGGATATATAAGAACTTAAGAACAGCCTTGCTGGAACAGCCCACAGCCCATCCAGTCCAGCATTCTGTCTCACAAAGTGGTGGCTCACCATTTGCTTCAGGGTATTCCCAAGCAGAGGTCTTCACCTGCTTATGATTCCCCTGCAAATGGCATTGAGAGATCTCCTGCCTCTCTCTCCAACCCGGAGGTTGTCCTTAGGCATCCAACATGATCGCCATTGATACCCTTGTTCTCCATGAACTTGTCCAATCCTTTCTTAAAGCTGTCAAGGCTGACAGCTGTCACCCCTTCTTCTGGCAGGGAGTTCCACAGATCCAGTGATCATCTGGGTGAAAAAGTGCTTTCTCTTATATGAGATCTAGCACCCCAAAGTTTCATGGAGTGCCCAACAGATATAAGTCATAGAATCACAGAATATGATTCTATGGGGTTTTCTGGCAGCAGCATACTCAAAAGCATGGAGGTTTTCCATGCTGTGCTTTGGAGTTAGTACTCCTAATAGTACATATGAAGTAATGTAAAGTGCAGTTCTTAAAGGAAGAAAAAGAGCCTGCATTAATAAGGGTCTCTTGACTGTCTACCGATCCAGTTTCTCTGTATGAATCCTCAATACTTGTGAAAGCCTTAAAGACATTTCTTTCTGTGTTTAACAAGCAGTTTAAAGCACACACAACTGTGAGCATGAAGAACTAAATTAATTACCTTTAACCCTTGTTAAATAAACGGGCACTTAAAGGTTCTTATGGAGGGAGGATTGTAATACCAGATGAAGAGCAGATGGTTTTCCACAACCAAATCCAAACGGCTTTGGAGGTCTGAGCCTGAATGCATTAAAATATTAACTATTATAATCGCTTTTTTGCCGCTAAAACACCACGCACCACAGCATGAGGTCCTAGCTTAGGAGGATTAGCGATTTAAAGGCCGGTTGAACCATACTTTACTATTTAATCTTTTCTGACAGTGCCCGTGGGCATTTTGGCCAAGATCCTCCAAGGGGTAAAAAAAAAAATCAGAATGAACAGGATTCTTAAAAACAATCTTTCCCTCTTATATGCCAGGGCTCTTTTCTGTGCCTTCAACTAAAGTTTGAAATGAAACTTCCATGCACAAAGTGCAGCTGGCAACCTATGTATTTTTAGTTTTAGCATAGAAGCAAAGCAAATTCTTCTGCTTATATAATGCCCCATAGTGATTAAAGCACTCTGTGGGCGGGTTTACAGTCTAATTATAATGACAACAGATTGCTGCCCCCAACAAGCAAGGGTATTTGTACACGACCCCTAAACTCCGCCGCAAATGGGCTCCCAGCTCCGGAGCTAAAAATTGTTTCCCCACCAGCTCTGGAGTTTACAGAAAATTAAGTGCGGCCACGCCCACCTAAGCGTGTCCCAGCGCACTTTTCAGGTACCTGCTCTTGGAGGGTGAAAAATCCTAGATCCGGATGTAAAGGAGTGAGTGCCAGGCTCTCCTCGCTTCTGTTTGTTGTTGTTTTTGCCTCCCGCCCCTTTAAGAGAAGGAATCAGGACGACGACGGGGCTCGGGGCGGCTTGGACCGGCAAACGGAGGTGAGCCTGCATTCTTTTGTCCCCCTTTTTTCTCCCTCCCCTCACGCAGACAGGATCAAGGAAGTGCGGAGGGGTGGGGACGCAGGAAGAGCAACGAACCCCCAAGATCTCTGGTCCGAATTTAAGTGGCCAGCGGATCTTAGGGGTCGTGTGAAAAGGCCCCAAGCTGGTAACTGACTTTACTGACCTCAGAAGGATGGGAGACTGAGTCAACCTTGAGCTGGATGCCTGAGGGTGCCGGGCTCGAACTACATCGCATGCAAAGTTTTTGCTGCAGTGCAACAATTTAACCACTGTACCACAAAGCCTCTTACTACCTTTTCCTTGTCTACTTTTTGCCCTCAACAGCCTGAGGGATGTGTGAAGAACTTCGTAGGGTGCAAGAGCCAATGTTCTGCACTCACTGGGGGCCATATCAGCTCTGAAAGGTGTTGGTTGTGTTTGTGGGCATACACCCAGTCGTATAATCAAGTGGTGCCCCAAATGCAACCTGTGTTTAGAAATGAGCAGCAATTTGCCAGCCAGATTTTTGGCGTTTCCCTCGGTAACAACAATGTGCCACCAAATCCATTCTGGAGTAGGGCAAGCCTTTCTAGGTATACAATATGCAGAACTAGTTTACCATTCCCTTTTTCTAATGCTGCTCTGGGGCTGTATCTGGAAGTTGAGTCATGGCTACTGGACTTCTTTTTTGAGAGATAGAAACGTTTCATGTTTGGATGAACAGACAGAAGAAAATATTTTTTCACCCAGCATGTTGTTAGCCTGTGGAACTCCCTGCCACAGGATGTGCTGAGGGCTTGATTGTGTTTACTTTGTGCTCTGTACTGGTGATGTTTTAGCCTTTTAAACTGTTTATCTCTTCTGTTGTAAACCGCCCTGAGTCCCCTATGAGGGAACAGGCGCGGTATATAAATGTGAAAATAAATAAATCCAGTCTGGATGCCTTCAAAAGGGGATTGGACAGATTCCTGGAGGAGAAGTCCATCATAGGTTACAAACCATGATGGAGATATATAATCTTAAAACCAGGGTACTTCAAGGGCCAGATGTAGGGGAGTGGTTGCAGGAGACAGATATCTAGTCTCGTGCGCTCCCAGACGCATCTGGTGGGGCCACTGTGAGATACTGGAAGCTGGACTAGATGGGCCTTTGGCCTGACCCAGCATGGCTCTTCTTATGTTCTTATGTTATTTTGATTTGTGTATTAAATGAGTCGCTTGGCAGCCCAAGTTGTTCAGGAATTAACGGACAGGCTTCTGAAGAAAGCACAGATCACACTGTGCTAGCAAAGCCACTTTCTTCCAAATCCTATCAAAACGTAAAGGTTGCTGCATCCTTCTGTACCAGCATCCGTGGTGTGAGGTCTTTTCTCAAACTTGCCTGGGAAAAGACTTAATAGCTTGCCTCTCTATGTGAGCCACAGAGAATGGAACTTCCCCCAACCCCCATCCCCACCCCAAGGTCTACAATCAGCCTTCAAATGCACACAGCTACCCTCTAATTAAGGAGGCTAATAATTAAAAACAAAACAGCAAACCACTAGTAAATATCAGTCATCTTGGCGGGTTTTTTTAACAAGGCTGTACTAGATGGATATTTTACATTTCTTATAAGTTGCACCAAGAAGCCTTCTGCAAGCTGTTCGCTTGAGGTTTTCTGGATTTAAACCGATCATCTGCCATGTTGACTGGGAGTTGGGAAGTTCAAACCATCAGAAAGTCCTATTTATATATTTCCCCATAGTGCTTCAAGCACTCTCTGGGCAATTGACAATCAGACATGGGCGTTTCGTTTCAGAAGGGTACTGGTTCTCAAACGAAACACACCAACTCGGGTGGCACTCGAAACCCAGTCCCACCCTCCGGAACAAAACCAACCACTTTCTTACCTTGCTCTAGTTCGCGCTGGACAAAATTCCAACCAGGAAGCAGCCTCCGATGCGTCATCTTTCCCTCTCCCTGGCGCTGGCCAATCAGACAGGGAGGCTGGATGATGTATGTCCTTGCACAGCTCCTGGTTGGCCAGCATCAGGGAGTGGGAAAGTTGACGCATCGGAGGCTGCTTACTGGTTCGAATTTCACCCAGCATCAGCTAAACTAAGGTTAGACAGTGACTGATTTTGTTCCAGAGGGTGGGACTGGATTCCGAGCACCACCTGCGCTGGTGTATTGTTTCGGAACCAGTCCCCTTCCGAAATGAAACGTACATGTCTATTTACAATTTATAGAGCTGGGAAATCATTTTACAGATCTTGGAAGAATGGAAGACTGAGTGAACCTTGAACCGGCTACCTGGGATTGAACCCCAGGTCATGGGCACAGTTCTAGCTGCAATACAACAGATGAACCACTGTGCCACAAGGCTCTTCAAGCAATCTGAAGGGCAACAGGGTGGATGGAAGGCTGGTTTGGAATATGATTACGAAAAATTATCACGCAACACCAGGGGCAGCAATCCAAACAGGAATGATGAAAAAACCCAACAACCTGCAGTCATGTCAGCTAGGGTCTTCTCTGTTTTTGACCCAAATATATGACTCTTCCTGTTTCTGGTTTTTATCCAGTCCTGGGAAACATGTATTAAGGCCAGTCCTTCCCAACCTTGGGTCCAGAAACGTTCTTGGACTACAACTCCCAGAAGCCTTCACTACTAGCAGTGCTGGTCAAGATTTCTGGGAGTCGCAGTCCAAGAACATCTGGAGAGCCAGGGTTGGGAACCACTGCTGTAGATGTTCCCATGAACACAAATCAGCCTGCCTATTGGTGAAAAAATGGGGGGGAATACCATTTCACCTTCAAGGTTGTCAAACCTAGATCAAACCCAGCTGCCTCTGTCTCTGGCAGCCGTCTTTCCACAGCAGTTGAAAGGCAAGAAACAAGCAGAAATTTACTTTTGTCACCAGGCAAGATGGAACGATAGAAGCGGTCTCTCTTTTTCTTTTCTTCTGGGTTTGGAGGCAAGGGCTTGGAGCCGTGGTTCAAGGTCCCCGAGTCTTTGCTGCCGGTGCCGATCATGGTGCTCGTGTTTCTCATTGGAGGGGCGGGCGGCTTGTCTTCCGCTTCTAGCCCATTATTGGACATCTTCCACAACGGCCGCTACAGGCTGGAACCGAGAACAAGAGGTGAAAGTTTATGAAATTTTAAATGGGATTTTAAAAATTAAAATAAGTTCACCGTCAGCCGCCAATAAATCCTTCCAGCCAGCGGTCAAAGGACGCGGTGAGACTGAGTGTATCCCAAAACTTGGAAAACTCATCCAGTCGCTGGGAATGCAGTGATTCACGTGCCCCGTGATAAGCCAGTTGACTTTAAATTTGGATGCAATAGATCAGGGGTCCTCAACCTAAGGCCCCAGGGCCGGATGCGGCCCCCCAAGGTCCTGAATCCGGCCCCTGGGACCAATTGCACCCCCACCTACCCCTTGTTTTGTGAGCAAGCCAGCCTCCGCAGCTGCTTTTGGACTGTGATCCGGCCCCCAGTGGTGTCTGGGTGGTGGTGGACCGGCCCGCTGTTTGAAAACTTTGAGGACCCCTGCAATAGATGCTGCTATTTTCAGCTGTTGATATATGACCCCCAGATCGGCTAGACTACAAGATACACACACACACACACACACACACACACACACAGAGAGAGAGAGAGAGAGAGAGAGAGAGAGAGAGAGAGAGAGAGAGAGAGAGAGAGAGAGAGAGAGAGATGATTCCATATCTGGGAATCAGGTTCCAACCCCACCACTGATGCTGAAAAACAGCTATTATAGCAAACACAATTTCTTTTACATAGCATGGTTTCAGTTTCCCTCTAGTGGCCAGCTCTGGTAGTGACATCATAGAAATCTATATTTCTGCATTTTTTAAAATGTTTTTAATATTTTCAAACTATGGATAGGTGAATCACTGGATATGGATCCTGCAGATATGGGAGATCTATCATATGTCAATGCATGAAAGTAAAGTAGAATCCTGAGCCTTGCAATCTGAACTATAGCATCTCAAAAGTGCAACAGTGATATGCATGTTATACAAGTCAAAAACTATTTTAGTGGTCATCTGCAGGTATCAAAGGTACTTCATAGATGCATTTTGGGGCTACAAAGCAGAACCTGCGTAAAATTCATTTCCATCTTTGAATTCTACTTATAAGCCACCAGGGTGGATTTACTTTAAATCAAATTGATTAAAATCATGATTTAAATACTGTTAATTTTTTTTAAAAAAAATTAGATAACTGAAATTTATCTTTTTTGATGATTTAAATTTCAAAAATGATTTTTAAGTTTTTAAATTGTAATTTTAATCAATTTGGCATGAGGTAAACCTCATAGTCATGCTGAGATATTTGACTCAGAGTGAGATACCACCCTCACCCAATAAAGCTCTTAAGGCTAGGTGAAAATTTGAATATTCTCCGCAGAAGATGGCATTCAGTGGCATTTCAAAATCTCCGCCAAGATTTCGTTTGCAGACAGAATTTTAACTGGTGGTGTTGTGACAGATCATTAGCGCTCGGAAATATGCTATTAGAAATTCACATGGAATGGATGTTTTACAACACAGGGCCAATTTCTCTCTGCCAGATGGGGTATTCCAGTTTTTTGGCTCTCCAGGTGATATATTTCTGGCACCAACAATCTTCCTCTCCCATCTGAGAGGTCTTCCTTTTGCGGTACCGTTATCAGGAAAAAAGGGAAAATGACAGCAGGGGTTGAGGAGAACCAAGAGTAGGATTCAGGATAAACTCTGAAGGCTTCCTGTTAAAAAACATTATTTTAATTTGTTCTAGATACCACCTCAGTGTTTCCCAGAAATAAAAAAGATTGTTAAGACGGGTGGGCATGGCAGAACCTTCCCCTAAAAGCAAGCCACGAATGACAGCAATAGAGAAAATTCCACAAACAGTGCAAAAAAAAAAAAGGTAAACAAAATGCTTGCTTTCAATGAGAAACAATCCTGGTAGTTGGCAGCCTTTGGTAGTGGCAATCTTACCAGCTATGGGTGCCAGAACAAAACATCATAGCCTCAAAGTCTTCCTTAACACTACAGTGTCGGAAATTATCTGTTTATCGTTGCCTTTTTGAAGTGGTGTTTATCTTAATAAAATACAATCAGCGTTTCAGGCAGGGTTCCTTTCTAACTCTACCTGCAGATCTATAGCACTGTTGTGCTCCCACCCTACTACTCACCACACCTGGCCTTACCTACCTCATGCAAGTTATAACCAGGGCTGTGGAGTCGGTAGATAAATGTTCCGACTCCAATTCCTAATTTTTTTGTACTTCTGACTCCGACTCCGACTCCGACTCTTCTGTATTAATATGCGAATGTATTTTATACATTCCTTGGGAGAAAGAGCCAACCCCTGTGGGACCCCAAAAGGGAGCACCCAGGGAGCTGACAGCTCCCCCGGCCCCCGCAAGCTGCACACGCTGGGGCCGGTCTTCCAGGAAGGACCGGATCCAGCTGAATGCTGTGCCCCCAATCCCCAGCCCGGAAAGCTGGTCCAGCAGGATACCATGGTCGACGGTATCACAGGCCGCTGACAAATCCAGGAGGACCAACAGGGTAGAGCAACCCCTGTCAGCTCCCCGGAGGAGGTCATCTTGCAGTGCAACCAAGACTGTCTCAGTCCCCCGATACGGCCTGAACCCGGAATGGAATGGGTCAAGGACTTGTTCTTCCTCCAGGAACGACTAGATCTGGACAGCGGCCACCCTCTCGATGACCTTGCCCAGGAAGGGGACATTGGCAATCTGACAGCAGTTGGCCAATTCGTCCGACGCCTGGGCAGATTTCTTTAGGGTGGGCTTCACCACCGTCTCCTTCAGGCGAGAGGGAAAGACCCCCTCCCTGAAGGAGGCAGTGGAAATAATGGAAGCCCACTCAGTCATACTCCCTCCCTATGCAGGGCAAGGGTCAAAGGGTAAGGCCGCCGGCCTGCAATAAGCCAAGGCCCTGGAGGCCTCAATACTATTCTTACAGTAGAGAAGTCATTAATTATAACTTTTTGTGAATTGGGACATTTAAACTTGCTTTTTTAAAATTCCAATCTAAATTTAGTAGGAGTCGGAGTCGGTGCATTGTTTGCCGACTCCAACCCCGACTCCAGGTACCCAAAATTTCCTCTGACTCCAACTACTCGACTCCGACTCCACAGCCCTGGTTATAACTCCTCTCACTTGCCCACCCCCCCCCCTCTCTTCACCACCTTCCCTCTTTGATAGTTTCACTTTCATCTCTCTTGGCTTGCATTTGTTGAAAATCAAAGGGGACAGGGTACATCCAACATGCTCTGCTCTTTCTGAAAACAATGTTCTTATACTCCCTCTGCCCACAAGTCCAGTAATTTGCAAAAATAAAATAACATAAAATAAAATAAAATTTTATATCCAGAGAAACTCGTCCACTTTTTCTATCTCGCAGACCTGCATCGCTTTGTGTGCGTGTTGTGTCATTACAGTCGTGACCCCATGTCCATGGAGTTTTCTTGGCAGAAACACTGGAGTGGCTTGCCAGTTCCTACTCCAGGCGCCTACAGCACCTGGTATTCCCTGGCGGTCTCCCATCCAAGTACTAAGCAGGGCCGACCCTGCTTAGCTTCCAAAATCAGCCGAGATCAGATGTGCTTAGAGCAAGCAAACAAAGACCAGCATGGCTGTTAAGCAAAGTGAGGCGTTCCAAATGGTTCACAGTGGGCACCGCTTCTCTATTTAGAATAGCTTGATGAAAGACATTATTGTGTTACTAATCGCCAATGTTCTACAAGGACAATGTTCTACAAGAATGTCTACAAGACGACGTTCCAGAGGTAGGTAGATGGGTTGACTTACGAGCTCCTTTCCGCCACCAAGCAGTGGAGCCAAAGAAAAGGAGCCAACATTTCATGTCAAACCAGACGAGGGCGGTTCTTTCGCATTCAGACCATAATTACGTTGCATTCAGATATCGGCTAGCGAGTCAGACGCAAGCCTCAAAATGCACTGATGTTTTTTTTTTTTTTTTTTAAAAAGCTCCTTTCTGATTGCAATTATTACTTCACTTCATCTACGGTATTTCAAAAGCAGCCTTCAAGATTGAAACTCTGGAATTGATGTGGGTCTGTGGCATAAACCATTAGGGATAATTGAAGCTCTTGAAAATGCTCCACAAGTTGTGCTCAGACAATGTAAGCTATCTGCCTGGAAGACCCGAGAGGTTTGATTTGAATAGCTGCCTGTGTCTTTTGATTCCACGACAGACGCATTTATCCATGCCTCCCAATCGCTTGAAACTTAAGACGCCTCTCCTTCAACTTAAAAAGAATCTGTCCTCTAATCTAGGCAAAGCCAAGAAAACAGAATTGGATTGATGAGATGTATTCATTCATTTGCATCAGGCTGTTTCACATTACAGTAGGTATCCGCTGGGCTTCCCCAAGTGTGATGATAGCATCATCATGCCTGTGAGTGATGTTCTTCTTGACTGGATCCAAATCTAGTGTCAGATAATGTTTGCTATCAACACTTGGCACCCTTCCCCTAGCCATGTTTCACCACAATCTCCATAATCCACCATAAACACTAATTAAGGCATAGTGATGCAGCTTTTTAAATCCTATAGCAGTGGTGGCGAACCTTCGGCACTCCAGGTGTTTTGGACCACAACTCCCAGAATTCCAAGCCTGTACTGACAATGACAAAGGACCGTGGGAGTTGTGGTCCAAAACATCTGGAGTGCCAAAGGTTCACCATTGCTGCCCTATAGGAACCTGCATCTCAGCTCTCTCTAATGGCTTTTACGACTTACATTTTTAAATTTCAATCTTTTGACTAATAAGGCTTCATCTGGAATTTTTTCTCCTTCTCGCTCTTCCCTCGTGTCCTCTGGAAGCACAGTGAACTGAACTGATATTTTTAGGGCAAGTTCTTACCCAGGAGCAAGATGTAAATCGCCCTTTAAATCCACAAACAACAACAGATGCTACAGAAAGTTCATGACATTCACTGCATACCAATCGTCAGAGTCTCACTACCAGAAGTCCTAAAGGCAACACATTCATAATTCATACTAATGCGGAATCGCATGGTACTTGAGAGAGGTAGCCAATATAATATCCCACTTTTGAAAACGAGAGAGAGAGAGAGAGAATGAAAGACATTAGATGAGTTAGCATTTTTTTCCTGCCTTAGCCAGCAAAATATTTCAATTGCTTTCCATCGCATTCTTGCAGCTGTTCTCCGCTGCCAGGAGAGATATGAAGGCAGATCGCGGCTGGTTACTGATAAAGCCAATATGTCAGTCAAAATATTAGAAGGATGGAGACTTAGAAAAACCCTTTTCTCTTTTTTAACTACAACATCCCCAGCTTTCTCCAGCAACATGGTAAAATGGCTGGAGGAGTCGGTGAAAGTCTAACCAAGCAAATAATTCCCAGCTGGGTAACAGGTTCATTGGCCATGCAAGAAAAGCAGAGATTAGCCTCAACTTTACCTTCAAGCCTGTTCTAAGCTTTTCCTAGGATAATGGCAAAAATTCATGCACCAACATTAATCTCTTATGATCCGCAGTGAAATACCAGGAAATGGTTATGCTTCTGGATACACTAGTACCTTGGTTTACAAGCATAATCCGCTCCCGAAATATGCTCGTAAACCAAAATACAGTGGTCCCCTGCCCTTTTGCGGTTCATATACTGCGGTCCCGCTATATCGCGGGAGCACAGTATATAAAAAAGGCCCCCTGGGTTAAGGGGGGAAAGGCCTGTTTCAGACCTCTCATACTTACCCCCAACCTGGCACTATCCCGAATGGGCCTGCAAAGGCCTTTCCAGGCCTTCTGGAGACCCTAAAAGGGCCTCCCTGTGAACCAGAAGTGACTTCCGGTAAACCAGAAGTGACTCCCGGATCGCCCAAAATCATTTCTGAGGCCTCCGGTAAGTACAAGAGCCCCCAGCTAGGCGCCCCAGGGCCGACCTGACCTGCATCCGCATATCATGGATTTTCAATTATTGTCGGTTGGGTCGGGTCCCTAACCCCCGCAATAGGCGGGGGGGGTCACTTTACTTGTAAATCAAAGCAAATTCCCCATAAGGGAAAAAAATGGAAACTTAGATGATTCGTTCTGGGGCTCCTCACCTGAGAATGAATCAGATATCTTTCTACAGTATTACAGTACAGCATTTACCTATGGGAAAATTTGCTTTGATTTACAAGTTGATTTACAGCGGCCAGTAGCCGGTAACCCCAGTGGCTGCAGCTCAGTGCCCCTGTGCTCTTTTTACAAGACAGAGCTCGTTAACTGGAAATTGTTCTGAAATTTTTGCCTATCTTGTAAAACACTCGTACATCAGGGCGCTTGTAAACTGAGTTATTACTGTACATACAAAAATCACAATTCTAGTTAGCGAACATAGATGAAACCACTCATTCTTAGTTTAGACACAAAAGGAAACTATGGTTTAACAAAACCCCATTTTTAGTTTGTGACTGGAAGATTCTGTCTCTTGCATAATGATAAGTCTCAAACAGGATAATACAATTAACCTAGATCTTGGTATTATAGCAGTTCATTGTGAATACAAATATTGCACATTGTTCTGGTAATCTGAAAGTAATAATTTCTGGCTTCTTTCTTTATTCTCACCACAGGCGTGCACAATTTAAAATTATGAATGTATAGGAAGTTCAAAGATATTTAAAACATTAAAATGATGAGACTATTTTTTTACTACAAGCAGGCTACTTTAATAATGCTATCTTGGCCGTTTGTCTTGTTGTGCACACGTGACAGGGCATAAACTGCATGCACGTAAGGGCTGCACTGATTGAATTTCTCCGCAGGCACAGAAAATGTGTCCTGAGTCCATTTCTTTGATCACTTCAAAGACTGTTAAGTGATTTCCAGATGGTGCAGCCAGAGGCTCGTCCTGGTACGAAACATTCACCAACATCCATCCCTTCGGGAAGATGTGCGGTTTTAATTCTCCATAGGTTTAGCCTAGCCTCTTTCATATTTTGAGCTTGATATATATGCATAAAGTTTTCCTCTGTTTCCCCCCCCCCACAGTCCTTTGTGCGTCTTTTTCTTTCATATTATGTTTGTCACCGTAGCAAAGAAAAAGGTTGAGAATGACAGGTTGAGACAGAGTTCTTCATAAGCCAAGCCGTGAGTTTCAAGAGGGTGGCTGCATGTAAGTTTGAGAAGGAGTATTGGAGTTTTTACAAACTTGCATGCTGTCTGTAATTTGTTTGACTGGGCGGGTCCTTTCTGGGCTAGTGGACTGTCAATCTATTCACCACTAATCCATTCATCCTTCCTGCTGTGGAATTCAAAGAGACTCCTGCCTCTCTACCCAGAGTTCTTTCTTTCTCCTTTGTTCTCTGCTGAATTCTGTTGAAGTCAGCCGGTTGTAAGTTTGCTTTTGCTCTTTTTACATTATTTTTTATTCTTTCTCATAGGTACCTCATGAGAAAATTATTGAGACTGTAAACGAATAAGGAGGAGTGAACTATCCAAGGACCTGAATCAGGTTAGTAACTTAGTAATACAAGTCCCACTAACTTTGCTATCCATTCTGTCTTGGATCTTTTTGGAGAGACTCTAAAATTGATTTTGCTTCATGAGGAGATCAAAAGAATTCCAAAACTCTTCCAATGAAAAACACTCTCCTGCTTAAAAGCTTTATCCTCCATTTAGCTGTTCTGTAGTGCACCTCATTAAAAAGAAACCTCAATATTCCAAGGTGTTGACTCTAAACATTACTTTCCCTATACCAGCGTTTTTCAACCACTGTTCCGCGGCACACTAGTGTGCCGCGAGATGTTGCCTGGTGTGCCGTGGGAAAAATTGAAAAATTCTAAAGAAATTCAACCCAGGGCCGGCGGGCGGCCCACAGCTGGGAGGCGCTATAAATAGCGTCCAGGGGTCAGCTACTTCCTGGCCCCGCTCATTCTCTTTAGTGTTTGCCCTGTGCCTGCCGCAGCCGCCGCGACTCACTCGCTTCCCTCTCCCCCCCTCCTTTTTTTACCCTGGACCACCACCACCCCTTTCCTGGGAGCTACCAATGGACTGAGACGCCTGACAGCCTGCCTGCCGACACGAGCTGGCCCGGGAGCCCCAGCCCAGAACAAACCACCAGGTGAGGGGAAGGGGAGGAGGGGCGCCCGGCTGTCCCACGAGCACCGTGGCAGGGCTGCGAGGAGGAGGGGATGGAGGAGGCCTCCACCAGGCCTGGGCTGAGGAGGCGGGCGGGCGGGGGGGGCTACTGGCACGGCTGGACGGCCAGACGGCTGGCCTTTAGGGTCCAGGAGGGGAAGAGCCGTCTCTGAGTAGCCCCGCAATGGGTTCCTCATCGGTGTGGGGCCGTCGCTGACAAGCTCTCCTCTTCCTCCTCATAGATTGGGGGGGCAGTTGCTTGGGGTCCTCCTTGAAGTCTTGCCCCTTTCTTTCTGTCTTGGGTTGCCCTCTTCTCTCTGTCTTTTCTTTCTTTTTTCTCCCACCTCTCTCTTTCCATTCGTACCCTTTCCCCTCTTCATAGAAACGTGCTCCTTTCTAGCCTGCATATGTGTACAGTGGTACCTTGTATAAAGGAATTAATTCGTTCCAAATGAAATTATGTTAAACAAATTTTCCTTTATACAAATTACAATTTCCCATAGGAATGCATTGAAAAATGGAGTAATCCGTTCCAGTTCAGAGAAAAATGACACAAACTACAGTACTGTACATGTATAATGTTGGGGAAGAGAAATGCAAAAATGCAAACAGACACCCCCCCACACACATTGATTTCAGGCGGAGTGCTGCAGCACAAGGGTTAATTCTTCCCAGGCCAAGCCTAGGAACCATCTTCTATTGTCTCCTCCTTCCCTGCGCGCACGCGCGCACACACACACACACACACACACACACACGCACACGCACACACATGCACACACACACACGCACACACACGCACACACACACACGCACGCACACACACGCACGCACGCACTCCCCTCTCCCTCTCCCTCTCTCTATCTGCTCCTGACCTGAGCGCGCAGCAAGGGACGGCAGAGACGCTTCTCTTCTGCTGCTGCTGCTGCTGCTCGGGGGAAAGCGAAACCGCCCGGTTAGGGGGAAGGAAAAGAGGGACGGAAAGGGGGAAGGGAAAGAGGGACGGAAAGGGGGAA
>JAHTLZ010000007.1:48439533-48451482 GCA_023846285.1 Phrynocephalus versicolor | reverse complement strand
ACGGAAAGGGGGAAGGGAAAGAGGGACGGAAAGGGGGAAGGGAAAGATGAGCGCGCACCCCTGAGGAAGTTTTGCTGTGAGTGCCTAGGCAAGCCGAGCAGGCTGACCTAGCCCTCCTGCTCCTCCTCCTCCTCCTCCATTGTCAGCTTGCATCTTCGGTAAGGAGCCCCAGAGAGTGCCTGCACCCATTTTGGACAGGGAGGGGAGGGGGAGGGGGGATGGAAATTTTTTCCGTTGCACGGATTTTTCGTTATACAAGCTGTTCGTTATACAAGGGTCCACTGTATATGTAATTAAAACTGTAAACCGCCCAGAGACTCCTTGAAGTGGTATGGGGCGGTATACAAGCAGAACACTTTCTGCCTTCTTTCCTTCCTGTCTTCCTTCATCCTCCTCCCCTCCTGTCGCTGGACTTGCTGAAGGCATCTGCACTTTTGTAAAGTGGCAATACAGCAATTTAACCTGAATACAGGTGGCTGTGAAGGGATGATGCCAGGTGCCCACAGAAAGGGCTCCGAGTGCCACCTTTATCACCCAAGTGGAGAGAGGGACACTCTTCTCCCTCTCACAAAATACCAGAACTAGGGGACATACACTCAGATTGAGGGCTGGGAGACTAAGAACAGACAAAAGAAAATATTGTTTCAACCAGCGTGTTGTTAGTCTGTGGAACTCCCTGACACAGGAGGTGGTGATGGCATCTGGCCTGGATGCCTTCAAAAGGGGATTGGACAGATTCCTGGAGGAAAAGTCCATCACAGGTTACAAACCATGATGGAGATGTGTCATCTCCAGGCTTAAAACCGGGGTACTTCAAGGACCAGATGCAAGGGAGTGGTATCAGGGGACAGATATCTAGTCTTGTGTGCTCCCAGATGTATCTGGTGGGGCCACTGTGAGATACAGGGAGCTGGACTAGATGGGCCTTTGGCCTGATCCAGCATGGCTCTTCTTATGTTCTTATGTTCTAAGGCTTCTGGAAAGTCGAGAGCTCAATGGTCAAGCAGCATGGTAACAATAAAGGGGAGAAAACCCGGGTTATAAGCGGCCCCACAGACTTCCACCACAGGTAAAAACATGCATTTCTAACCAGATTAAAAAAACACCCACCATCACCCTTGGGTCTCGGAAATGTTGCTAAAACCTGGTGAAGTGGGCGTTACCAAGTGTTTTTTTTTTTCCTTTAAAAGCCCACTGACCGTGGGGGCATGATTTTTGGAGACGCATTTTTGGTAAGTAAGAACTGGATCGAAGAGGTTGTGAGATGGCGCCCTAAGTTTGTAGCCCGGTTCAATCACATTCTGTGGAAGAAAAAAGAGATTCACAAAACCCTTCTTCTCGGCTGCTGTGACAGGATATATTTACTGCCTTTATGTGATATATGGCTTAACCGGCAGGAGAAATTCATTATCTTCTCTGCAGCAGGGTAGCAATAATAGGGTCCCCACAGATAATTTATTCCATTACTAGATGGTCTCATAGTATTACTTTTACCGAACTGATGGGAACGTTTCCTGGAATGGCATCCCCTCCCCCTCCCCACATTTAATTAAAAATTAAAAACATATCTTGCTTCATGCTACATTTGTTTCTTATTTTCCTACATCCATGAAAAACCCATTGACTGGAATTGTGTCTATTCAGCTGGGAATTTCTGCAACCTTGCATGCAGCCTTTAGTAAGTTTAGCTGGGAGGGACCTTTCTGGGCTGGGGTGACTGTCCATCTATCCAGCACTAACCCATCTTTCCCTTCTTGCCTCTGAATTCAAAGAGGGCTCTGCCTCTCTGCTCAATGCTTTAAAAAAAATTGTAAGAAACGTAAGGAAACAAAACAGGGGTGAGCACAAAACGAAACAAAATGAAACATTATTTTTCCGTTTTGTGCCCATCCCAACAGGCAACTAAAGAACTTAGGAAACGTTAGTATAAAATAACAGAAAACTGCCTTGTGCACACACCCATGCTGCTATGCATCTATACCAGCTGTGGCTTCTTGTCCACCCAGACCATGAAAATGCGCTGCCAGTCCCATGAATTATGTAGAAGTAAAAGAAAATCTACAATTCAATGAGATGCATTTTCCTGTCTAGCCCATGGCAGATGTAAGCCTGGAACAAGGTGGGGGGTGGGGCATCGGAGGAACAAGAAGATAAATGGTAAACACACACACACACACACAAACACACACACACACAAACACACAAACCATTTTTGCCAGCCAAGATAGCAAGTGTCCTTGGCCTCTATACAGAACAAGAACTACCAACAAAGCATACAGCAGGCGATGGACAACAATCAGTATTCCCATATATCTCCACCATGAAGCCAAGGCAGGGAACCAGTTCACACGTTCCACTGGACAAGAGGGGGAGCGCAGCCAGTTCTGCATGCCTGATTCTGCTCAATCAAGTAAGTCGGCCAGGAACAATCCATCAATTCTCAAGTGGCTCATTAAAGGACTTCACAGCTTCATCCCCCTCCCCCCCTCCCGACATACACAACTGTCAGCAGCCCAAGACCAAAGCAATGAGTGATGGGATAGATTTTGGTTTCTTCCTAGGCCCGTTACGCTTACAATGTGTATAGCCACCTCTTTAACTGTTAAACTTCCATTCTCCATCATCTCAGAGTGGAGGATTTTCATAATACTGTGTTCCAGCTACAGGAAGCCAGAAGTAGGCTGAATAGCAAGAAAAATGTCTTAACTGTTAGAGCAGTACAACAATGGAACTAATGACCTCGAGAAGTTCTGAGTACTCCAAGGCTGGAGGCATCCAAGGGAAAATTGGACAACCATCTGTCAGAACTGCTTTGACTTGAGCAAAGAGTTGAACACAATTGCCCTCATCTCCATATTCAAGCCGAAGAGCCAGTGTTGTGCAAGTCCATGGCCATGTGGCTGGCATGGCTGCAAGGAAACACTGTTTTACTTTCCTGCTTTTTACGGCGGTAACTATTTATCTACTTGCATTTACATGCTTTCAAACTGCTAGATTGGCAGGAGCTGGGGTTATAAACAGTAGCTCACTCTACTGCGTGGCACTCGGGATTCGAACCGCCGAGCTGCCAACATTGCAGTCAACAGTTTTGGAGCCTTAGCCCGCTGAGCCACCACTTCCCTTTTTTTGTTCAGCCTAATCCAGATTAAAACACCAGGTCTATGGCCAATGATATTTTGCCTTTAAAACAACGTATGCATGTCCCGTACATCTTCTTTTTTATTATATTGCAGAGGCGAGGCAGGTTCCCTCTACAATTACTCAATTTCCAGATCCACTGGCTGTGGTGGCCAAAAAGAAAAGGATCCACACTTACTGTGCACCTTGTTTACGATGCCAGAATCTTCCCGGAAGTGCTGCTCTACTCCTAGACAGCGTATGCAGAGCTTGTTGTTAAACAGGGGAAAAGTTGGTTGTGGTGTTGGTTAAGGGAGTTGCAGATGATACCAAATTGGGAGGAGTTGCTAATCCCCTAAATCAGGGCTGTTCAACTTTGAACAGGCCAAGGTCTACTTTTTCTGGCCCAAAATGCCTGAGGGCTACTACACTAAAACCTCTACTTACAAATTTTATCTGTTCCGAGCACATGCTCATAAGTAAAAACTTTTGTAAGTAGAGCAGGGGTTTTCCACAGGAATGCATTGAAAACCAATTAATCTCTTCTGGAGGGAATAGATTTCAATGCACCATGGCCCTTGAACTGCCCCGCTCGGCTGAGACAGTGGGCTGGCAGACCCAGAACTTTGCTGGCGCAGTGGTGGTCCTTGGGATGGGGGAGGGGTGGAGAGCTTATCCCCTCACTTTTTTAAATTGATGGCCGGCGGGCTACTTTTGAACCCTTCGTGGGCTACCAGTAGCCCGCGGTCTACCTGTTGGGCAGGCCTGCCCTAAAGGATAGGATGAAAATCCAAAAGGACCTTGACAGATTAGAGGGCTAGGCCAAAGCTAAAGGAATGGATTTCAGCAGAGAGAAATGTAGGGTGCTGCATCTAGGTAAAAAAAAAATGAATTGCACAGATATAGGATGGGGAACACCTGGCTGGAAAATAGTGCCTGTGAAAGGGATCTGGGAGTCTGGGTGGATCACAAATTGAACATGAGACGGCAGTGTGATGTGGCGGCAAGGAAAGCCAATGCGATTCTTAGTTAGATAAAGGGAAAAGACAGTACCACTCTATTGATGCCTATGTTTTGATGCTGTCATTTCAATACATCTTCCTTGAACATGAGTCAGCAGTGTGATGTGGCAGCCAAGAAAGTCAATGCGATTCTTGGTTTCATCAACATAACCTTAGTGTCCAGAGATCAAGGGAAGTGATAGTACCACTCTATTCTGCTCTGGCCAGACCCCACCTGGAGTACTGTGTCCAGTTCTGTGTGCCTCGATTTAAAAAGGATGTTGACAACCTTGAGCGGGTGCAGAGGAGGGCGACCAGGATGGTGGAAGGTCTGGAAATGTCTTATGACAGCTTAGGGAACTGGGAATGTTTAGCCTTTCCAAAAGAAGGCTGAGGGGGGATATGATAGCTATGTTTAAATATTTGAAAGGCTATCATATTGAAGAGGGAACAGGTTTGTTTTCCATGGCTTCAGACACTAGGACACGGGGCAATGTTTTCAAACTGCAGGAAAGGAGATTCCATTTGAACATTAGGAAGAACTTCATGATGGTTAGAGCTGTTCGGACGTGGAAGATGCTGCCCTGGAGAGTGATGGAGTCTCCTTCTTTGGAGGTTTTTGAGCAGAGGCTGGATGGCCATCTGTCAGAAATACTGTGATGGGGGTTCCTGCATGGCATAGCAGGGGGTTGGACTGGATGGCCCTTGAGGTCTCTTCCAACTCTATGATTCTATGCTTTTTGCAAAACTGGGGATCACTCATGAACAAGGCCCAAGAAGGTTCAGGGCACCCCAATGCAGCCCCACAACTTGTGCAAGCTACATGCCTCTATGTTCTCATTCTCAGTGTAAGAGCAGCAAGATTATCCATAGCACCCTTTCTTCTTACTACCCCCACACTTTTCTTTAAAAGACCCCCTGGGGTTGGAAAGCTGTATTTTCTCCACTATCATCCCATTTTCTTCTTTTGTAATTAGTTTGAGTTATTTCACCATGCTTTGTTACGTTCCAGGTGGACTCTTTTGTTGTTGTTTTCCGTTAAAGCAATCTAAATTCTACAAACTTCTGAATTACGATGTCACCCGGCAGCAGATCTTTGCATACAAAGCATCCAAAGTCAGGCCCTAGTTTAAAAACCAACCAACCAGCCCAAGTTTCTAGATCTCAGGGTTATAGTAGAGCCACACATGTGCTTGTCACCTACGATGCACTTTTCCTCCAGAAATAGGTCCAATCGCCTTTTTAAGTCATCTCAGCCAGATGATATCACGGTATCCTGTGGCAAAGAGTTCCACAGACTAACAACCTGCTGGGGGAAGAACTAATTTCTTTTGTCTGTTCTCACTTCCCCAACCCTTAATTTGAGAGGACGACCCCTGGTTCTGGCATTGCATGAGAGGAAAAAGAGCTTCCCTCGATCTATTTTCTCTGTCTAAGCCCTGCATAATTTGTGAGCCAAACAGTGGGCTGTGGAAAGAGTCCAGTATTTAGGGGAAAAATCCTTATGCCTTTCCCAGGCCGTCATGTAAATTCAATAAATCATGCAAAATAAGCCACCATCGGAAGTATTGATTAGCTTACATAATTTGTCCGCGTCGCAGAATTTTGGCAAACATGGATTTGTATTTATAGTACATGCACAGGCCGGTGATTAGCAGAGCTGTCCCATGACGGGCAATGCATTTCCTTGGTTTCGTTCTACTGTAAACACAACCATCTGTGTGCCAGCAAGACAGAAGAGATTTCTGCTTGCAAAAGAAGGTGGGAGGGACGGGGGAGGGAGGAGAGAGATTGGGACAGCCAGGCCAAAGCAGGGTACAAGAAGCGAAAAGAGGGATTTTGCTTAGATACTGAGATGCAGAGTTTAGCTCCTGCCTTCTTATTTAGCAAGTCATTTCGGAGGGCAGGTGCAGCATGGCAAGAGACCCTGTTCTCTCCAGACCCCCCTCCCTTTCGTTTCAGTTGTGGGGCCACAGGATAACGCTTCAAATGCTGGACGGACCACGTGTGGAAGGATGCATGGAAGAAGATGGACCTTAATCGGTCATGGGAGGAACTTTTTACTTAGTCTTGTGCACTTTTTAAAAATCCAAACTCGGTTTCTGGGAGGGAGAGTCTGTGGCATACTCAGCTGCCAGACGTATGAATGAATTTAGAATTATGCTTTGGGACAGGATGCTGTTGCAAATTTACACCCATGTAAGGGTGTTATTTTTGAATTTTAATATTTGTACACTGGTACCTTGTGAATTTAAATTAGTCTTTAAAGCACAAATGTGTCTGTCTGTCTGTCTGTCTGTCTGTCTGTCTGTCTGTCTGTCTGTCTGCCTGTCTGTCTAGGGATGGGATTTTTAAAATTGGACTCCCAGGTCTGGCAGCCTCCTCTAAAACTCAAAGAATAATTGAGCTGGAAGGGACCTCTAAGGCCATCTAGTCCAACCCCCTTCTTGAGGCAGGGATTCAAATCAAAGCATCTCTAACAGATGTCTATCGAGCTTTCTTTTGAATGCCTCCAGCATTGGAGTGCTCACCACCTCCCGAGGTAGTTCGTAAAAGGCGAAAGATTTATATGACCTGAAGAGAAACCAGTTTCACTGTTATACTGCTCTAACAGTTAAGAACTTTTTTCATGACACTCAGCCTACATCTGCCTTCTTGGGGCTTGATCCCATTATGACATGTCCTCCACACTTTCCCCCGTACACCTTCGCAAGTTGCAGGGAATCCTCGCGGCTTCCATGATGCAGCAAATTATGGAACCGGACGTCCTTTAATTCTCAAAACCCGTCCCTACAAAACTTTTCATTCTACTACATACTTAAATCATAGTACATACAGAACTATGAATGCTCCTTGTGTGTGTGTGTGTGTGTGTGTGTGTGTGTGTGTGTGTGTGTTGCATTGTTACAGTCGTGACCGACTCTTCATGACTCCAAGTCCATGGAGTTTTCTTAGCAGGAATACTGGAATGGTTTGCCAGTTCCTACTCCAGGCGCCTACAGCACCTGGTATTCCCTGGTGGTCTCCCATCCAAGTACTAACCAGGGTCGACCCTGCGTAGCTTCCAAAATCAAGCAAGATTGGATGTGCTTAGGGCATCTAGACAACTTATGAAATCCTTGTCTGCTATCAAAATTTAATGAAAGTTGAGATTGGCAACATCTTTATTGACTCATCTCCTGTGCCTTTGAACATTAAAAGCACAGGAGCTGAGTCCCAGTGATACAGTAGTTAAACTGCAATGTTGCAGTCAAGCCTCTGCTCACAACCTGACTTCATTCCTAGCGGATTCAGGTAGCCGGCTCAAGGCGAACTCAGCTTTCTGTCCTCCCGAAATCAGCAAACTGAGTACAGAGATCATTGAGGGCAAAGTGTTGTTTGTACAGTGGTACCTCAGAAAACAAATTTAATTCGTTCTCCGAGGCAATTCATTATCTGAAAAAATTTGTTACCTGAAACACAGTTTCCCATAGAAATGAATGGGAAACCAATTAATTTGTTCCAGAGCCTAGGAAAATGACAGAGACACCTGGGGTTTTTTTTTGCTCAAAACTCTTTATAAAGAGCACTTTAAAGATACAGATATGATGCAGCCCAGGATAACACTTTTTTACTGATGCATGCTGGAAATTCGTTATCCAAGGCAGCCCATGGGGAAAATTCATTATCCGAGGTAGCCCATAGGAAAATTCGTTATCTGAGCCAGCCCTATAGCTGGAAATTGTGATTCATTATCTGAAAAAATCGTTATTGGGACATTTGTTATCTGAGATATTAATCTGTGCAGACAGTGCTCTAGCACTATGGGATGGGTTATAGGTCAAAGCAACAAGTACAAATGCTGGTAAATGCAAACTTCAACCTTATGACCATTTAGACAGAACTAGGTTTTGTTAGGTTGAATGCAGCATATTCTGCAATCAGCTTCCTTGCAGGTCTAAACCAAATTCTGCACATGACTTCTTGAAGCAAATCCAGAAGTCCCCACCCCCAGAATTTCTGCACTCTTTCCTGCAGATTAGGTAGCTAAAACACTAACTGCAAATTAGGTAGCAACATCACAGGAGCACAAATCAAACATTGCCATCTGTCAGAAAAGTTTAACATCACAGGGGTGAGTGAGAGGGGAAAGTTGCCTCTAAAAACCAGCCCAAGGGGAAATTTCACAGCTAGCTTTTAAGGGAACTGAAGTAAGTCTGACTCATTGCCAAAGAGAACATTCCACTGAAATGACACGTCTGCCGTGTAAACATAACAAAGGGGGTACCTCTGCTCACAAAACCTGGCCTTCCAAAATGCCAGAGGCGATTGGTGAAGGGGGTTTAGTTTGCATGTTCCTGCTGAACCAGATTTAGGATGAAAACTGTTTTCACACCTTGATTTTCCACAAGTACCCTCTTCCCTCTTTTTAAAGCTGCAGATTTTGGTAAAATGAATTAGTGACCTAATGGCTGCTTTCTGAGCGGTCAGTCAAAAACATATTTAAAAGTGACAATGCATAGGAAGTAAGAAGCCACCGGAAAACTTGGGAGACGACAGGTTTTTCCCCAGAGCTTGGAAAATAACTTTTGATGAGTCGTTCACAACAAGTTATGCTCTCTCTCTCCATGCTGTAGCTTGCAAGAAAATGATTGTCACAAATCGATTCTCACTCCAACCCAAGATTGAGGCCCTGGTCGAAAAGGCATTGAGATTACGCTTCCCATGTTTTTGGACCACCCAAATGATTTAGGTGGCCAAACTTTGGCCCTCCTGATGTTTTTGACCACAACTCCCAGATTTCCAAGCCTGTATTGCCAATGGCAAAGGACTGTGGGAGTTGTGGTCCAAAACATCTGGAGGGCCGAAGTTTGGCCACCATTGAGAGAGGAAGCAGTGGGGCCGAGAGGGTCGTTTCCTTATTTTTTTCCAGCTGAAGCACTCGAAATGAAGCAAGGGGTGGTAGCAGAATCTTCCCGCTTCTGCTTTGCAGTTTCACCTCTACCAGTTACCGACGTCTGCCTGGGGAAAGTCTAGGCACCTTTGGGGACCCGAAGGCCTAGCATTCGGAATGCCCCATCCCCAGCCATTGCTGCATCCCAGTGGTCCAAAACCTGACTCCTCAGCCCAAACCTCCTAATGACCTCCCCCAGTGGTTTCATGTAGATATTAAACAGCATGGTGGACAGTATAGAGCCCTGGGGAACCCCATGACACATCCGCCATGGGCCAGAGCAAGTATCCCTCATCACCACCTTCTGGACCCGATCAGCCAGGTAGGAGCAGAACCACCGTAGAACGGTGCCTCCCACTCCTATCCCAGCCAATCTGTCCAGAAGGACACCATTGCTGACTGTCAAAAGCCTCTGAGAAGTCCCGGAGGATCAACAGGGACACACTCCCTGTTTCTGTCCAGGCAAAGGTCATCATACAGGGCAACCAAGGCAGTCTCTGTCCCATAACCCAGCCTAAAACCCAATTGAAATGGATCTAGATAATCCATTTCATCCAGGAGAGCCTGGAGCTGTTCAGCCACCACATGCTCCAACACCTGGGTCAAATAAGAGAGGTTTGCCACTTGGTGGTATTTAGCCACCAGCTCTGGATCCAGATTAGGCTTTTTTAAGGAGTGGCCGAATCACCGCCTCCTTTAACGAGGCAGGGACTACTCCCTCTATTAATGGGGAGTTGATGGCCTCCAGGATCCAGGTGCTCCCCACCCCCCAGCAGATTCCTTTATTAGCCAGGATGGGCAAGGGTTGCGTTGTGTACCGGTGGCATGGACAAATCCAAGCACCCTGTCCACATCCTCGCGTTTCAACAACTGAAATTCATCCAATAAAAATAAACTTTCCTTAGACTGACGCAGCTGCTTAGATGAGCAGCGAAACGTTTCAATCTCTCAAGAAAAGAAGTCCAGTTGCCATGACTCAACTTCCAGATAAACTCACCTGGATGACTGAGACTCCTCACAGATATTTCCAGGGTTGTTGCTGGTTTTTAAAAGATATTTTATGGTGTCAAAAAGTGCAGAGCTTAAGCGCACTATGACCTGCTTCAAATATAAGTACCGTTTTCTTAGTGGAAAAAGAGGTTTGGACAAGGACAAGGCCACACAGCTATTTTGCCTACCTCTGCTTTAGCATATTTATTTTTTATCTTCAGTGAATGTGTCACTGTGAGCCGCCCAGAGTTCCCTCCTGGGAAGATGGGCAGGATATATGTCTAACAAATAAATAAATAAATAAATAAATAAATAAAATGCACTGTCTACACGCAGTCATCTAGACTGAAAATGCTACTGAATAACGATGACTGACCTCTACTCAATACCCCCTTTGCAATTATGGGATGCTTCCGATAATGTGCTGACTTTAAATTGTAGCCTCCAAACAATACCCTTCTGGATCCTGAATCAATCTCCGGTCTTGGAGGTATCAACACCCTCGGCCATTCTATTACCGGGAGATGACCTCAAAGAAATTGTTCCAAGATCGGGCTGAAATTGCCTCTCCTAGCATCAGACCTGATATTCATCAGTTATTCTTTGTTTACTCTTTAAATTGTTGTCCAGTTGTTCAGTCGTGTCTGACTCTTCGTGACCCCATGGACCAGAGCTCGCCAGGCCTTCCTATCTTCCACTGCCTCCCGGAGTTTGGTCAAATCCATATTGGTTGCATCGATGACACCGTCCAACCATCTCATTCTCTGCCGTCCCCTTTTCCTTTTGCCTTCAATCTTTCCCAACATCAGGGACTTTTCCAAGGAGTCCTCTCTCCTCATGAGGTGGCCAAAGTACTGGAGCCTCAGCTTCAAAATCTGTCCTTCCAGTGAACATTCGGGGTTGATTTCTTTCAGGATGGATAGGTTTGATCTCCTTGCAGTCCAGGGGACTCTCAAGACTCTACTCCAGCACCACAGCTCAAAAGCATCGATTCTGCAGCGATCAGCCTTCTGCCTTCTTTATAGTCCATCTATATAAAGCATCTATATACAGCATCTATTCTGTAACAGACAGCTGTCACTCAGCTGTTATTGCTTTTGACTTTTAAGACGGAGGATGACAGGAAGCTTTATGTCAGAGTGTCAAACATCGGGCAGGGATGGCAGACGCTTTACCCAGGGCTATTTTAGGATCAGCCCGTCATGTCACTATGCAAATATATACAGAGTCCTAAAAGCCAGATCCTTTCCTGTTACAGCTGCCTGCTGAAACGTAGGTCAGCAGCCAGAGACCTCAATGTTTCCCTCCACCTTAAAGCATTTCAGAGCAAACCGTCTCCAGATTCCAGATATATCAGACTACAAGCCCCATAAACCCCAGACAGCATATACTGTTTTTACTCAAATATAAGCCTAGTTTTTCAGCCCTAATTTTGGGCTGAAAAGGGGGGTCCTCAGCTTATATTCGGGTCTATACTTTTAGCCACTGAGGCAAGTTTGGGTCGGTGGCTAAAAGTCATTTTAAACTTTGTGTGCCGCTTCTCATGACCCCCCCCCCATGTTTAAAATGACTTTTTAAAAAGTCATTTTAAAACAATGTTTAAAATGACTTTTAGCCACCAACTCAAGCACTTGTCTCGGTGGCTAAAAGTCATTTTAAACATCACACACACACACCCAGCTCACAAAGGAGGAGTTGCCAGGCCCTGCTGCATTTCCCACCTTAGGCTTATACTTGAGTCAATAAATTTTCCCAGTTTTTTGGGTTTAAATTAGGGCCCCGGACTTATACTCGGGTCGACTTATACTCAAGTATATACGGTACGTCCTGTCACCCATGAATAATGCAAATCAATATACATTAGATAGATAGATAGATAGATAGATAGATAGATAGATAGATAGATAG
>JAHTLZ010000007.1:48368058-48425140 GCA_023846285.1 Phrynocephalus versicolor | reverse complement strand
TAGATAGATAGATAGATAGATAGATAGATAGATAGATAGATAGATAGGGGGGAAAAGAAATACAGGGAACTTCTCTTCCCTCTCACACAATACCAGAACCAGGGGTCACCCACTCAAATGGAGGGTTGGGAGAGTGAGAACAGACCAAAGACATGTTGTTAATCTACGGAACTCCTTGCCACAGGATGTGGCGATGACAGCAGTCCTAGATGCCTTTAAAAGGAGATTGGACAGATTTCTGGAGGAAAAGTCCATTGCAGTTGACAAGCCATGATGGAGATGTGTGTTCTCTCTAGGCTTCAAAAAAGGGTACTTCAAAATGCCAGATGGAGAGGGCTGTCATCAGGCAGAAGGTATCTGGTTGTCTCAGGTGCTCCAAAGGCATCTGGTAAGGCCACTGGGAGATACAGGAAGCTGGACTAAATGGGCCCTTGGCCTGATCCAGCAGGACTCTTAAGTTCTTTATTCTTGCATTAGGGTGCCATTTTTTTTTTACCTTTAAGCAAATACAAGTTTGGGCAGGTTTGCTCTAAGCTTCGAAAAGTTCCTCCCCCCACCCCCAATCTCTGGACTACAGCTCCCAGATTCTCCCAATTATTGTAAGCCATGCTGATGGGGAATTCTAGAGGCTGCAATAAAATAAAATAAAAAGGACTATTTCAAAGGTCTGCTTTTGCTTTGAAAATTTAAATGCACCTTTCGTGGGCTGCAGATATAAGAGAAAAAAAAACCCAAGAGGACCACACAAGACAGAGGTCAGGCCACCCACTCATCTCATGAGAGAAATGATCCCTCGGAAATGGATCTGAATGTTCCGGGCAGCCTTCTTAAATTTAGATTGCCAATTCTAATCAAATCCAGTGATGGTAAGGACAAAACCCAAGACCTGGAGACAAACAAAATTAATTGAAATGGTGAAGGCCCAAGAATATGGCTTTCAATCAATGTTTCCTTATCAACTTAATTGGCAGCGCGGCAATTTTAAGGCAATTATTTCACGTCCCTGGTGATTTAGCCACAAGCAGACAGAATTCCAATTCCTTATTCCTTCCCTCTATTTTCCTCGACTTCTTATGACTTTTTATCAACAGTGACGCAACGGTAGACTTGAGAAAAAAACCCCAATCTCAGGCCTTGTGGCTTTCCCGTTTTGCCAAGCTAAACCCGCTCGGCGTCAGTGGTCTATTACAGACAATTTCTTAAACAGCAGAAGGAAATTCAAACTGCCACCGAGAGTTAAATCTGTTTTGTGGTCTGGGAGGGAAATGAATATTGCTAGTGCCAAAAAGAGCCCTGCTGTATTGCTTTCCAGATCATGATATGTAAAATTATTCCCTTCTGCAAGAGGGGGAAAAAAATTCCAAAACCAGAAACAGGAGACAGGAATGATTGCAAAGAGTACATCTTATTTATCCTTAATGATAAATTGGTTTTCCATATCAATTTCAATGCCACTTCATGGCCTGTTTTACATCCTGGTCCCACTGGAGCTAAAACCCATGTTTTCTGATTCCCTTCTTCATTCTTAAGCTTGAAAAAAAGTTTACTTTTTTTGGAATGGAAAAAGAATTAGGGGTCTTTTTTTAAAAATTACACCTCCATTTCAGTGGTCAGAGAGGTAACTGTCTTAGTCTGTTTCAGCAACAAAAGCAGAAAACCTACACATCTCACAGGCCTTTTTAAATGAACAGAATTATTTTAGCATGTGCTTTCACAGAGGCAATCTACCTGAACTTGCGCCTGAGGACCCAGGTAATGTACGGTATACAGTGGTACCTTGTATAAAGGAATTAATTCGTTCCAAATGAAATTCTGTTAAGCAAATGTTCCTTTGTACAAATTTCCCACAGGAATGCATTGAAAACGGATTAATCCCTAATCGCAGACGTTTTTCTGCTGTACAGATTCGCCCCATTGGTGATTCTGTTAAGCAATTTTCTGCTATCTCTGGAATTTTTTCCCCCTTAAGCGGATTTTCTGTTAAATAAATAGCTTGTTATACGAGGGTCTACTGCAGTGGTTCTCAACCTGTGGGTCCCCAGATGTTCCTGGACTGCAATTCCCAGAAGCCTTCACCACTCGCTGTGCTGGAAGGGGTTTCTGGGAGTTGTAATCCAGGAACATCTGGGGACCCACAGGATGAGAACCATTGGTCTACTGTATACTTCCCCATAGTACTTGAAGCACTCTCTGTGTGTTTTACAATTAAATTTTACAAGCTACACATTGCCCCCCCCCCATGAGCTAGGTACTCATTTTAATGACCGGAAGAATGGAAAGCTGAGTGAACCTTGAACCTGCAACCTGGGACTGAACCCCCCAGTCGAGAGCGCAGGTATAGCTGTAGGACAGCAGCTTAACCACTGAGCCACAAGTGGTTATTTGTATTATTTAATAATATAATTAAACAAATAAATAGCACAACAGCTGGATGCAGCCAGTGACAACTCTCCTATCCCATCGCACTTTCTTCTGTTGCTATATCTGATCAATGGTGAGGCATAAGAGCTTGTTTGATAGCCTTATGGTGCAGTGGTTAAATTGCAGTACTTTAGTCAAGACTGCTCACGACCTGAAATCAAACCTGATGGGCTCATAAGAACATAAGAAGAGCCATGCTGGATCAGGCCAAAGGCCCATCGAGTCCAGCTTCCTGTATCTCACAGTGGCCCCACCAAATGCCTCTGGGAGCGCACGAGACTAGATATCTATCTCCCGATACCACTCCCCTGCATCTGGTTCTTGAAGTACCCCGGTTTTAAGCCTGGAGATGACACATCTCCATCATGGTTTGTAACCTGGGATGGACTTTTCCTCCAGGAATCTGTCCAATCCCCTTTTGAAGGCATCCAGGCCAGATGCCATCACCACCTCCTGTGGCAGGGAGTTCTACAGACTAACAACGCGCTGGGTGAAAAAATATCTTCTTTTGTCTGTTCTTACTCCCCCAGCCCTCAATTTGAGTGTATGTCCCCTAGTTCTGGTATTTTGTGACTCGTTAAACATGCCGGCTCAGCTAGCCATCTCAAGCTTCACTCAGCCTTCCATCCTTCTGAGGTCAGTAAATTGAGCACCCAATCTTGCAGGGGTGGGGGCAATGCCTAACCGTTATAATTAAAATGTAAACTGCCTGGAGTGTGCCTTAAGCTCTATGGAGTGATATCTAAGCAGCACATTTTACTTTGCTTTTCTTTATCTAAAGCCAGGAAAGTGAGCTGTGGTCTGCATCCCAGCTCACTCCTGAGTCAGCATGGCAGCAATTGAGTCTTGCTTTGCCCACATGGTGGGAAAATATCCAAATCAGTACCTGCTGGAACTGCTACCCTGCCTGGGTTGCGCTAGCTCTCCCCGTTGCCAGATACAGCACGGAAGACTTTTCCCCAGTTGAACCCCCCCCCCCAAAAAAAAACCAGCTACGGATGAGATCAACATCCCTTCTGGCGTAATGGTTCTATGATACTGCTTGTACGGAGGTGCCTTCACAAAGTTCCTGATGACATGCATAGGGCTTTCCACCTACAGATGTTGTGATGACCATACCCAGGTTGGGCACAGAATCAGTTGCCCACCACACCCCTGGCTCTGTATGGAAAACAGGCACAGGATATGTAGAAAAAAGCAAAGTAAAGTGTTATATACCACCCCATACCACTTCAAGTAGTCTCTGGGCGACTTACAGTTTTTAATTACAGTATGGAAGCCACACACACACACACACACCCCGCAAGCTGGGTACTCATTTTACCGACCTCAGAAGGATGGAAGGCTGAGTCACCCATGAGCCTGCTACCTGGGATTGAACCCCAGGTCGTGAGCACAGTTTTACCTACAGTACAGGCATTTAACCACTGCACCACACACAGGGCTCCTTCAAAGAGCAGAAAAGCATTGGGAGTACACTCAGGCATTCCTGGGGACACAGTACGCAGCTGGCCAATCCTTCACTTCCAGAACCATGGCACTGTTTTCCATGCTTGTTTATGTTTCATATATGTTGTGCACAGTGCTCGGATGCGGGGGGGGGGGGGAGAGAGAGAGAGACGACTGGAAAAGGCTTCAAAACTGAAACGGAAGTGATGGATTACATTAATCCCAGCTACGAAACGCACACAGGTTGCAAGCCTGCTCCCACGAACGCAAAGCACCGGCACGCCACCTTGCCTTCTGACGGCCGATCACAACTGCCTACTTAGTACACGATGGATGCACCTCAACGGAAGGCCGGCTGCAATTGCTATAAGCAAATCAATTGCCAGGTTAAATATTCTATTAACCTGCTTTTAAAAGGAAATGGGTTATGCTCCGTTTGCTAACATCTTGCGCAGCGCAGTTTACTGGGCAGCAAGTCAATCCATCAGAGGCAGAAGGAGAGCTCTTTCCTCAACTTTTAAGATCTTCGGGGAAGGCTCTTCTCTCAGTTCCACCCTCTCCTCAATCTCATTTAATGAAGGTATGAAAGAGGGCCTTCTCGGTGGCTGCCCCTCTGGACTTTGGAATGTGCTGCCCTGAGAACCCAGGATGGGCCCCCTCTCTCGTGTCCTTCTGTCATTGGGCAATGCCTTTCCTTTTTAGGCTGGCATTTAAGCAAAAGGGGGGGTGCATATTATTATCTAGAGAAGTATGTATTTCACAGAATCTGAGAACCATAGAGTTGGAAGGCGCCTACAATACTATCAAGTCCAAACCCTTGCTCGGTGCAGGAATTCATTAAACCTGGAGGTTTTAAAATGTTTTTATTTAATTTTGGTTTTAATATCAACTAATGTTTAACTGATTTTTAAATATATGTTTGATTCACATTTTAAACCTATGAGCACTGTATAAGTTTTAACGGTTGCGAGCCAACATGGTTCCCCTATGGGGTGAAAAGAGGCATATAATTAATGTAAACAAGCAAACAAAACATCTACAGGCAATATGGCCAGATGCGTTAATTGGATGCTTGCGTTTTCACCCAATGGGCACCCCCTATCGGTATGACCCCGAATCTTGCCAATTCAACAGGCCTAGACTCCTAAAAGGACAATACAGTATGCTCTGGACCAGTGGTTCCTAAACTCCAATTCCCCCAGATGTTCTTGGACTAAGAGGCCCAGAAGCCCTCACCGCCTCACCACTAACTTTGTTGGCCAAGATTTCTGGAAACTGTAGTCCAAGAACAGTTGAAGACACAAGGTTGGGAATCATTACTCTATTCTCTGTGATATCTCACCCCAATCTCACTGGTCCGGGGTAATATATAAATTTGATTCCTCCTTTTAGCTCTATCACAGTGGGGGACTTTTGGCCCTTGAGATACTTTGGACTCCATCTCCCACCATCTCTTAATCACCAGGGGTCGTCAGGCTGGTTTGCACTGATAGAGGGGGATCAGATTGTCTCTGGATTAAACCAAGCTCCTCCAGGCAAAAAAGGCAGTCTTCTTCACACAAACATCTAGTTTCACCAAGATAAAGGTCCTAGTTGAGGCTTCTCCCTGATGTACTGTATTATATTTCTAAATACAGGGATTTATTTACCTCTCACAGAGGTGGCAGCCTCAGGCATAGTCTATCTGCTACTTATCAGGGTGTGCTTTTCAACAATACCCAGACAAAGCAAAAAGCCTTCACCACCAAGGCCATAGCTAACAAACCATACTTTATAGGTTTCAGCACCTTAGGCCATTGTTCACCTTAAGGCTATGGATGCTATTGTCTGCCTAACGAGCCTGTTCAGGCCATTGTTCATCTTATCAGACTATTTCAGACCAGAGTGACAACAAGTCAAAGCTGACTATAAGATGGAGGACTTCCACCAGCTGTATTCAGTCTGATGAAGCTGTCTGGATGAGCAGTGAAACGTTTCTATGTCTCAAGAAAAAAAGGTCCAGTACCCATGACTCAACTTCCAGATAAACTCACCTGGATGACTGTGAATCATCCAGGTGAGATTCCATTTGAACATTAGGAAGAACTTCATGACAGTTAGAGCTGTTCGACAGTGAACGATGCTGCCACAAAGGAGGGTGGTGGAGTCTCCTTCTTTAGAGGTTTTTAAGCAGAGGCTGGATGGCCATCTGTCAGAAATATTGTGATGGGGTTCCCGCATGTTGGACTGGATGGCCCCTTGAGGTCTCTTCCAACTCTATGATTCTATGATCTTCACAGACTTATTTATTTGCTTATTTATATTTAAGCGGTTAGATTTTGTCTTCATCCCAGGCAAATATGAAATGATTCAGTCCTGACACGAGTTTACCATTCCTACAGAACCACGGGAGAGTTAATTCATCAGGGAATTTGAGGGTTATCTAATGCTGCCTCCTGGCACGGCAAGAAAACCACAACGAAACAGAATTATAGAATTGCTGAGGCGGAATGAAATGCCACAATAGACATTACACCTCTGCTCCTAAATGTCTAACCAGATGTCTAACTAAATTCGGCATTATTCAAACATCAGTTAGCCGTTGACTGGGAGCAGTCATGACACCCCAGTCCTGAATCCGAGTACAGTACAAAACTTTAAAATCCTACCTTGCAGCTACTTCAAGTGGTCTACCTTCCCGATTTATTCTGGCCTTCATCAAGAAGCTGGGTGGGGCAGTTTAAACATTAACAAGGCTGCACCTACTTCCTCCAGACAAGCATAACATAATGTTCAGGGATTATAATATTTGTGTATTTCCGCTCTAGAGATTCGGCAATGCATTTGCCAAAGGAAAGAAACACTGAGAGGCACCTAGAATCATAGAATCATAGAATTATAGAGTTGGAAGAGACCTCATGGGCCATCGAGTCCAACCCCCTGCCAAGCAGGAACCCCTTCACAATATTTCCGACACATGGCCATCCAGCCTCTGCTTAAATACCGTCAAAGAAGGAGACTCTACCACCCTCCGTGGCAGCATATTCCACTGCCGAATAGCTCCAACTGTCATGAAGTTCTTCCGAATGTTCAAATGGAATCTCTTTTCCTGTAGTTTGAAACCATTGCCCCGAGTCCTAGTCTCTGAAGCCATGGAGAACAAACCTGTTCCCTCTTCAATATGATATCCCAGCATCCCAAAAATGCAAATTCAGGACCAAATGGAAACACTTACCACCTTTTCAGAAGGGCATGGTGGCCCAGCGGGCTAGAACGCTGAAACTGTTGGAATCCCGGGTGCCACGCAGTGGAGTGAGGTCCTGCTGTTAACCTCAGCTCCTGCCAACCTAGCAGTTCGAAAGCATGTAAATGCAAGTAGATAAATAGGTACTGCCATAAAAAGCGGGAAGGTAAAACAGTGTTCTGTGCACAGAAATGTGTTCAACCATGCCGGCCACATGGCCACGGACTTGCACAACACTGGCTCTTTGACTTGAAAATGGAGATGAACACTGGCCCTAAAGTCAGGCACAACTAGCATGCATGGGGGGGGGACTTTACCTTTACTATCACCTTTTTAATGTGCCTGCAAATATTATTGACCAGCATTTAGAATATTGGTTCGTGAAAATCTATCAGTAGGCATGAAAATGAGAAGGATAGACTAAAAGAATGAAGAGAATATGCTGTTAAAGTATTTTGAAACTGAACAGAGAGTTGGAAGAGACCTCCAGGGCCATCCAGTCCAGCCCCCTACCATGCAGGAACCCCCATCACAGTGCTCCCGACAGATGGCCATCCAGCCTCTGCTTAAAAACCTCCAAAGAAGGAGACTCCACCACCCTCCTTTGTGGCAGCATCTTCCACTGCCAAACAGCTCTAACTGTTCTTCCTAATGTTCAAATGGAATCTCTTTTCCTGTAGTTTGAAACCATTACCCCGAATCCTAGTGTATGAAGCCATGGAAAACAAACCTGTTCCCTCTTTAACTTTTTTCTCCCCTCTCTTTGTTGTGTATCATTTGAGTGGAATTGTGATGGTTTTAATCATTTGTGCTGCTCTGTTTGTAAACCGCCCAGAGTTCCTTTGGGAAAATCAGTGTGGTATATAAACTTAAAAATAAATAAATAGAATATATGCTACAAAAAGTTTGTTTGTTAAACAGTGGCACAGAAGTATACGGGATTTGAGGCGAGTTCCTGAATCTGGTTCAAGCAGTTCTGGATTCCAAGATTAGATGTCCGTGCATCATCTGATGTTGTGTTGAAAGCTAACATACCAAACTGTCTCCAAGCAGACATCAAACAACTAGGCAAGGTGCGACATAGACTGTGAGCACCCAGCTGACCACCATTCCAGTGATCAAGGAGGGGGTGATCAAAGACTCTGCTGTTTTGTTTGATATTCTGGGTGTTAAACCATCTCTGGGACTTTGAAGCAGCCTTAACACCAGACTCCATCCTGATACCATCGTGTGGTGCATTCCATCCCACCCAAAAGATTCTCAGCGCCTGATAGACAACATCTTCTATCAAGACTGCATTTTTGGTACAACGCTTTGATAAAGATAGCATGTGACTATCGAAAGCTTAGCTTATATTTTTTTATTTTTTTGTTTTAGTAGTGACCAATAAAGGTATCACCAAGCCTCTTTGGAATTCCAGTGAAGAAACACTCAACGCTTTGCAGTAACTGAGAGGGAGCCATAACAGAGACGCATCTGAACTTGAAGGACATTATTCTTAAGAGGAACTCACCAGTTACATGACTGCTTCGGCACAGCCAGGCTGCCACCACCATGATCATTAGCATTGTTTCCATCTCTCTCTTGATACAGTCTTGTCTATCAAGGTGTTCCAAGATCAACATTTATTACCAGAAGTCCAGAAAAATACAAGGAATCATAGAATCATAGAGTTGGAAGAGATCTCAAGGGCTATCTAGTCCAACCTCCTGCCATGCAGGAACCCCATCACAATATTTCCGACAGATGGCCACCCAGCCTCTGCTTAAAAACCTCCAAAGAATAAGACTCCACCACCCTTTGTGGCAGCATATTCCACTGCCGAACAGCTCTAACTGTCATGAAGTTCTTCCTAATGTGCAAATGGAATCTCTTTTCCTGTAAGAAATAAGTCTCTGGTAGCCACTTCTGATTCTGCAGCTTGGAGATGTTTATATAAATACATAACCTGAAAATCAAGTAATACTGCCCTTGCCTCTTGACGCAGCCGAGAAAATGGCATGAGACTTTGGAAATTCCTCCTAAAATGCCTTCAGAGCTCATTTAATTAATAGTGACTTTTGGAAGTAACTTAGAGGTTACTCATTATAACCTAAAACAGCTTTGTTGAATATTAGTTACATAATTGGGTGACTAGTATTTGTAGATCATTAGGTAATTTGTAATCAGTTACATTCAAGCTCAGAGGTTTGTTGGTTGTACATAGCATAGCAAATGTGGGAGATGTTAATTGTTGCCTCTCCCACATTCAGGGTGGATTTCATTTAAATCAAATTAATTTAAATCATGATTTGAATTTTTTAAAAAATTTATTTTTTGAGGATTTAAGGGCAGGGGTAGTTGCCATCGCCCAGGGCCCAAGGAGTGGATTCCAACTACTGTACTACAACTTTACATACAAAATCTGCCATCTTGAATCTACCAGCAGCATCACGGGAAGCTAGCATCAAATCCTTGATAGCACATGCTGGCAGCATAAAGTTGACATTTGGTGAGAGCAATGGGATGTATAGTCCAGCATTGGTGAAAGCTAATTTAACAGTTTTGTACACATCAACTCAACTTTTCTCACACATTGCTGTCTACATTACAGGCAGGGTTTTTTTGGTTTGTTTCCTTTTTCATGCTGGTCCCCTTGCTCTGTCTCAGGTCTTAAAGACACAATGGAACAAAGAAAGAAGTGGAGGACATAAGAACATAAGAAGAGCCATGCTGGATCAGGCCAAAGGCCCATCTAGTCCAGCTTCCTGTATCTCACAGTGGCCCCTCCAGATGCTTCTGGGAGCGCACAAGACTAGAGATCTGTCTCCTGATACCACTCCCCTGCATCTGGCCCTTGAAGGACCCCAGTTTTAAGCCTGGAGATGACACATCTCCATCACAGTTTGTAACCTGGAATGGACTTTTCCTCCAGGAATCTGTCCAATCCCCTTTTGAAGGCATCCAGGCCAGATGCCTTCACTACCTCCTGTGGCAGGGAGTTCCACAGACTAACAACGCGCTAGGTGAAAAAATATTTTCTTTTGTCTAGTCTTACTCTCCCAGCCCTCAATTTGACTGGATGTCCCCTAGCTCTGGTATTATGTGAGAGGAAGAAGAGTGTCCCTCTATCCACTTTACTCATGCCCTGCATTAGTTTGTACGTCTCAATCATACCCCCCCAGGCGGCTTTTTTCCAGACTAAAGAGCACCAAATGTTTTAGCCTTTCCTCATAAGGGAGGTCTCCCAGCCCAGTAATCATTTTAGTTTTGAAGGAGTGGGAATCCTAGATTTCTTGCAGGAACTCTCCAGAAATTGCACTAAATATAATAATAAAGGCTGTGGTCTTGAACAACATTATTAGAAAGTGAGTCCTACAGCAACGCTGTGGAAACATGTTATAAGGTTGATCTGCTAATCCCCCCTCCTGAGACGTAATGACTTGTGGAAATGAGTCATCCCCAAGACATCTGAACCGAAATAATGTATGTCAGCAGTTAATTTCACTGATCCCCCTTTGAGTTTAGTGGACTTTGCTATGGCAAACCTTCAAGCCAGAACCAACTTACAGAGATCTTAATGGGGTTTTTCAGGTAAGAGATAATGGGTGAGTGGTTCCACCAGTTCCCTACCCCCAGAGTGGGGATTCCACCAAGGCTTCGTGACTGAGACCTTGTCAGTCACTTAGAATCATAGAATCCTAGAGTTGGAAGAGACCTCAAGGGCCATCCAGTCCAACCCCCTGCCATGCAGGAACACCCCCCCCTCAAAGTACCCCCGACAGATAGCCATCCAGCCTCTGCTTAAAAACCTCCCAAGAAGGAGACTCTACCACTCTCCTTTGTGGCAGCATCTTATTCCACTGCCAAACAGTTCTAACTGTCATGAAGTTCTTCCTAATGTTCAAATGGAATCTCTTTTCCTGTAGTTTGAAACCATTGCCCCGAGTCCTAGTCTCTGAAGCCAAGGAAAACAAACCTGTTCCCTCTTCAATATGACATCCTTTCAAATATTTAAACATAGCTATCATATCCCCTCACAGCCTTCTTTTAGAGAGGCTAAACATTCCCAGTTCCCTTCATCCACTTCTTCTATCATCACTATAATGAAAACAAGCAAAGGATAGTCAGATGCCAAAAGCTATAAGCCAATCTCCTGGCTATGCCACTCATGGAAAGTGTTTGAACAAATGATATCAAACTTCACCCCTAAAACTGAAACTCTTCTAATGCCAGAACAGGCAGGCTTTAAACCTGGCAAGAACCAGAGGGCTGAAATCTTAAATCTAACCAGCCCATAAAGCCAGTTTTCAAAGACATAAAATAACTGGAACAGTGTTACAAAAGCAGATAATACTATCCACCATCAATTATGCTCCAAAAGCTCTATCGCTTTATGAAAGATAATGGACTAATAGAAATGGTTGCTGTTCTACTTCAAAACTGGGTTCTTTTGTTAAATTTTGAGGGAGGCATAGTCATTAGAGAAATCAAAGAAATGGGTCCCACACTGGATAGTGTCCTGCCACTATTACATTTTAACATTTACACAAATGATCAAGCAGCATTCCCACACTCCAGAAGCTTCATCTATCCTATGACCTTGCCTTGGCAGTCCAAGGGGAAACCTTAGAGCAGGCATGTCCAAACTTCAGCCCTCCAGGTGTTTTGGACTACAACTCCCACAGTCCTTTGTCATTGGCAATCTAAGCTTAGAATTCTGGGAATTGTGGTCCAAAACATCAGGAGGGTTTGGACATGCCTGCCTTAGAGGCCAACATGAACATATCCCTTGCATTAGACCAGTGGTTCTAAACCCGTGGGTCCCCAGATGTTCCTGGACTGCAACTCCCAGAAATCCTGGCCAGCACAGCTAGTGATGAAGACTTCTGGGAACTGCAGTCCAGGAACATCTGGACCACTGCATTAGACGATGTCTCTTTATATACTGTATTATAAAAACAACCAGCTGAAACCAAGTCCTCTAAAGGCATAGGTCTGTGCCTTTCACTTAAAAAATAAGAAGCAGAGAGGAAGCTCTAAGTTCAACATTATATTATGGAGCATTGCCCTACCCCAAAGAATCTTGTCTAATCACCAAACAAGAAAGATGCTACCAGAAATAACATAGAAACCGGCTGGGTCAGAGTGGGACACCCACCCACAAACAGATTGGTCCCTGTGGTATTCCACAGCAGAATATGCTAGTGCCATATGGTACCATACGGCACATGCCAAATACAGTAAGTGGATGCAACTCTTAATGAATCATACCGGATTATTACTGGCTGCCTGGAGCCTACCCGCATTGAAAAAAGTATATTTTCTGGCTGGCATTGCCTCTCCAAAGTATATTGAGAGGGGCTAGCAAATAAGGAACAAAATAAGGGACTACAGTGGCCACTTCATGGGCACCAACCTCATTGGACTTAATGGTAAAATCAAAGAAAAGTTTTTTTTGCACACATCTCAAGCTTTAAATATTAAAGCAAAAGAGACTAGGCTAAATTCAGGAAAATAAAAACAGCACAACTTGCTGAATGGACGGACGCTAAACAGTGTTTTTCACCAGGACAAACGTCTAGTTGGACTACCTTAAGTCATTTAACAGACTTCAAAGTGAAAGACCGATAGATTGAAGAATAATCATGAAAAACAGAGCTACGTCGAGAAAGGACGCATTTTCTGTGACTGTAGAGAAATTCAATCTATGGTGCAGTTACATGCAGGTAATTGGTGCTCCACCATATGTACAGAAGATGATCTAACGGTCAAGTTAAAGCTATTGAAGTTGCCTCTTTTGATCCAAGTCTGATTATCTTAAATCTTTAACTTGCTTTTTCATTTTACCTATACGCCATATAGATCCATAATTTAACACTATACAAAGCTCTCATGTGAATCAATACTCTACTCCAGGTTGGGTATCAGTGGACTTAGAATGGCTTAACCAATTTTTAACCTCATCTATTTTTATTTTTTTTTCCTGAGGAGGTTTTGGACAGAGAATAGAAGGACCCTTTCAAAACCACCCCCAGTAAACCAGTAAGGATCTACACCAGTCCTCAAGTCAGATTTGGAAAAGAAGTGGAGGAGGTGGAGAAACACAGTCATCAACAGCCAAGGGGTGGATGATGATCTCTTTGTTACATTGTTTCCCATGAATGGCCATCACACACTTCAGTGATGCGGGCAGGGGAGGACGCCCCAGCCTCCCTTTCTCCAGGGCAGCATTTTGCTAAATGGAAAGCGGCTCATCATCCTACAATGCCGGGCTGGAGGAAGGAAAGGCGCTGAAAAACGAAGGAGCCAGAGACAAGAGCCACTGGCCAGGAGGAAAAAAAGAACAACCGTGTGGACTGTATGTCTCTTCGCCCGTTTGGGTGGGACAAAATCCACCATCAGACTCTGCACGGACCCGTATGCATCACATGCCACACCTACACACGTGCATACACGGACACACACTGGGACACACACACACACGTGTGTGTGTACATGAACACAGACCGAGACACACACACACACAACATGCATACATGGACACTCACCGACACACACACACACACACGTGCATACGTAGACACACACCGAGATACACGCGCGCGCGTACATGAATACAGACGGGAGACACACACACACACACACACACACACGTGCACACATGGACACACACCGAGACTCACACACATGTGCGTGCAGAAACACAGATGGACAAACACACACACGTGCATACGTGGACACACACCGAGATACACGCGCGCGCGCGCGTACGCGTACATGAATACAGACACACACACACACACACACACGCGCGCGCGCGCGCGCGCGTGCATCAGGGACACAGACGGAGACATACACACGTGCATAAACACGTAACGACACACACGTGCACAGAAGAACACGCAACGAGGCACACAAAGCCCCTCCCAGTGAAAACATCCCCCGGAGGGCTACACACACACACACACACACACACACACACATTCCCGTCCCTCTTCTTGGGAGGCGACCATCTCCAGAATCCCCAGCGCGCTGCTCTCCCTCCCTCCCTCCCTCCCTCCCTCCCGGGGATTCTGGGAGCTGTAGTCCCAACGCGCCCCCTTCTTTGCCCAGCACCGGGAAGGAGGCGGAGGAGCCCGAGAGCCCAGCCGGCTGGGGCGCTTCCTCCTTCCACCACCCCCACCATCCGCAACCTCGGAGCTCCAGGCGTGCAAAGGAGACTCACCCGCCCGGCTCAGCTCGGCTCGGCTCTCTTCCCTCGGCCGGCTTCCAGACGCTGAGTCCGAAAGGCAAGCGGGGAGGAAAGGCTGATCCCCCGGTCCCGGCCGCCGCCGTCCAGCAGCAGCTCCAGGCTCTTGCTGCTGCTGCTGCTGCCTCCGCCTCTCCCAACGCACGGCCGGCCGGCGAAGGAAGGAAGGCAGCCCGGACCTGTCCCCGCCGCCCCGCACCACCTTCCCTCTCCCCGCACCGCCACCCGCTTTGCCTGCCTGCCTGCCCGCCAGTCAGCTGGGCGGCGCAGCCCGCCGCCGCCGCCGCGCCCCCTCTTCACCTGGCCCGTCCCATTGGCTCGCCTCCCTCCGGCCCCGCCTCCCTCATTGGCCCCTGGGGACGTCCTGCAAAGGGTCTCCCGCCCCCGCCCCCAAGCAGCTCTCTTTTTTTGTGGGGGGGGGGACCAGGAACGGTGCTACAAGGGGAGGAGGATATGTTTATTTTAATGTATTTATTTTGAATATTTCTTACCCCACCTTTTTTTTCTCCTTGGAAAAGGACCCAAGGTGGCTTACAAGAATAAGGAGGGGCATTATACAGCCCAGCACGTTTAAGATACAGTGGACCAGTTTGCATAACATAAAATCTGTACAACATAAAAAATTCTGGAGATAGGAGAAATTTGCTTAACCATCTATGAGGCAAATCCGTACAAGATAAAAATGGTCGCGGTTAGGGATTACTGTACTCTGTTTTCAATGCATTCCTATGGGAAATTTGTATAAAGGAAAATTTGTATAACAGAATTTCATTTGGAATTAATTAATTCCTTTTATACAAGGTACCACTGTATCTGGAATAGGAATTGGCAAACTCCATGGACATGGATCATGGAGAGTCAGTCCTGACTGTAACGAAACAACACACACATTTAAGATATATGGGAGGAAGATATATTGGGGGAGCGTGAGCCCTCCCCCCCACCAGAAGGAGAGTGGGAAAGGGCTAGGGAAGACGCCCTCCTCCTCCTCCTCCTCCTCCTCCTCATCATCATCATCATCATCACGGTCCGGTCCCTTTGGGTAGAATGGTGGCATAAAAATAAAGTTTATTATTATTATTATTATTATTATTATTATTATTATTATTATTATTATTATTATTATTATTAATTATCAGACATACAGTATATTACATTGAACCATTCTGCTGCTAAATGTCGGGAAAAGTGGACTTGATCCAGGAAAGCTTAAATTAAAATACTGTATAATAGTCTTTAAGGTGCCACATATTTTTGTTGTTTTGTTTTTTGTTTTGTTTTGTTTCTTTGAGTTTTGCATGGAATTCTTGCAAAGACTAACATGGCTACTCCTTCCAAATCATCATCATCACTGCAGGGTGATCGCTCCCAATTTTTTTTTGGGGGGGGGAGATAAATGTCCTGGCATTCTTGCCAAGCCCAGGTTGGCAAGGAGTTTTTAATCATCTCCCATTCATAGTAGTGTAATATGTATGATAGATGTTTGGGATAGCTTTGTGTTGGACTACAACTCCCAGAATGCACCAGAGAAATTCTTGAAGGACTGTCTGCCAAATAAGGCTTCTGAACTTGGTTTTATTATTCACATCTTTTGTGGTGTGCCCATCAGTAAATTCAAGGCCGGCTGGAGGGATTCTCCAATTTATAGTCCAAAAAAGGAACACTTTTGAATTCTAATTTGTAATTTCTACCTTTCCTGTCATCCATATCTGCAGCTAAGTTGCCTCTGACTTTACCCTATGACTGAACAATCTCCAGATTGCTTTGTCCGCCACAACCTTGCTCAGCTCTTGTAAATTCAATCTTGTGACTTCCTTTAAGAAGTCAGTATAATTCATATTAAGAGTCGGTCATGACTGTAACGACACAACACACACACATAATTCATATTTGGTCTTCCTCTTTTCCCTGTGGCTTCAACTTTTCCCAGAATTATTGTCTTTTTTATTCTTATTATGAGCCCACAGTAGGGCAGGCTCAGTTTCATTCTTTTTGCCTTCAAAAAGAATTGATCTGGGACCATTTTTTTTACAGTCTACACAGTAAGCACAAAGCTCTCCTCCAGCACCACATTTCCTATCATCTTTCTTCACTGTCCAGCTTTCACACATATACATGGTGGTGACCAAAAGATAAGTGCATGGATGCTCTTAATCTTTATCTCTCATGGCACACTTTATGATCCTTTCTAATCCCTTCATTGCTGCCTTTTCAAATCTTAGTTTTCTTCTGATTTCTTGGCTGGTGTCTCCCTATCGAATGATGATTGAACCAAAATATATAATACAGTAGGACCCCGGTATCCGCTGGGGATTGGTTCCGGGCCTTCCCGTGGATAATGAAAACCGTGAATAAGAGAGAACGCCTGCCTGCCCACCCTCAAACTGCTGTTTCCTGACAGTAGCTTACTTTATGACTGCTGTTTTGAGACAGTAGCTTGCTTTATGGCTGCTGTTTGTGACAGTAGCTTGATTTACAGATGCTATTTGTGACAATAGCTTGCTTTGCAGCTGCTGAATTATTTAATTTTTTTCCTCTGCCAACCGTGAATAACTGAATCAATGGATAATGAATCAGTGGATACGGAGGTCCTACTGTATCTCTGACCACTTCAGTTTCCTCAACATTGCATATTTCCTCTGTAGTCGTGATTTAATGTTCACCTACAGTCCTGCTTTGGCCTTTTCTTCTTTCACTTTCCCTAACAGTCAATTCAAGTTGTTCCTGCTTTCTACCACTAAAATGGTGTCATCTACATATCTTAAATTGTCGCTGTTTCGTCCAACAGCTTCCACTCCTTCATATGAATCTAGTCCGGCTCTCCATGTCATATAGTCACAACTTGCTTTTTCTCCCAAAGAGCTCAAAGTGATTCCCTTTCCTCCCGACTTTAAGCAGACAACGCCCCTGTGAGGCAGGCCAGGCTGAGAATGTGACCAATCCAAGGTCATCTGATGGGTCTTACACAGTGAATTTTACTTAATAGCAGGGCAGTTGGAATCGAGGTCTTCTGCATCCTAGTTAAACAGTCCCAAATATCATAGTCATACTTTGTTGCTGTTGTTCCCCTGGAAAAAAAATTATTAGGCTAAAAAGGGATCTTGAAATTGTTAGCACTCCTGTTGGATCTAGGAATAAGAGTGAAATATACGGTAGTATAACAAATATTATGAAAACTAGACTGTTGAAGAGACCTCCTCTTAAAGACAATTTTTGTTCGCCAACAGGTTTGAAAATAATAATAAATATACAGTGGTGCCTCAAGTTACGAATGTAATCCGTTCCGAATGCATGCCCTAAGTCAAACTATTGTTAAGTCGGGGTACCTATCTAAAAATTAAAAAAATAAGTTAAAAAAATAAAAAAAATGTAAGTCAAGCAGACCGTATCTAAAATTTGTAAAGCGGCAGTTAAAACGCCAACAGTTTTCTGCTCTTAAGTCAAATTGCTCTTAAGTCTAGATGCTCTTAAATCGGGGTACCACTGTAACAATTGTGTCAAGTTAATTCTGGCTTATGGTGATCTTTTTCAGGGTTTCCCCCCCCCAGATAGATAATAATCAGTAGTGGATTCACTTTCCATGTTCAGGAAAAAACAGACTGCAATCCATAAATACTTATGTTACAAAACTGTATTTTACTGGACTGGAGAAATTCTAAGCTGATGAAAAAGAGAAACCATTTGGAATCCATCATTAAAAAGAGAAGACGAAAGCTATACTAAAGTGAGCTAAATTATATTTAAATATATAATTTAAATTATATATATTTAAAATATATTTACTGTATTTATTCAACCCATTACTTATTACTAAACATTAACAATTCTTATTGCTGCCGCTGCAATAAATAAATCTGAATGAACTACAATGAGCGCAAAAGCCTGCCAAAGAAGAACTGGGTGGTTAATGAAAAAAATGTTATGTGATGAAAAAATAATAGGACTCATAAGTGAGACATTTAACCAGGCTTGGCCAAAATTGAAGCAATAAATTGAAACACCCTTGAAAGATGAAGAGAAGATGAAAAAAAATAGCTAATATGTTGGACAGCTATATAAGTTAATGAAATCCTGATGGGTATCAGTTGATTTAAGTGATTGATTAGTCTATTAGGTTTAGGATGTTTATTCATTTCTTTTATACATTTACAGTGTGCTCTTCAGCCTTACATGGGGCAAGCAATAAATAAGACAATTTCTACTGCTTCCTCTCCCTGCGCCCCCGGGGTAACAGAAAAGGAAGTACAGAAAAGAGAAACCCAGGAGTGGAAATGTAGACATCCTTTCTTAACATTCCGTAGTATGTTTCATTTATGATACATACTGATGCTATATGGCTGAAGAAGTGGACGTGTTCACGAAACGTTACATTAAAATATGAAAGTTAGTCTTTAACGTGCCACGTGTTTTATATCTTTTGTTTTGTTTTGTTCTGTTTTTCTTTGATTTTTGCCTGAAATTCAGTTATGATAAAAAGCCAATTTTTACAGCAGCAAAATTGAGGGTACAATCCCATACCTAGTTTCCTGAGGGTAAATCACAACAAATTTGCTTCCTTCCGAGTAGAGATTAGACTGTTGACCAAACCTAGCTATGAACGTGCCTTTGAGCCTCTTTAAGGCATGATTATGGAGTCAACTAATAAAATACCAATATTTTTAAAAAGAAGAGCCCTGCAAGACTCAAAAGCACACATTTTTATTATAATGTTAATAGTCCAATGAGGATATTATCTAACCCTAGGTTCTGATGAATACAGTCCCGCCCTCAATAGATAGAATCAGACATCTAACCGTCAGCAGTTTCTATCTAATGAAGCAGGACGATGCTGTGATACATGATGATGTGTCTTCAAGACTGCTTCCTTCAGCAACCATCATGGCCGCCAGAACTATCTGATAGAGGACAGTCCCCATTGGCAGGACGTCAAAAAAAGAAGTCTGTATGAAGCTTTCGCATCGGAAGAGCAGCTGACCGTTTCGAAGTCTGATTTAAAGCAGAAGAAGAATAAGCAGGGACACCAGACGTCTTGAAAGTTGAAACAAGTAGCTGTGTTTGTCTTTGCAAGCATATCATACCCAAAAAAGCAACAAAGACAAAACCAAGAAACAAAAATGTCATGGAATCCTAAAGACTAACTAGGACCTATAATTATTCTTTATGAATCTACAAGGTAACAATAGCAGTATTGAAACAAGGGTCAAATCGTGACAATCAGCATTGGATTTCACACTTGGTAATGTATTAAGAAGCCTTGGTTGATGTTTAATCATTTGAAGTGGGTCTCCAGCATCTGTATGTCAGGACAGCATCTTATGTGTCAGTAGTCCCAGGTCACCAAACTAACTTGTTAGTATTTATATTCCTGGTCACAGGGAAGAGACACGTTTACCACTGCACATTGCCCTGTCAAAATTGTGTCCAAGAAAATCCCCAGTAGGATTCTGGCTATACACTAGGCATTTCCTTTCAACTTGAAAAATCATAGGTATAAAATATATACAGTGGTACCTTGTATAAAGGAATTAATCCATTCTAAATGAAATTATGTTAAGCAAATTTTCCTTTATACAAATTTCCCATAGGAATGCATTGAAAATGAAGTAATCCCATTTTTATGTTGTACGGATTTGGCCCGTAGGCGATTCTGCTAAGCAGATTTCCTCTATCTCCAGAATATTTTATGTTGTACAAATTTTGTTATACAAGCTGTTTGTTATACAAGGGTCCACTGTATTTTAAAATTGCCCATGATGAAATATTTTATTTTTCAGTTCTGCTCCATAAAAATGTTAAGTGTATATATTACATAGAATCATAGAATCATAGAATCAAAGAGTTGGAAGAGACCTCAAAGGCCATCCAGTCCAACCCCCTGCCATGCAGGAACCCCCATCACAGTATTTCCAACAGATGGCCATCCAGCCTCTGCTTAAAAACCTCCAAAGAAGGAGACTCCACCACCCTCCTTTGTGGCAGCCTATTCCACTGCTGAACAGCTCTAACCATCATGAAGTTCTTCCTAATGTTTAAATTTAATCTCTTTTCCTGTAGTTTCGGACTATTGCCCCGCATCTCTGAAGCCATGATATGTATCCCCTTATTTTTACATATTAAATACTGTTCACTTTTGTTGTTAGTATTTGTCCCACTTGGTGATGGGGTCCGGTATTCTTGTTTTGGCCTTCCACTTGGTGCAGTCATGGGATAGGTCCAAGTGAACCTGGGACAACTTCATGTCGTTCTCAAGGGTGTTCATCCAGCGCTGCTGACTTTCGGGGTGAGACCCTCATCAGCACGCAAGCTGTGTCCAAACCGATGCTGTTGGGCTCCGTGCATCTTGTCAGTGATCGGTGCAATGCCGTATTTTGCTTGGATGTCCTCATTAGTTTTACATATTAAATACTGTTGCATTTATATACTGTAACAATCTTCAAGAGGAAAAGTCCATCACAGGTGACAAACCATGAGGGAGATGTGTCATCTCCAGGCTTAAAACCAGGGTTCTTCAAGGACCAGATGCAGGGGAGTGGTATCAGGAGACAGATATCTAGTCTCATGCGCTCCCAGATGCATTTATTGGGGCCAATGTGAGATACAGGAAGCTGGACTAGATGGGCCTTTGGCCTGATCCAGCATGGCTCTTCTTATGTTCTTATGTTTCAGACAAAGGTGCATTTTATCTCTCTATTTGTTCAATCTATACACAGAACATATCACTAAGCCCCTTATTTTTTTCTACTATAAAAGTTTAACCTGGCTACAATTTTTGGCTTCTGCTTCCACTCTCTTGCAGATTAATAGGGTGGCATTGTGGGGAAACAGTACAATTTCGTTTTCTTTAGAAAGGAAGCCAGATTAAAGCTTTTGGTCTTTCCCTGTCTTATGGTGTTCCCCAGTTCCTGGATTTATTGCTTTTTATTGACCCTCTATAAATCCATATCATTCTCTTTCCCCACTACTGTTGGGGGGAGGGGGGGCAAACCTTTTGTGACAGCTTGTAAATCCCCCCCACACACACCCATGCACACACACCCAAGAGCTTCAATAAAGAAAGCCTCAGGCCCCCCAATCTCTCCCTGCTGAGAAGGTCCATTCATCAACTAAGCAGAACCATTCACCACTTCAGACAGCTTTTTCTCTGTTAATATGCCTCCCAGGAGGTCATGGCATTGTTTCCCCTGTAGCTCTTTTTCTCCTTGGCTGGGGTTATGCAAGGAACTGACAGAGGAATGTTGGTCCCATTGAGATTCCAAACAAGATCTGAAAGTTTCATTAACAGCTTTTGTCTCTCCGAGAGGACACCTGGTGACCATGGACCACAAACAAGGAGGAGGAGGAGGAGGAGGTGGCAAAGAACAAGTATCCGGGACAGGAATCTTTTTTTTTAATCTCCTGCATGTGCTACATTTCTATTTTACAGTTCCTCCTGTTAATCAGAGCTGGTATATGGCACTCTTCCTCTCCACTTTGCATTAGACCAGGTTGAACACTCAGGAGGTTTCATTCCTTCTGGAAATTTGAATTTGCATCTCTCATGTTCCAACAGTCCAGCATTGTCCACTATACCACACTGCCTGTTTCCTTTTTTTTGCTTCGGATAGAGGAAAGTAGAACTCGAACCCATGCCTGTTTATTTATTTATTTATTTGACTTCTTTACAGCCCATCTAGCCCTAGGGTTACTCTGGGCGGTTTACATCATGGAATCACATAACAAGCTAACAAAGGAATACATTAAAAAAAACAAAATACAAGGAGCTTAATAAAACAAAATATACATAAATCAACCACAATAAACTAAAATGAAGATAAAAATAGCAGGATATTGATAAAAAGGGGGGGGAGAAGATAAGCGGTATTGCGGCTTATTGGATGTTATTTCAGTTGCACCAATAACAGATAATGCTCTTATTTATTTATTTTATTTATTTATTTTTGTATTTATACCCCACTTATCTTCAAATGAACTCTAAGCGGCTTACAAGGGCTATATTAGCCACACAAAATTACAAATATGAACAATCAAAGATAAAACAATGAATTTAAAAACAATAAAACCTACTAGCACCTCAATAACTAGAGCATAGAGAGCATAAAGAGCATAAAGATGGCGGAGAAAGAAAAGGGAAAAAAAATTAAGAGTCGCCAAAGGCAGCAGGTCAAAAATCCACACCTTGAATATATTTAAATCAAACTTTCCGTGACTTTCCTGAACCAATTTCCATTGTTTTAGAATTGTATAATAATGGTGTTGTGACAGCCTGAAAATTCACACACAGATACAGACACAGACACAGACACAGACACAGACACAGACACAGACAGACAGACAGACAGACAGACAGACACACACACACACACACACACACACACACACACACACTCAATAAGGTTGCAGGACCCTGCTTAATGCAGAAATCCAATTCAAAGCAGATCTGACAGATGGTTGACCAATTTTCTCTTGAATGACTCCAGTGTTGAAGCACTCACCACCTCCTGAAGTCAATGGTTCCCTTGGTGTACTGCTCTAATAATAAGTTTTTTCCCCCCTGTATATGGCTTCCTGTAGTTTCAGCCCATTATTATGTGTGCTCCACATTGGGGATGATGGAGAACAGACCTTGCCTCTCCTCTCTATGGGCAGCCTTCCAAGTGTGTGTGTGTGTGTGTGTGTGTGTGTGTGTGTGTGTGTGTGTGCGTGCGTGCGTGCGTGCGTGCGTGCGTGTGTGTGTGTTGTGTCGTTACAGTCATGACCAACTCTTCGTGACTCCATGTCCATGGAGTTTTCTTGGCAGGAATACTGGAGTGGTTTGCCAGTTCCTACTCCAGGCGCCTACAGCACCTGGTATTCCCTGGTGGTCTCCCATCCAAGTACTAACCAGGGCCGATCCTGTTTAGCTTCTGAAATCAGGCGAGATCGGATCTGCTTAGGGCATCTAGGCAGCTGCCTTCCAAGTACAGTATTTGAAAAGTGCTGTCCTGCCTCCCCTCAGTCTTCTTGTCTCAAGGCTAAACTTGCTCAGTTCCTTCAGTCTTGCTTCACGAGACTTGGTTTCCAGTTCCCCTGACCATCTTGTTCCAGTTTGTCAGCATCCTTCTTAAAGTGCGATATTCAGAACTAGACCACCAAGTACCCTAGATGAGGCTTAACCAGTGCTGAATAGAAGGTGGCCAGTACCCAACAGGATGTGGAGAGTGTATGGAGAGTGTATGTCTGTTAATGCATTCTAATTTGGCTTTTGCCTTTTTAGCAGCCACAGCCCAAAACCTCCCTGCATGTAATATTACTCAGCCAATTTATTCTGCCTAGATATACAGTAGGACCCCCGTATCCACTGATTCATTATCCACTGATTCAGTTATCCATGGTTGGCAGAGGAAAAAATAAATAAATAATTCAGCAGACACAAAGCAAGCTACTGTCACAAAGAGCAGCTGTAAAGCAAGCTACTGTTGCAAAACAGCAGCTGTAAAGCAAGTTACTATCACAAAACAGCAGTTTTGGGGACATTTGGCGTTCTCTCTTATCCACGGTTTTCATTATCCACAGGAAGGCCAGGAACCAATTCCCAGCAGATACTGGGGTCCTACTGTAGAGCTTTACACTTATCCCTGTTAACTTCCAATCTCTTGTTTCCCGTCCACAGCTTGAATCTACTGGGATCTTTCTGAATTTTGTTTATTTCTTTCCAGGGCATTAGCTACACCCTCCAGGTCTTGACATCAGCAGATTTGATCAGCATTCCATGCACCTCCTCACCCAATATATTAATAAAAATATTAGTACCAAGCTCAGGACTGCTACTTCCTCCAGTTTAAGAGCCATTGAGGATAATTAGTCTCTGAGTATGATTATGTAACCAATGGTGTACCTATCTTGATAGTTGTTCTATCCAATCCATACTTAGTCAGCTTACTAATCTATTCTGGAGCTCTTAGTCACAAGCTTTGCTGAAGTTAAGATATATTATGTCCACAACGTTCCCACCATCTACCAGAGAGGTAACTTGATCAAAATATGATATAAGGTTAGTCTGGCAGGATTTGTTCTTGACAAATCTATGTTATTCTTTGCTACTACTCTGTACTTTTCCTTTATTTCTTGGCCTTCTTTCCACTTCCTACAAGCATCCTTTTTGGTTTTCAGGTCCTCTTTGAGCTTTTTGATTTTGTTTTTGGATTTGCTTTCTTCCACCTTTTTGTCTTGTTGGCATTATTGTATTTCTGCCTTTAGAATTTCCATTTTTAAAAACTGCCGACCATCTTGGATACCTTTTTCTGTTTAGGATCTCCTGTCATGGAACTTTACTTATCATTATTGTGAATTTATTAAAATAAGTTTTTCTCAAGTCCAGCATACATATGTGAGTACACTCTGCTTTTGCTTCTGTTGAAATCAAGAACTCAAGTAGAACATGATCACGTTCTCACATAATTCCTCTTAATTCCGCTTCATCCACCAAGCCATTTTCTTTGGTTAGGCGTCCAAGGTCAGTAATCCTCTAGTTTCTTCCTCTCGTTTTTGTAGGACAAAATTGCTGGCCGCATAAACCAGGAATTTCTTGGAAAGGCCATATTTCACAGAAGTCATTTTCCAACAGATATCAGAATAATTGAAGTTTCCCATTACAGTGCTACTACAATGTGCCTCTTTGAAATTCTTGCAATTTGTTTTTCAAAGGTTTCATCTACATCTTCTCCTTGATTGTGTGATCAGTTGGATGGCCCAACTACAACATTACTTTCATATATTTTTTTTGCCCCAACTGTACTAATCCATTCCTTTTTTCAAAAATTCGGTCCTAGCAAAATCCAAATCAAAAAAAGCATGGATTATCGCATCCACACCAATAATCTTCCTTTAATTTGTAACATAATGTTTAACCTGCCAACATTTGTTTCCACTGTTTTGTATTCTCTTTGACCCATTCCAGATTTCAGGGAAGGAGAGAATTTAGGCAGAAGACTTCACATTAGGTTGCCAACTCTCCCAGAAGCTTGACCTTGACTGCTGCTCTGCCTTTCACAGCAGTTCAATCTATATACTGTATACTGTACATGCTTTCTAAAGACAGCAATGTTAAAGTAAGTGTTATCCCCAACTAATGTTGGGAGGTGAAACCTCCGGTCTCATAGGCAACATGGGGGGTAGGGTAGGTTGCCATTTTCAGTTGAGATTCAAGGGCTTCAGGTATACACCCAAGGCCACGTTTGGAAGGAAGGAAGGAAGGAAGGAGAATCTACTGTTCCCATTAAGTGGGGACTGTGATAGCTTGGTAGTGGTTCACACAATTTGCATGCAGAAACTCCAGAGATGGTCAGTGGCATCTGTCCAGTAATAGAAAATATCAGGTACCAGTAAATAACAAAGAAAGCCTCTGGGGACTCACAGCAAGTCAGCAAGGGAAGTGATAGTACCACTCATTTCTGATCTGGTCAGACCCCACCTGGAGTACTGTGTCCAGTTCTGTGCACCTCAATTTAAAAAGGATGTTGACAACCTCGAGCGGGTACAGAGGAGGGCGACCAGGATGGTTGAAGGTCTGGAAGAAATGTTTTATGAGGAACTGGGAATGTTTAGCCTTTCAAAAAGAAGACTGAGAGGGGATATGATAGCTATGTTTAAATATTTGAAAGGCTATCATATTGAAGAGGGAACAGGTTTGTTTTCCATGGCTTCAGACACTAGGACACGGGGCAATGTTTTCAAACTGCAGGAAAGGAGATTCCACTTGAACATTAGGAAGAACTTCATGATGGTTAGAGCTATTCGGCAGTGGAAGATGCTGCCACAAAGGAGGGTGGTGGAGTCTCCTTCTTTGGAGGTTTTTACGCAGAGGCTGGATGACCATCTGTCAGTAATATTGTGATGGGGTTCTTGCGTGGCAGGGGATCATGATGGCCCTCGAGGTCTCTTCCAACTCTATGATTCTATGATTCTATGATTCTTACATGAAAGGAAGCTAAGAAGAGAGACATGATTGTGAAACTGTAATTTTGGGTTGGAAAAGCAGGGAGTTGTCTTATACATGGTCATGTCTTATAGACAGAAAAGTATGGTATATAAAATTGCTTCGCACTTGAGGAAATCTTAGGAAGTGGTGGTCTCCAAGAACTCTGGCCCTCAACACCTCTTGCAAACTCAAGGTTGTGGTCTCCTTGAAGGAGTCACTCTGTCTCATATTTGGTCTTCCTCCTTGCACCATGGACTCTGGGATTGCAGGGAATACCACTTCTTGGCTTCAGAAGATGTTTTAAAGGTTCCCACCAGGGACGGACATGAACTGTTGAACCAGTGGTCCTTGCCAGCTCCTACTTCAACCGAACAGGCTTTCTGCATTTCCCCGGCTCCAGGCGCTGACTCTTGAGTAGGTGCCCAGCAAAGAAGCGCAGGGTTGGAAATTGCCAAATACCTGTTTGAACAAGGTAGAAATCAGCATGATCTTTTGATCTTCACCTGGTTAGATCTAGATCAGTGGTTTCCAACCTTCCTCATGCCGCAACCCTTTAATACAGTTCCTCGTGTTGTGGTGACCCCTTGGGCTACTTGGAAGAGGCCACAACCCCCTTTGGCAGGGCACTGCTGCAGGTGCCATAGAGAACCTCCCTCTACAGGCACCCTCAGCCAATCGCAGCCTCCAGTGCCATTGACTGACATCCCCTTCAACCTATCAAGCTGTAACTCACTCTTTCCTCCCCCCGCTTTCCTCCTCCCCTCCAGACCCAAGCCGTTTGTGCCTTTTTCTTCACTGGCTCATCGCGACTCCTGTGAAATGGTCGTTCGACCCCCAAAGGGGTCCTGACCCCCAGGTTGGGAACCACAGATTTAGATTTAGATCATATTGAAGGTAAACCCAATGAAATCAAGTGGCTCGGCTCCTATTTGGATCCAGCCTGCTGATTTCCATGAGTGAGGATGAAATATTCCAATCCCTGAACATGAAGGTTCCTCTAGTTACAAATTCTGTAATTTGTGGCTTGGTTTTTACTGAAGGCAAGCCGTAGCTGCGATATTTAGGACTTTTCCAGAAGGGACGCTCGTACCCCTTTCAGTTCTTCATGGAAAAAGGCCGTTCTGTAGGTTTTTTTCTGACGCTCAGATATTACTTATTAAAATGTAAAATTTCAAGCTCTGGTTGCCACCCACTGTTTGTAACAGGTTGGAGGGATAGGTGCTGGCGTGAAAGTCACCAAGACATTCCCCTCATGATCCATGGGACTAAAATGATTACTGGGCTGGGGCACCTCCCTTATGAGGAAAGGCGAAAACATTTGGGGCTCTTTAGTCTGGAAAAAAGGTGCCTGAGGGGGGATATGATTGAGACGTACAAAATAATGCAGGGCATGAGTCAAGCAGATAGAGGGACGCTCTTCTCCCTCGCACAAAATACCAGAACTAGGGGACATGCACTCAAATTGTGGGCTGGGAGAGTGAGAACAGACAAAAGAAAATATTTTTTCACCCAGCACGTTGTTAGTCTGCGGAACTCCCTGCCACAGGATGTGGTGATGGCATCTGGCCTGGATGCCTTCAAAAGGGGATTGGACAGATTCCTGGAGGTAAAGTCCATCACAGGTTACAAGCCATGAGGGAGATGTGTAATCTCCAGGCTTAAAAGCAGGCTACTTCAAGGGCCAGATGCTGGGGAGTGGTATCAGGAGACAGAGATCTAGTCTTGTGTGCTCCCAGAGGCATCTGGTGGGGCCACTGTGAGATACGGGAAGCTGGACTAGATGGGCCGTTGACCTGATCCAGCATGGCTCTTCTTATGTTCTTATGCATGGTTTAGGAAGTAACCACATCAGATGGTGAAGAATAAAGAATAGCCCTATGCATTTTCCCCTATACCGGTAGATTTTTAAGGTCTCCGCCCTCTCTCTATTTCCTTGCAAATAAGGTCCCTTTGGTTTAGTTAGATGAAGCTCTGCAGTAAGCATGAGTCGGATTGCATTGCCCAGTATCTGTTCTGTCCAGCTTGCCACCTGTAGTTCTGTAAGCAATTTAAGAAACGATGGAGCCACATCGATTTTGGAACGTAGGTATTAATGGCATCTCATCCCGGCTTCCAGACTGCTAGGCAAAAATGAAAGAAATGGTCATTTGTGTTTGTCTCTTCTGCTTGTCTGGCTCCGCTATTCACTCTGGCTGATCTCATGAAAAGCCTTTTCCTGTGGCTGTCTGATGCCTGCCTGGGAATGTGTTTTGCCACTGTGGGGATTACAATAGCATTGTGCTGCATTTGAAGGCTGGCCATTTGTGCAGAATAAAAACACGGGGACTTATTTTTAACAAACCGAAGTAAAATAATCCTTGGAGAAATGCTCAATGCTGTAAACATAGAAGAATATATCGAGCACATATGTAACACATTTAATTAAGGGATTCTTTAGGAATGACCTAGCCATTTTGTGGAGGGCACAATGTGTTAAAGAGTATTCTCTTTGGATCCATGCTCAAGAATTATGTATAAGAGATCTTTGAAGCCTGGCAGAAGCCTGTTTCAGCAACTTTGCTGTTAAAATCAACAAAGCAAAGTGTTCTGCTTAGTTCTGCTAAGAAACAACTCAAGTTCTGTTTCTTAGAGGAAGTTTTATCCACCACACAAGAGTCTAAAATATAAAAGTTCAATTTTTAGTACAGTTGGCTTTTGGAACAGGTATTAAGACAGGGAACGCAGTAGTGCAGAGATGCTAAACAGTTTTAGACATATTGTGAGAGTTACCACTAATTCCTTTTCAATTACAAAATATATTACAACTTAGTGAGAAACCGCATCACTCCTTTTTGGGGATGTGACTTAGCTTTACAAAACCTGGTGTTGTTACTTTTACATTAAGTGATAGAAGAAAAAATATTAGAAGGACCCAAGGCTAGCTCCTCATGCTGTAGAGTAGTCTTTTACTGAGCATGAGATATGCATGCATCACACACACACACACACACACACACACATGAGAGGGACAATAAGAGGGCAGTGGTTTGCATAAAATTGAGAGTTGTAATTTATATGTACAGATGAAAAATCTGGAATTGCAGCCCATCTAACTTGAGCACGATCTCTAACTCTGACTCAAGAATTCAACATGCAATGCTCACAGCAGCTCTGGCCGCTATCCCCTAATTTGTCCGGGTTCCTGAGCCTCTCTTGTTGTCATGGAGATAAGCTTCAAAAGGTGAAGAGGGGCCTATAGTGGACAGAGAATCAGTGGCCACTTGAAAATGAGCGGATTAATTGCGGCATCAGATTCTGGTGGACAAGAGTATATATTTTGGTCAGAAACATCTTCTGGAATCTGGGCCTGGAAGTGTTGACTTAAAATCTACCTGTGATTTGAGATGGGGTGGCAGGATCCTGCCTGGGAAAAAATTAATCTGTCCCCATCTTTGCTATCCTTCCGCAAGCAGGTGATGATGACCTTTCTCTTCGCGACTTCTAAGGCAATTGTGGTAGACCGTGAACCAATATGATATCAACAGCAGAACGTTTATTAAATTTTATCAAGATGGCATAATGGTGCAACATGCTAAGGGCTCCACCAAACTCAAGACCAGTCGAGTAATTCAATCAAAATATGTGTCTACTTTTGAAAAGTACCCATTGAGACTCTCAGCAGGCTGGTTACCATATCAAGGCCCCCCCGCCCAACCCGGAAATGGCACAATTATTGTCTCTTTTTGTAGGCTGGCCAAGACTCATATGGCGACAGCCTGGATAGTAGGCTGAGAGACCTTCGTTTCCCTCTCTGAATAACTGGGCTCAAGTTTTTATCCACTGAAGTTGACTGGCAGATATCCACTCATGACAGATTTCTTGAAAGTCCAGCCCAGGCATTATGGACCGCAGAGGCAGAGGCATTTCCCATCAGCTGTAGCCAACATAGCCAGTAGAGATGGGCACAAAACGAACAATTTTTTGTTTTCATTTTCATTTTTTCGTTTCATTACGTAACGAAACGACAAATTTTGTCTCTAAAATAAAATAAAACAAGCAGAAACACCGGACATTTTGTCGTGTGTTTCGTTTTCGTTACGGCAATACAGTGAACTGCTTTAAATCCTTTTAAAAAAATCACAAAAATTTGAAATAAATGGTAACGAAACGGTAACGAAACGAATGAAAACAAAAACTTTTTTTGCAAAAATTCGCAAAAAATGGAAACGAACCGAAATGGACCCTCTAAACGACAAACGAAACACCATTTTTTTTATTCATGCTCATCTCTAATAGCCAGTACTGAGAGATCACAGGAGGTGTAGTCTTAACAGCTTCTGCAGCAGAAGGCCTTATGTCCCTGGCGAGAAAAATACACCCAACATGTTTCTAGTTTTTGCCATTTTTGCTTGTTTGTTGGCTCATTTAATGCTGAAGGAGCTTTGCTCATCTTCCTCAAACCGGCTTCATTCTTTCCGGTCCTTTCCTGGTGGAGCTTGACTCAGCAGTGAGTCACCAGGAGTGTGATTTTACACTCCCGTCCCGAACGAACTCGTTTGCTATTTTTGTCCAAGGTGGAAGATGTTCTTATGGCCACCAACCTCCTTCCCAAACTGTCAGCTACTCACATGGGCTTTACATAATGAAGCTGTTATTTGAAGTATGATGTGAAGCACAAAAGGGGTGGGCAGGCGAGGGGAACGAAGCCGGTCTGTGGGTGAGAGAGAATATGAGTTGTCACTTCATTGCTTGGAGATAGAAAAACTTTCTCCAAGCAACGGAGAGGCCGACTGATTTATGACTCTTGTTTGGCCAAAGTTCTAACACTCGTGGTGTACTGTTACGTTCTTTCCTAATGTATAGGCCGCTATGTTTCTGTGATCCGCTGCCAGGGCCATTCATTACCATCAGATATATTGCTTCAACTTTCTTTACATTCTTTGATTCTTTCTCCCAGTCTCTTCTTTGTGGGAAGGTCACTAACAGAAGATTCAAGGAAGTTGCTTTATGGCGGATGAAGTTAGTGGATTAGCAATTAGGAGAACTTTTGGAAACAGATGTAATGGCATGTCCAAACTTCGGCCGTCCCAATGTTTTGGACCACAACTCCCAGAATTCTAAGCTTAGATTGCAATAGCAAAGGACTGTGGGAGTTGTGGTCCAAAACATAGGGAGGGCCAAAGTTTGGACATGACCCATGGATGTTTTCTTTCTTGTTTAAAAAAAAAGCTTGTGGTTTATACACTCTCTTGGTGTTGGTTTCACTCTTCACAAGACTCGGCAGTTCTAATCCACGCAAAAAAGTTCTGTACAAATCTAACTTCACTCTGAGCCTTTTCACACGACCCCTAAGATCCGCTGGCCACTTAAATTCGGACCAGAAATCTTGGGGGTTCGTTGCTCTTCCTGCGTCCCCACCCCTCCGCACTTCCTTGATCCTGTCTGCATGAGGGGAGGGAGAAAAAAGGGGACAAAAGAATGCAGGTTCACCTCCGTTTGCCGGTCCAAGCCTCCCCAAGCCCCGTCGTCGTCATGATTCCTTCTCTTAAAGGGGCGGGAGGCAAAAAAAAAAAAACAACAAACAGAAGCGAGGAGAGCCAGGCACTCACTCCTTTACATCAGGATCTGGGATTTTTCACCCTCCAAGAGCAGGTACCTGAAAAGTGCGCTGGGACACGCTTAGGTGGGCGTGGCCGCACTTAATTTTCTGTAAACTCCGGGGTTGGTGGGGAAACAATTTTAAGCTCCAGAGCTGGGAGCCATTTGCGGCGGAGTTTAGGGGTCGTGTACAAATACCCAAAGTTATTTATCTATTTCAAGCTATCTCAAAGACTGCATCTCCTTCTATGAGCCCACCTGTATATGATAAATAAGGGTAGTGTTTCTCTCAGTCCCACCATCCTCACAAGTCTGTTTGGTAGGGACACAGGAGAGGGCCTTTTTCTGTGGCTGCTCCCATACTTTGGAACTCCCTTCCACTGGAGGCCAGGCTGGACCCATCCTAGCTGTCCTTCTGCAAGGAGGTGAAGACCTTTCTCTTCAGCCAAACTTTCTCTTAGTGCAGTGTTTCACAATCTTTTTCAAGTCGTGACCCCTCTTTAAAATACCCAAGTAAACCATGACCCCCGCCATATTTGTATAAAAGGCGTTTTAAAAGGGTAAATAAAACACTTTAAAATAGAATAATATTTCAGCATATACAGTAATTCTACCTAAATATATTAGTTTTAATGTAATAAAGCATAACTATGGGTGGTGAGTGGAATTAAATCAGTGTTTCCCATAAATTTGATTAAGAAAAAGTGTCAATACAGTTTGAGTTTAATTTGCCTTTTTTGATATGGAAACAACCTTCCCTTCATGTCTCCTTTCCCCATCATCAGGAGAGGCCTTTCTCTCTATCCTGCCACCCTCACAGGTACGTCACCTGGAAACACATGAAAGGCTGTGGCGCCCTGACTCTGGAAGGTGATGTTGTGTACAGGTACTTGAATGCTGTCTAGCACCGATAATGCACTGGACAAGGGATAGTTTATTGTCTAAGCCCATGTATTAGGAAAAATATTTTCCATGTGAGGGTTCCTGCATGGCAGGGGGTTGGACTTGATGGCCCTTGAGGTCTCTTCCCACTCTTACGATTCTATGATCCATGCTGTTTTTCTGGTGAACCAAAATATAATCAAATCTGCTAATCTTCAATGCACTAGAATTCTTACAGGATCCGGAAATATACCAGAAGTTTCTTTCATCTGCCTAAATGAGATTCAGTCATTGTACAGAAAAGCATATTTCAGCAGGATTCTTCTAAACTATTAAAAGAGCAATATTTCTGAAGATTCTCAACATCCAGATGAGTTTATCTGGAAGTTGAGTTATGGCAACTGGACTTCTTCTCTTGAGAGACTGAAATGTTTCGCTACTCATCCAAGCAGCTTCATCAGTTTGAGGAAGGTTAATGGTGAGTCCTCCATTTTATAGTTCACCTTCATTTCACATCACCCTGCTCTGAATAGGCTCATAAGTTGGACAATGACCTGAAGAGGCTTGTTAGGTGGACAATGGCCTAAGGCAGGGATGTCCAAACTTCAGCCCTCCAGATGTTTTGGACTGCAACTCCCACAATCCATTGCCATTGGCAATCTAAGCTTAGAATTCTGGGAGTTGTGGTCCAAAACATCAGGAGAGCCGAAGTTTGGTCATGCCTGGCCTAAGGTGTGTGAAAATCCCACCTATGCAACCTTTCCCAATCTTCTGATTTGTCTGGGGATTGATGAAAGGGCCTCTTGATAAGTAGCAGACAGACTGTGCCTGAGCTCCACCCCAACTCTTTTGAGAGAGGGATTTTCAATACACATATGGCTTCCCTGACCCCTCTCTCAAACCACCTATCCTCTCTGTCTAATATGTATACTTCCTCATTTTTGAATGAGTGCCCTTTGTCCTTCAAGTGGAGATGTACTGCTGATTCTGGTCCTGAGCTGTTGCCTCTCCTATGATGGGCCATTCTCCTGTTTAATGGCTCTTTTGTTTCTCCAGTGTAGAGGTCTGCACACTCCTCACTGCATTGGACCACATGTACTATATTGCTCTTCTTGAGTTTTGGTGCTCTGCTGTCTTCAACATCTTCACCCTAATTTGGGTTCTTGACTGTTAAAACTCTGGTCTGATCTATTCTTCTTATACTGTGGTTTCTTCTTCTAGAAGCTAATGGATTTCTAAAAAAAGGAACTAAGGGCTTTTTAATATTTATTACTTCTTTAAATTCTTAGCTCATGATCATGGAGGCTTCTTGAAAAGAGTAAGCACATATTCTTAAATTAAGATGAATGGTCGGATGATCTTCTAATCTGCTTTGCAAGGTAAAAAGAGCTTAAGCTGATTTCTTGTTTCAAAGTTACTATTGTAACTTTCTATCTTTTGGGGTATTTGTACTACCGGGAGTGAAGTGGGAAATGTAGGGTACTATTATTGAAACATTAGTTTTGCAGAATATTGTACAGATGTGTATAGCTGCATATTTCATGTTATCTATCAGGCATAGTAAATATGTAATAATAATAATAATAATAATAATAATCCAATTCTTATTGATGTCATTCCCTTCTTCTGGGCTCCCTTGGACTGGGCAGCTTGTCCAAGGCCACAAAGGCTGGCTTTACTCACAGGAGGCCCAGTAAGAACTGAATTCCCAACCCTTAGCTCCCAGTACGTAAACCACGGAGCAATCCAGCCAGTTGTAGATACATAGCAGAAGATGTGGTAGATGGTTTGTGAGGATGAAGACGTAGCAGTGCTATGTAAGTAGCTGTGCCCAGGAAACTGGAATAGCATGCAAACTGAGGTGATTGCAAGTTAGTCAGTAACTGTTGTTTCTGATATGCTGAAGATGGCATGATGGGTATACAGTAGGACCCCAGTATCCGCTGGGGATTGGTTCCAAGCCTTCCTGTGGATAATGAAGACCGTGGATAAGAGAGAATGCCAAAATGTCCCCAAAACTGCTGTTTTCTGATAGTAACTTGCTTTACCGCTGCTGTTTTGCAACAGTAGCTTGCTTTACAGCTGCTATTTGTGATGGTAGCTTGCTTTACAGCTGCTCTTTGTGACACTAGCTTGCTTTGTGGCGGCTGAATTATTTATTTATTTTTTCCTCTGCCAACCATGGATAACTGAATCAGTGGATAATGAATCAGTGAATACAGAGGTCCTACTGTACATGCCGAAAGCTTAATCTTTTAATTGTATTAAAGGTTTTTAAACTTTTAACTTGGAAACTTTGTCAACTGAAAACTGTCAGCTGCAAAGTTGGCAGCTCGGTGGTTTGAATCCCATGTGCCACACAGTGGAGTGAGCTCTTGCTGTTAACCCCAGCTCCTGCCAACGTAGCAATTCGGAAGCATGTAAAATGCAAGTAGATAAATAGGTACCGCCGTAAAAAGCTGGCTACATGGCCACGGACTTGCACAACACTGGTTCTTCAGCTTGAATACGGAGATGAACACTGCCCCTAGAGTTAGATACGACAAGCACGTGTGTGGGGGGGGGGATTTACCTTTAAACTCTTTGTAGATGTTTTCAGTCTGTTGACTGATATTGGTCTACCTCTGTTTAAAATTCAGAATGCTCCAAGAAAGTAGGCAAGTTTTCAATTCTATATATACTCAGGAAGTAAAGTGTGTGAAAACATCTCTTGGTATGCTTATGTGTGTGCATTGACACAGATGCACACTCAAGACAAAGGTGCATTCCTGCTTCCGGACTGGGCATTGCTTCTGGACTGCATATCCCATCACACACAGGCAGCATACCCAATGGGATTTGTAATCCAAAAGCATCTAAGGTCCCATTCTTTTACTGCTTGGAGATTTAGAAGTCAGAGATAAATACTGGAAACAACGATGCTAGCAACTCAGACTAAATGTTTACCCTTTGTACCAACCAGCTTTCATATGTTTGCATGACATTTCCAACATTATTTAAAAATACATATCTGCTTGTGTTTCAATCTGCCATGAGAAAGACATTCTAAAATTAGGAGAGCTGTCAAACAAAACCACAAAAGATGGCGAAAGCACCCAGATTGCTGAAATCTCGAGAAATGCTTTTGGAAGTCTGAAAATGTCAATGTGTCAGATCCTCAGACATCAATTATGTTGAACTATTTAGCTACCAGAGACCTTGATCCCCACAATACTTTCAGTGCCAGGCACATTCCCCCATGGTTTAGTTGAAAATAATATTCATTGCTCTTTTCGGTGCCTGTGGGGTTTCCAGCTGACAGAAAATGACAAGTAATGTGTCAAAGCAAAAAAAGAAGGCCTGTATTCCCCGCACCCCTCAGGAACAGAACAGCATAAAAAGTGGAACTGGGGTTTGGTTGGAAATTATATTTCTCTTTAACTCTGTATAGCAAGCAAAAGAGAACAGAGTCTTTAGCTGAGACTTTATCCGCCCAGAATTATTTAGAGGCAGTCAATGGATAATTGAGTTGAAAGGCGGATTAAAATCAAGGGACAGAGAAGAAAAAGAATAATATCTTAATTAAATTATGTAGCATCTCCACCCAGTAGAATATACCATGCTGTTTCTATAGTATGGACTTCTTATGTTGCCGACTCCTTGCATTGTTCTGGAGATTGCAGTCCAGTTCAACTCTTGCAAACTCAAGCCTGTGGCTTCCTTTGAGGAGTCAGTCCATCTCGTATCTGGCCTTCCTCTATTCCTGCTGCCTTCTACTTTTCCCAGTATTCTTGTATTTTCCAGGGAGTTGTGCCTTCTCATGCTGTGCCCAAATTAGGACAAACTTGGTTTCAACATTTTGGCTTCCAGAGATAGTTCAGCTCTGGTTTTATCTAAGATCCACTTGTTGGTCTTTCTGGCAACCCAGGGTATCTACAAAGCACTTCCTCCATTACCACATTTCACACAAATCAATTTCAGAATTACAGGAATGTGGATGGTATTTGTCTCCAGCCAAACATCCTTATACTTGGTGATCTTTTCTAATTCCTTTCGAGTTTCACTCTTCTTCTTATGTCTTGGTTGCTATCTCCATCTGGATTAATGACTGAATTAAGGTACACAAAATCTCTAACTATTTCCATTTCTTTGTTGTCAGTGCTAAAGTTGCAAAGTTCTTCTTAGTTATTATTTTTGTTTTCTTAACATTAATCTGCAGTCCTGCTTTGGCACCTCAAAGACTAACTCTATATTTTAATGTAAGCTTTTATAGATCACATTTCTATCCTCTATAAAGATTATATTACTGTCATTTTTATATACAGCATAACTTCCATATCCATGGAAGCAATACCTGTGGTTTCACTTATCCCCTGCCAGAAAATTAATAAATTATTGCCAGAAATACATGTATCCAAGGTGTATTACCAGGACTGACCACTAGATGGTACCAGAGACTATACTATAGGTAAGGAAACGCATGGGTGGTCTGATGTCTCTAAAGGAAGCAGCTTCCAGTGAAATACAGAAGGCATATTTGGAGGGAGGGAGAAGTGCCAGTTGCTGGTTTCAGAGAAAGCTCCTTTTGGCAAGACTAGGCCAAGCTCCTTCTCTCAACTGTGCATGGACACCAAAGAGACTTGGAGTATGTATTCGTTTATCCTCATGGTTTAACTGTATAATCCCATGACCAGTTGGTGATACAGATAATGAACAAATTGATACTGGTTCGTTATTTGTAGTATATAATACAGAAAATAAAGGCAACAACACTTCAGCCACTGGACTGCAGTCAGTCACTCCTGTTTGTCAGCAAGATGGAAACATGGGTTTTTGGGGTGCAGGGAAATGCATTTCTTGAGTGGGTTGTCCAGTATGTTCTTGATATACTCTGGGAACAAGTAGTTCTCTTGCATCGAAAAGGGGCTTCCTGGTGGTCCTGTGAAAGAGAATGAAGCTGATGTTCAGCCTTTCGTCATCTGATCGTATGTTGGGGCTTGTAAGATTGCTCATTCCAGGACCTTCTTTCTGAGAAGAACAAACATTGGAATGGAAACATTTAATGGATGCATCTGCACAAAAGTTGTCTCAAGTGGCCAGGGGACAGTGATATTCTGGCTCACAAGAATAAAATGTGGACAGTTCAAGAGCTTGCAATCAGTAATAAGACCTTTGCTGAAAAAGCCTACCCTGAAACTCTCTGTACTGGATAATAACTGGCCAGTTTCCAATATTCTATCCTTTGGTTAAAGTAGTGGCGTATGGGGAGGGCTCTCACCCTCAGACGTTCCTAGATGAGACAGATTGTTTTTAGATTCACTTCAATCTGGCTTCGAGCCCAGTTATGAAACAGAAATAGTGTTGGTCATTTTGGTGGCTGGCCCACAGCAGGAGGGAATCTTCCTGTTGGTTCTGCTGGATCCTTGGCAGCTTCTGATACCATTGACCATGATGTCCTTTTGGACTGCTTCTCTGGGACGTGATTGTTCTACAGCGACCCTGGTTGTAACGGGGGTCATGAGCTCAGAAAGTGGCACTCTGAGAACTTTCTTCAGAGCCCTCCTGCTGAGTTCCAGGGTTCCTTGGGAGGTCTGTCTTGTCCTTCATGCAATTTAACATTTACATGAAACCACTGGAAAAGGCTATCTGGGGTTTTAGGGTACCCAGCAGAATCTAGTTTTGGAGGACTGACGCCAGCCCTTGGGACCAGAGTGCTAGCCTGTCTCAAAGAAGCCTCAATGAGATTATGACATGGTACCTGGTGGGACCACGGACTTCCAAGATGGCAGCAGGTTTGAAAAGCTGTTGCTGCCGATGAAGTGGTGCCTTTCACTCTACCTAAGCCTCTGGCAATTTTGGGGGCAGCAATGGAGGCGCAGTGAAGGGAGAGGGGACCTGGCGAGGGAGATGCCTCCAGGTCATGGAGGAGGAAGGCAAGAAGGGCAAAAAGGTGAGGGAGAACCAGGTAGAGGGTGGGCATTGGTTGTGGTCCATGAAGGATTTACCTATGAAAAGGGCCTTCTCGGCTGCTGCACGCAGACTCTGGAACTCCCTCCCACTAGAGGCCAGGACTGCCACATTTCTGTAGTCTTTCTGGAAACAGGCAAAGACCTTTATCTTCAGGCAAGCTTTCCCTGAAAGATGAACCAAAGGAGAGTGAGAGTGAGAGAGCTGTTTGTTATCATTGTTCTGGTGACAGAGCACCCCAAATCTTTGAATGACTTATCCCAAGGCCTTCAAGTATACACCAGAAAGCAGCCCCAACTTAAAAGTGGTGCAATCCTGGAATAATGTTACTGCTTGATTCTGGGTCGGTGGGCAGATATGACGAAATAAAGTAGCCATCGTGTTTTTGATGGGATTCTGAGGGAGTGTGATCTATACAGTGTTATGGTCATAGTCCCTGACACTGCTTCCTTATTCTTGCCTAACATTTAAAACAGCAAGAATGGAGTGTATATTACTGAATCTCTGCTGCCCTCTTGTGGGAAAGCAGGGGAAGGAGTGGAGACACACGGATAGCCAAAATTTCCTGCCTCATCCCACTCACTCCAGAACAAGATTGCTGGTACTTCTCTGGGTCTGAGTCCCAAAATCCAAGTCTTTGGTACCACGTCTGATCCCCAAGCCCTGAGTGTGAATCTCTATTTTAAATGAAGCTCATGGTGGCTCAGCGGACTAGAGTGCTGAAACGGTGGGCTGCAAAGTCGGCAGCTCGGAGGTTCGAATCCCAGGTGCCATGCAGCAGAGTGAGCTCCTGCTGTTAACCCCAGCTCCTGCCAACCTAGCAGTTTGAAAGCATGTCAATGCAAGTAGATAAATAGGCACCGCCTTAAAAAGCAGGAAGGTAAAGTGTCTCTTGCAACATGGCCACGGACTTGCACAACACAGGCTCTTGAATCAGACACGACTAGTATGCATATGCAGGGGAAACCTTAACCTTTAACCCCCCCGCCCCTTACAGGGCGGAAAAGGAATGGTGGACAGGTTTTAGTGACAAGTTGAGTCTAAGTCATTGTGTGGGGGGAATCAAGTTGAGTTTGAGTTGAGTCGCTGGTGTAATTTAAATCCAACTTGACAGCAGTTCTGTGACTCAATTCCCCGCCCCTGTTCCAAAACATAGTAACAATGAGTTGAGAGCACAGTCTGTACTCTATACACAAACACAGCTGAAACTCGAAAAATTAGAATATCATGCAAATCAACTCAAAAGGTGAAACTAATATATGAGATAGACTCATTATTACATGCAAAGCAAGATATGTCAAGCCTTACTTTGGTATAACTGTGATGATTATGGTGTACAGCTTATGAAAACCCCAAATTCACAATATCAGAACATTAGAATAATACATGATGTCAATAACACAAGGATTGGAAACAGAACAATATCGGACCTCTGAAAAGGATAAGCATGCATATGTACTCAGTACTTGATTTGGGCCCCCCTTTGCATTAATTACTTCCTCAGTGCGGTGTGGCAGGGATGCTACCAGTCTGTGGCACTGCTGAGGTGTTATGGAAGACCAGGATGCTTCAATAGCGGCCTTCAGCTCTGCTGCATTGTTCGGTCTCACATCTCTCATCTTTCTCTTGGCAATGCCCCATAGATTCTCTATGGAGTTCAGGTCAGGCAAGTTTGCTGACCAATCAAGCACAGTAATCCCATGGTCACTGAGCCAGGTTTTGGTACTTTTGGCAGTGTGGGCAGGTGCCACGTCCTGCTGGAAAATGAAGTCAGCATCCCCATAAAGCTCGTCTGTGGAAGGAAGCATGAAGTGCTCCAAAATCTCCTGGTAGACGGCTGCGTTGACCCTGGACTTAATGAAGCACAGTGGACTAATACCAGCAGATGACATGGCTCCCCAAATCAACACAGACTGTGGAAAGTTCACACTAGTCTTCAAGCATCATGCATTAAGAACATAGGAACATAAGAAGAGCCATGCTGGATCAGGCCAAAGGCCCATCTAGTCCAGCTTCCTGTATCTCACAGTGGCCCCACCAGATGCGTTTGGGAGCGCATGAGACTAGATATCTGTCTCCTGATAGCACTCCCCTGCATCTGGCCCTTGAAGTACCCTGGTTTTAAGCCTGGAGATTACACATCTCCATCATGGTTTGTAACCTGTGATGGACTTTTCCTCCAGGAATCTGTCCAATCCCCTTTTGAAGGCATCCAAGCCAGATGCCATCACCACATCCTGTGGCAGGGAGTTCCATAGACTAACAACGAGCTGGGTGAAAAAATATTTTCTTTTGTCTGTTCTTACTCTCCCAGCTCTCAATTTGAGTGTATGTCCCCTAGTTCTGGTATTTTGTGAGAGGGAGAAGAGCTTCCCTCTATCCACTTTACTCATGCCCTGCATTATTTTGTACGTCTCAATCATATCCCCCCTCAGGCACCTTTTTCCAGACTAAAGACCCCCATTTTTTTTTACTTTTTCCTCATAAGGGAGGTGCCCGAGCCCAGTAATCATTTCGGTCACTCTCTTCTGCACCTTTTCCAGTTCCACTATGTCTTTTTTGAGATGCGGTGACCAGAATTGTACACAATACTCCAGGGGCGGCCTTACTATTGTTTTGCATAATGGCATTATAATGTTGGCTGTTTTATTTTCAATCCCCTTTATGATAATCCCTAGCATGGAATTGACCTTCTTCGCCGCTGCCACACATTGGGGAGACACCTTCATGGAGGTGTCCACCAACACGCCAAGATCTCTTTCCTGTTCTGTCACGGATAACTCAGAGCCCATGAGTTGATAGATAAAGTTTTGATTTTTTGCCCCAATATGCATTACTTTACATTTGGCTACATTAAAACGCATTTGCCATTTCTCAGCCCATTCCCCCAGTTTGGAGACATCCTTCTGGAGCTCTTCACAATCTTCTCTGGTTTTTACCACATGGAAAAGTTTTGTGTCATCTGCAAACTTGGCCACCTCACTGCTTATCCCTGTCTCCAGGTCATTTATGAACAGACAGAAAAGCACCGGTCCCAGGACAGAGCCCTGGGGCACACCGCTTTTCACCTCTCTCCATTGTGAAAATTTCCCATTGACACCTACTCTTTGTTTCCTGGATCTCAACCAGTTCTCAATCCATAAGAGGACCTGTCCTCTTATCCCCTGACTGTGCAATTTTCTCAGCAGCCTCTGGTGAGGGACTGTGTCAAAAGCCTTTTGAAAATCCAGATAGACTATATCCACCGGTTCACCCAAATCTACATGCCTGTTGACCTTTTCAAAAAATTCTAAAAGAATTCTCAGGCAAGACTTATCCTTGCAGAAGCCATGCTGATTTTCTCTCAGCAAGGTTTGTTCTTCTATGTGTTTTAAGATTTTCTCTTGGATGAGACTTTCCACCATCTTCCCTGGGACAGATGTAAGGCTAACTGGCCTGTAGTTTCCCGGGTCCCCCTTCCTTCCTTTCTTAAAAATTGGTGTGACATCTGCTATCCTCCAGTCCCCTGGCACTGTGGCCGTTTTAAGAGACAAGTTGCATATTACCATTAAGAGATTTGCAATAACCCTTGGGTGGATGCCATCTGGGCCCGGTGACTTGTTAATCTTCAATTTATCAATTAGTCCTAAAACATCATCTCTTTTAACCTGTATTTGATTTAATTCTTTAGTCAAGAGGGGCTGTTCAGGCAGCGGAATCTGCTCAAGGTCTTCTGTCGTGAAGACAGATGCAAAGAACTCATTTAATTTCTCTGCAATTTCCAAGTCCCCTTTTCCTCCCTCACCATCCAGAGGGCCAAGTGGTTCTCTGGCAGGTTTTCTACTTCTAACATATGTAAAAAAGCTTTTATTATTACCCTTTATATTGCTAGCCATGTGTTCCTCAAAATCTTTCTTTGCCTCTCTTATCATCTTCTTACATTTCTTTTGCCAGAGTTTGTGTTCCTTTTTATTTTCCTCATTTGGGGAGGATTTCCATTTACAGAAAGTTCTCTCCTTGCACTTTAGAGCCTCTCTAACTCCATTCGTTAACCATGCCGGTGCCCTCTTGGACTTAAATGAGCTCTTCTTTCTTTGTGGTATGCACTTGTGCTGGGCCTCTGTTACCGTTGTTTTAAACAGGTTCCATGCACTCTGAAGAGATTGGATTCTTCCAACCTTCCCCTTCAATTTCTTTCGTAGTTTCCTCCTCTGAGGGAAGTTTGCCCTTCGAAAATCAAGGGTTTTTATGTCTGATTTGCTTGACACTCTTCCTCCAACATGCATGGCAAAGGAGATTGCAGCATGGTCACTGTTCCCCAGAAGCTCAGTGACATTCACATCCCTGACCAGGTCCTGAGTATCAGACAGTATTAGATCCAGAGTTGCCTGTTCTCGGGTGGGCTCTGTGACAAGTTGCTCTAAGGCACAGTCATTCAGCAAGTTGAGAAACCCAGTTTCTCTTTCTTGCCCGGAGCTCGCATTGGTCCAGTCAATGTGGGGATAATTGAAGTCCCCCATGGTTACTATCCTATCCTTCTGAGACACCTCCATGATTTGTCTCCTCATTTCAAGGTCCACCTCAAGTTTTTGATCTGGTGGGCGATAGCATACCCCAACTATCACATCAGTCCTTGGACCTGGTAGTTTAACCCACAGTGATTCTATGGTGGAGTCAGACCCACCGTCAATCTCCATTCTGCTGGATTTTGCCCGTTCTTTAACGTAGATGGCCACTCCCTCTCCAACCCGCCCCTCTCTATCCCTTCTATAGAGTTTATAGCCTGGGATTGCTGTATCCCACTGGTTCTCTACATTCCACCAGGTTTCTGTTATGGCTATTATATCAATGTTATCCCTAGCTGCCAAATGTTCAAGTTCTCCCATTTTTGGTCGGAGGCTTCGAGCATTGGCGTAGAAGCACCTGTACAGTGGGTTCTGCAACAACAGCTGCTGCTTTGTTCTTTCCCCCCCACAGCTATTATTTTCGGTAGAGAAACTATCACATTCCATTATTCTCCCAGCACTAATACCTGCTATGTCATCTCTATGTGATTCTCTACCCTTTCCAACCTCATTCCCTGTGGATGAGGTGTTCTGAACCGGATGCCACTCAGCTCTTGTCGGCTTTCCCCCAGTTATCAGTTTAGAAGCTGCTCTGCATTGTGTGCCTATCGATTCTTCCTCTGGACTCTGGGTCCTTGGTTGCCAAATGAGATGCAAAAGTTGATCTCATCAGAAAAGAGGACTTTGGACCACTGAGCAACAGTTTTCAGGAGCAGTTTGACAAGAGCAATACCATATTTTAAGCTCATGTCCAGGATCCGTCTCTGTGTGATGGCTCTTCATGCACTAACTCCAGCCTCAGTCCACTCCTTGTGGGAGTCCCCAACATTTTTGAATGACTTTTTCCTGACAATCCTCTCCAGGCTGTAGCCATCCCTGCTGCTTGTGCACCTTTTTCTTCCACACTACTCTGTGCACATAACTTTCTATTGATGTTGTTTGATACAGCACTTTGGGAGCATCCAACTTCTTTCCCTCCTTATGGATGGTGTCAATGATGGTTTTCTGCACAATTGTCAGGTCAGCAGTCTTTCCCGTGATTGTGATTCCTAATGAACCATCCGGAGAGACCATTTAAACTAAAGGCTCAGGAACCCTTTGCAGGTGTTGTGGGTTTATTAGCTGATTAGAGTGGGACACTTTGAGCCTAGAATATTGAACCTTTTCACACTATTCTAATTTTCTGAGATTGTGAATTTGGGGTTTCCATAATCATACCAAAGTAAGACGTGACATATCTTGCTTTGCATGTAATGAGTCTATCTCATATACTGTATTAGTTTCACTATTTGAGTTAACTTACTGAAATAAATTAACATTTGCACTATATTCTAATTTTTCAAGTTTCACCTGTAGAATTCGTTCTAAGGCTCTGTCCTGCCTGCTTTATGCTATATAAATTTATTTTACAATGCTGTACTCCCCTCCCAAATTTCACATTTACAGGGGAGTTTCGGATGTTAGCAGAGCCAGCAGAAGCTAAATTACTTATGGATTCAGCTGCTTATTTTTATTTTTATTTTTATTTTTTTGAGCATACATTCATCCCTGGAAATAAATCATATCCATGTCACCTCTCTGGGATTTTTCTGTTGTCAGTTGTAAACTGCCCAGAATAGCATGTGCACTAATGGGTCAATAAATAAATAAATAAATAAATGCTCACATGAATACATATTAATTGGAAATACTATAGTTCCTGCGCTTTTAGCATCCTTTGCAGGAGAAAAAGATTCAGTAGGTCTAACTTTCTTGAGAAGGGAGATTGGTGGTAAATCCTATTCAAATTGGGTTCATCCACATACGGGTATTGGAAAAATATAACACTACACGAATGCACTAGAGAGTATTCCAGAGAGAATTGCGAACTTTTTTTTTCACGTGAAGGAATAGGTTTCTGCGTAGAGGGCAGAATGAATGAATGAATGAATGAATGAATTTATAACCCGCCTTTCTCCCCGAAAGGATCCGTGGCGGCAGAAATAAAACATCCTAAATAGCTGTGGAAAGGCAAGTATTTTTCTCTCCCCCCTCTTTTTGTCATGGTAAAGTCTGCGCTGTGAGGATTTCACCGGAGGACTGTCCCATAGAAGCACATATTAAGGGGTGCTGCTTTCTGTTCCCCGCCTGCCTATTGTAGAGAACTTTGACACAAACGCCTCCGCCCTCCCACCACGTGACCAGGTTTAAACGGTCTCAGGCGCGCGCGTTGCCATGGAAATCGAGAGAGAGGTTGCTGCGCCATTGAACTTGGCGAGGGGGGAGGAGGAGGAGCGAGACGAAAAAGCTCCATTACGCCTGCGCCTCTGCGGCCCTTTTCCCGCCTCTTCTCCCCATGTGCCCAAATTCGTTGCTTAACACAGTTCTCTGGGCAGCTTGAGAAAGTTTGGGTCGAGGGGATCATTTTGAGGCCGGGTCTGCTTCCCTGAGTTCGCGGAAAAGCCTCTCTTTCTCCTGACAAAACAGGGTGTTTTATGCCACCAAGTCACAGGAGGTATTTTTGGGTCAGTCGCCCATCTCCTGTGAAGAATTTTTGTTTTTTATTTTCAGAGGGGAAAAGCTATCAGTTTGCTGGTGAACAAGAAAATACATAAAATTGACTTATGAATAAAAGGAGTGGACATTTAAGAGTGTTTAAAAAGCAACTCGCTGATCCCCTCCCTCATAATTTTGGTGGGCAACCCACCTATTGAAAGAAGAAAGGTTTGCACACCCCCTGGAGAAAAACATTATTGATTTTTTTTTCTGGTGGATTTTATGACTCCACTGAGAAGAAATAGACACCTTAAGAAGAACTGAGATGGTTTCCCCCTGCCACTTTGGGTAGGGTAAAAGTGGTACTGGATTTACAAAACCTTTGATGTTATTCCTTTGGACAGCGACAATGTGATCCACTTATTCTATTAAACCACGGCTTCTGTGACAAGACAACAAGTAGAGATGATAAGATAAAAAGAAATAATTTCTTCTTTGGTTCCCTGTCAAGAGGGAGCAATTCAGTCCCCCCAGGACAGGAGTACAGGAGGAAGCTTTGATGCCCTTGTAACAAAAGAGCAGGGCTTCAAGTCCTCAGTAGTCGGAAGTGTTTTGATGCCTGAGCAGAGAATGAGACATTGACGCAAAGCGAGAGGTTTGATGCAACCCCTGCCAAAGGAAATAAAACTAAGAAAGTGAAAGTAATTTGACTCCGGCGAAAACAAAACCTACTTGTTTGGCTGTCATACAAGCTGAGGGTCAAAACGGTGAAAACACTGCAGCAATACAGTATTTCATGATGGATAGGGATTCTACCGTGCCATTGATCTTCATTCAGGGCATCACTACACTAGTAGCAACCGAAGCCCGGATAATGACCCGCAATCTCGTCAATCCGCGATCGACCCGACTCTTTCTGCTGGAGATGCTGGCGACTTTTCAGCTTTGCACCTGCTTTACGGTGCTTCACCCCATGGCTGACATAGAGCCTAAGCCCCAGCTGTATCTGGCTCATATTTATTCGTTCATGGTTCTCCATTTCTATTTGACCTTGAACGAGAACACGAGCAACCCGGCCTCCACTCTGGTGTCCATTGTGCGCAAAGGGATCTCTATGCGGCTAGGCTTGCTGAAGATCGTGGCACAGTTTATCGGAGCCTTCCTTGCCAGACTTTACCAAAACTTCTTGTGGTCCTTCAGGGTCAGCAGTTTGTTCTCTGATCCCGTGGTCTGCAGCAGTCCTCTCCAGACAGGTCTAGTGAAAGCCTTTTTCACGGAGCTTATATCCTCCGTCACGTTCCAGCTGAGCATGCTAGAGTCAGAGATGCAAGAGCTCCGTATCCGAGCCAACGTGCTTTCCCTCGCCATCACCTCGCTCATATATGCAGGTCTGTTACCATCTTTCTTTAGAATCATAGAATCATAGAGTTGGAAGAGACCTCAAGGGCCATCCAGTCCAACCCCCTGCCATGCAGGAACCCCCATCACAGGACTCCCGACAGATGGCCATCCAGCCTCTGCTTAAAAACCTCCAAAGAAGGAGACTCCACCACCCTCCTTTTTGGCTGCATATACCACTGCCGGACAGCTCTTAGCTCTCATGAAGTTCTTCCTAATGTTCAAATGGAATCTCTTTTTCTGTAGTTTGAAACCATTGACCCGCATCCTAGATTCTGAAGCCATGAAAAACAAACCAGTCCCTTCTTCAATGTGGCATCCTTTCAAATATTTAAACACAGCTATCATATCCCCCACCTCAGCCTTCTTTTTGAATGGCTAAACATTCCCAGCTCCCTAAACCACTCCTTCTAAGACATTTCTTCCAGACCCTCGACCCCTAAATCAGTCACTGCCAGCAAGATTATACATGAAGCACATACACTTTTATTTATTTATTTATTTATTTATTATTGCACTTGTATCCCCCTCATCTTCCGAATCGGAACTCTGGGTGGCTTACAATAAAAATAAAATAAATAAAAAAACCATTTAAAAATAAAATAAAAACCACTTAATAAAAACCACTTAATTGTCAGTGAGATGTATTTCAAGTATAGTGGACCTCTTATAACAAATGGTTTGTATAACATAAAATCTATAGAACATAAAACATTCCGGAGAGAGGGGAAATTTGTCCAAACAGAATTGGCTATGGAGCGAAATCCGTACAACATAAAAATGTTCGCAATTAGGGATTACTCCGTTTTCAATGCATTGCTATGGGAAATTTGTATAAAGGAAAATTTGCTTAACAGAATTTAATTTGGAATGAATTAATTCCTTTATACAAGGACCACTTGTATTTGAAAAATATGAAAGCACTTTTCAAATACTTGAAAAGTAGTCCTACAGAGGAGCAGGAGCAGGATCTGTTCTGGATCATTCCTGAGTACAGCACATGTAATAATGGGCTCAAGCTACAGGAACCAGATTTAGGCTGAATATCAGCAAAAACTTCTTAACTGATAGAGCGGTATAGAATCATAGAATCATAGAGTTGGAAGAGACCTCGAGGGTCATCTAGTCCAACCCCCTGCCATGCAGGAACCCCCATCAAAGTTCTCCTGACAGATGGCCATCCAGCCTCTGCTTAAAAACCTCCAAAGGAGGAGACTCCACCACCCTCCTTTGTGGCAGCATATTCCATTGCCGAACAGCTCTAACTGTCATGAAATTCTTCCTGATGTTTAAATGGAATCTCTTTTCCTGTAGTTTGAAACCATTGCCCCCAAGTCCTAGTCTCTGAAGCCATGGAAAACAAAACTGTTCCCTCTTCAATATGACATCCTTTCAAATATTTAAACATAGCAATCATATCCCCTCTCAGTCTTCTTTTTGTAAGGTTAAACATTCCTAGCTCCCTAAGCCGCTCCTCGTAGGACATTTCTTCCAGACCCTCAATAATGGCAGTCGCCCTCCTCTGGACCCGTTCAAGATTGTCAGCAGTGAGGTGCACAAAACTAGACACAGTACTGCAGATGAGGTCTGACCAGAGCAGAATAGAGTGGTACTTTCACTTCTTTTGATCTAGACACGATGCTTCTGTTGATGCAACCAAGAATTGCATTGGCTTTCCTGGCCGCTGCATCACACTGCTGACTCGTGTTCAATTTGTGGTCCACCAAGACTCCCAGATCCCTTTCACAGGTACTATTTTCCAGCCAGTATGATAATGGAACCCATTACCTTGTAAAGTAGGGAGCACTCCAACACTGGAGTTGTTTAGGAGAAAATAGGCAGATATCCTATGATTTGTATTCCTGCCTTGAGCAGAGGGGTGGAGTTGATGGGTCTGTAGCCTCCTTCCAATTATTCTGCGATTTTAATTCTGTGCCCAAGAAGAATATGCCCTGTGGCTGAATTAAAAGGGAAGTATTACACCTAAGCTTCACTTTCACTCCCTTGCTCCATGCTTCCTTCTCTCTGTGTGTTACATACTGTAGCTACTTGATGGTGTGTTGTTTGTTGTTGCATACATGCCTTCATTAAGTCTTGATCCTTTGCTTCCAGGCTTACTCCTTTCCTTGCCAGGGTGCAGGTCTTATATTTGATTTGGAGTCTAATAGTTTCCATAATGCATCCCTATTCAGCTCAGAGTGATTTGTGCCCCATCAGATTTGATGCATACACCAGATCTGTATGGCACAGTGGTTAAATGCCTGTACTACAGCTAAATATAAACTCAATAAATAAATAAATAAATAAATAAATAAATACGTGCTCACGACCTGGGGTTCAATTCAAGGTAGCTGGCTCATTGTTGACTCAGCCTTCTACATCCTTCTGAGTCAGTAAAATGAGTACCCAACTTGCTGGGGGGGGGGAGAGGTAATATGTAGCCTGCAATCTGTAATCAAACTGTAAAGCACCAAGAGACTACTTGAAGTGGTATGAGGCGGTATATAAGCAGAACACTTTGCTTTTTGCTTTGATCCATTGGAAAACCAAAGTGGCTACAGTTTTTTTGGTTTTTGCAGATAAAAAATATGGGATGTATAGCATATATTGAAGAGCAGGCTGAACCTGCCAAATTTCAGATAGGGGTGTATGTACTAGGGACATGTAAAGTTTGCTTTTTTTAAAAAAAAAGTAATAAACCATTATAATTTCTACCCCACCTAATTCAGTTTATGCCCCAAATCCAAACTGATTTTACTTCGGCCTAAAACTGAATCAGACTATTCCACTTTGATATCCATCTCATAGAAATTGGTCTGAAGCAGGCAGGTTCATTTTGGAACCTGTGATTGACTAGTGTGAATCTGGCCTACAGAGACAAACCAAGTACAGTTATGTATGCAACCAGGGCGAAGTCGAGTGGTAATGTCACAGTGGTACAGGCTTCTGCAGGAAACACAGAAGAGAGGTGTTCTAAGTGGGGAGGGAAATTTAAAATTATTGTTTTCTCTAGCGAAGGGAGAAAGGGATACATATGCCACTGGTGGAAAATTGCTTTTATTGGCTCCCTTGCATCTTTCAGAATACAATATATTGCCTGTGCCAGCAAAGGAAGGCAGACAAAAAGGTTTTCAGGTGGGTGGGAAATATATGGTTTAAATAAAAGCATCACAGTAGTAATCATTTTCTCTTTGCTCCCTTTAAATAATCGCTCGAATGAAACGATTACAAACGTAGTATTATTTAATCCAATATGTCTACTTGCAAGAAGCATTTTACCCAGTTAGTTTAGTTTTAAACACAGACTGCTAGGCACATTTCCCCATCTTCTCCTTTTTTGTACGCTCATACTGGTTTGCCCATTTCTTGAAGCACCAGTTGGAGAGGTGGCACATTGTAGTATTTGCCTGTGTGTGTGTGTGTGTGTGTGTGTGTTGTGTTGTTACAGCCGTGACCGACCCTTCGTGACTCCATGTCCATGGAGTTTTCTTGGCAGGAATACTGGAGTGGCTTGCCAGTTCCTACTCCAGGCTCCTACAGCACCTGGTATTCCCTGGTGGTCTCCCATCCAAGTACTAACCAGGGCCGACCCTGCTTAGCTTCTGGTATCAGGCGAGATCGGATGTGCTTAGTAGGGAAAGGTAAATTCATACTCTGAAAAGAAAAAGGGCTGAGTTTGAATTGACCTAAACGATGGTCACCCAGTTAGTTTCATGGCCCATCCATTCAGCATGGTGTTCACACTCTTTCACCACATTGGGCTAATTTCTGCTAACATCTCTTTGATGTTAATCAGCTGTTTGATACCAAGGAACACAAACACACCAGATGCACAGTATTTTGTAAATACTAAGGCCTTGTGCATACTTTTTAGATAGATAGATAGATAGATAGATAGATAGATAGATAGATAGATAGATAGATAGATAGATAGATAGATAGATAGATAGATAGATAGATAGATAATGTACATCTGAATGATCCTAGCTTTCATCAGTCCCAGGAGTCAACTGAGATAATGAACAGGGCAACCCATAGATTTCCAGTATATGTTCCCGCAGAAATTCCTTTGACTGGTGCAGTGTTGGCTGCTAGAATGGAGGAAATTCATGTTGGGTGCTGTCTGTGGTGGCTTGTTGTCATTTATCTGCAGAATGTGTGGTTTGCTGTATAATTCATCAGGGAATGGTGGACAGCAGGGCAACTGAGCCGATCGCCAAGGAGCAGAAACCAGCTTGCATGAAAGCCTCTCTGAACATATGAACTTTTCCAAATAATCCTTAGCTCGTGCGTTGTGTAGGAACCTTGGGAAGGGTCTGCGGAACTGGAGACCACCTCTTAGGGACTGAAGGTGGAATCCTGCTCCCACTTACCAAGAGAAAGCTTCCACTGAGCCTGGGGGGGGGGGGCGCGGACATCCCTCTGGCATCAATATTTACTAAGCGGCAACAACGGTGGCCGTTACTTCACTGACGCCCCCTCCCTTGGCGCCCCTTGATACGTCTTTTTACGGCATGTAATACAGGGATAATTTAAGGGAGGGAGGTGTCCCTAAAGCTACAGCCAGACGCCTTTGGAACCTGTTTGGGCCGTAGCTGGCGCCCCTCTGGACCACGTCAGGAAAGGACCCCCCCTTGCTAATATTTTGCTTTTCTGAAAGCAGGGGATGCGACCCTCCTGGCGCAGTGGTTAAATGCCTGCACTGCAGGTAAAACTGTGCTCACGACCTGGGGTTCAGTCCCTGCTAGCAGGCTCAAGGTTCACTCAGCCTTCCATCCTTCCAAGGTCGGTAAAATGAGTACCCAGCTTGCTGGGGAGGGGGGGCAATGTGTAGCCTGCATAATTAAACTATAAACCACCCAGAGACTACTTGAAGTGGTATGGGGCGGTATATAAGCAGAACACTTTGCTGGCAAAGGGCGGGGGTGAGGTGGCGCTTCTGGTGTCAGGAGGAGCCCTAAAAAGCCAGAAGAAAAGATCTGGTGGCATTATGTCTGTGGGGAGGGGGGCGTGTGGGGCAGGGGGCGCATTCAAGGCTCCATCTCTGGTCTTCCATGCTCGTCGTCGTCTCCACCACATGAGGGGAACATGAGGACGTTCGCTGGCTCGCCGTAAGCCCTCGCCAGTCGCCCCGTCTCCAGGAGGAGCCCCACCGGCGCAGCAGGCAGGAGACCCACCCGGGAGCGCCGATCCCCAGCAGCAGCAGCAGCAGGGCAGCCTTTCCGTCGACGAGTCTGCGAGCGATCGGGCCCCCCACGCGTGGCGGACGAGAGCCGGGGCCCCAATGTCGCTCCTCCTTCTCCGGCCCTCCTCCGAGTCGTCCTCCCACTCCCTGCCCACCCACCTGGGAAGGCTGGGAGGAAGGGCTCAGGAAGGGGAGGACGGAGCCTGACGCTCGGCTGCTCCGGCTTGCAGGCGGCGGGGCGCCCGGGGCTGGGAGGCTGCCCTCGTCGGAGGCCCGCGAACCGGTTTGCACGGCCCGGGGCGGTGGGGGCGGTGGGTGTAGCTCGGGCGGCGGCTTTGCTGGGTCAGCGGCGGCTGCAGTGCGGCGGAGGCGCGCTCCCCCCCCTCTCTCGCCCCAAAGTCCGCCCCACGGCCGTCCCGGAGGAGCTGGTGCGCCGCTTGGGTTTGCAGCCGCCTCGGTCCCGGAGCAGAAGAGGCGCTCCCCCCCACACACACACACATACCGCAGGCAAAGCCAGGCTAGCCTGGTTCCTGGGGCGGCCGCGGGGTCTTAACGGGTGGCGTTGGGGAAGGGTCAAGGATCGGGTCCCGCCGGCTGGCTGGGCAATGCCGAGACGACCCGCGGATACGGAGTAAGGCTCGGCGTCGCGGCTCCCTGGAAGAGCTTTCACTTTCATTTCCAGCCAGGGGAGCGGAGTGGGGGATCCAGAGACCCTCGCCTTGTAGGGCTCCTCCTGCAGGGCTGCGGGGGCCTTGGGGCAAAGGACAGCCCAGCCCAGGGAAGCGGGACCCAACGTGGCCGCGGAAGACGGAACAACACACGACACAGCATTGGGCAAGATCTTGGCACTAGAGAGGGAGACCTGATCTTCCTCCTCCGCCTCGCCGGAGCGAGGGCGGCGAAGTTGCACTCGAGGGATCCCTGACAGTTTGTGAATGACGCCGGGCAGATGAAGAAACTGAGGTTCCCACGAAGGCGGCGCTGAGAACTGGGCAGGATCCAGAGCGACTTGACGTCGGGAGCGCCCAGGAGCCCGGAAGGCTACCGACCGTCGACCCCCCGGGGGGGGGGGGGCGAAGCGGGAGAAGAGACGCTTCACTGATCCTTGTGGCAGAAAATCTGGGCTCTTGGGGCCATGGCTGTCACCGAAGCTTGCATCTCACTGCTTGTGATGGTCGCTACCATGATGGTCACAGCCGGCTGCAGGCGAGTGGCCCTCCGCTCTGTACACCACAGACCCCACGCGCATTGCTTCTTCCTGGAGTTAACGGGTGTCTTCCAGATCTGTGCCTGTACCCACGAGCTTTGCCTGCTGGCTGATCTGCCACCCAAGCCTCACATGGTGCTCACCCTCGTTTACATCTTCGCTGTTCTCCATGGCTTCACTTTGCCCGGGAGCACCATCAACCCCTCAAGCACCTTTCAACTTTTCTACAAGGGTAAGATCCCCATCAAGACCTGGTGGCTGCACACTTCAGCTCAGTTCACAGGAGCAATAATAGCTAATGTCTACATCCAATTGATCTGGAGAGTGGGGATCCTACCAGCCCATTCAAAGGCACTGGCAGAGAACTGCCGCCACCCCATCCAAACCACCCTCGCCAATGCCTTCATCCTAGAACTTTGCTTCTCCTTCTTGCTCCACCTGACCTTACTGCAGCTTGAATCAATGGATCACAAGACAAAAATCCACCTAGTCGCTTTGCTGATCACCGCGATGGTCTATGAAGGTTTGTTTTTATTTGCCCATTATTTTATTTTTATTTGTACCCTGCTGGGAAAAAGTGCTCAAAGTGAGTATTGAAACTCATACTCAAATCATTACCTTCATCAAAACATATTTAAAAATAAATTAAAACCACAACATTAATATCAAGGTAGTAGAAGACATCACCAGCACCCAACTGGTTAAACCCTCTTGAGCCACAGATCAGTTTAGCTGCCAAAAGCCTGCCTGGAGAGGCTTAACTCCCTTTTGCCTAAGACTGGATAAACAACAGGAGAGGGAACAAACCTAACTTGCCTTGAAATAAAGTTCCTGAGTCTGGGAGAGAGAGTGTTTTGTTACCTTTTCACTTCCTTTTTTATTGCATTAGGTTATAAACCAGTTTTCATTTGTCAGTTAGCATGATATTGTATAACTGGCTTGATATTGTTGATGAAGATTGGATTTTAATATGGCTGACAAGGTATTTCTGATAAGGCCCCAAGCCACTGAACCTGAGTGGTACAGTACTAGATTTCCACCATAGTTCTGCCCAGTGGTTTTCAAAACGTTCTCTTTTTTTTCAGAATATCGTTTCTAGCTTGAACAGTTTGGCTTTGGGTCACATAACCTCTGTACATTTGCAGGAATTTGATCAAGGAGATTCTGGGATGAATCTTCAGCTTGCACAGGGCTTTGGTCTAGCGGCTGGACCTCATTTTTGCTCACTCTTCTGAGCTAAACTTTTTGGCCTCTAATACACCAGCAGTACCCATGGAAAGGTCAACAGTGAAAGGCAAGCAAGCTTTTAGAACATTTTGTTTACCTTTGCCAACCCAACGTCTGCTGTAAGGACAATTTCAAAGAGTATCCACTGGTGATGTGGATCAGCATTTGGAAGCTGTTGGTTTAGCCAGGCCCCCAAAGAAACTTGTCATAGTAATTGAAAGGACACCTGTCTCATCTCGTTAGCGGCCAGGCAGGGCAACATGCTTTTTTCACTGACCTAAGTTTGAGGAGAGAGACTTCTTGCCCCAGAGGAGAGTTGGACTTCAGTGTGTGACCACAGTGCCCTCCCAAGTAGCTGTGTGTTTTATACCAGTGGGTGGTGTAAGGAATATGAAGAAAGATCACTGTCTCCGCTGTCCATAATTCTGCTTTTCTTTTCTTTTTGCATGAAGGAAACATAATACCTTTTATTTTCTTGTTTGAATCTGTGTTCTCATTTCATGCCCTTCCTATGTGTAGTAATTGCAGCACCAACTGGTGGTGCTGGGATTTTATCTTTCAACTAAGTAACATCAAAGGTAAATGAAGCAAGTATCATTTTTCCCTTCTCTGTTTTTTGCGTGTGGATTTTTTTAAAAGCCCACCAAGGTCATTCCTCCATGGGAAGGCATTGTGCATGGATAGACTTTGTGGCAAATAAGAAAGAGACAACTTCTAAATTTTTCTAGCTTCAAAGAAACGAGTCAAAAGCTTGGGACATCTTATTTTATGAATGATAACTCTCACTATCCCCATGCTAGCTGTGAGATTCTCAGAATCAAAGTCCGAAGAGTTAAGTTTTCAAAGCTCCAGTTCTATTAATGGCTTTCCTACCTGTCTACCCCAGTGGGTAGGAAGCAGAGCAGATATAATGGATACAGTACTTGTAAGAGAGCTGGTAATACTGCACTTGCTCAAGTATCTTTAAATCTGGTGTGGCTTAGCTCTTTAGCAATGTATTTTGCAGTTTCTTTGTTCTTTCCACATCCACTTTGTCAATTAAATTGATTAGAGCATCTCAGTTTGAGAATGGTAGTTATTTCAGACATAACCATAAAATAAACATTTTACTTGAGCTGCCAGACCTCTGTTGCTAGAATTTAAAATCACAGGTCACCCCAGTTTGTTTATAAATACAGTACAGTGGACCCTTGTATAACAGACAGCTTGTATAACATAAAATTTGTACAACATAAAAAATTCCGGAGATAGGGGAAATTTGCTTAACATAATTGCCTATGGGGAAAATCCGTACAACATAAAAATTGGATCACTCTGTTTTCAATGCATTCCTATGGGAATTTGTATAAAGGAAAATTTGCTTAACATAATTTCATTTGGAACAAATTAATTCCTTTATACAAGGTACCACTGTACGTTAAACTACTGACACAAAGGACTTAAATGTGAAACCATAAGTAGGGCCAGTGCTCAGGGGGAAAGACCCACCTCTGCCTGTTCAGCTGAGGTGTTTTAAAAATTGCCTTTGCTAACATCTGTTGACCCTGTCACAGAATCAGAGAATAATCGAGTTGGAAGGGGCCTATAAGGGCACTGAATCCACACACACACACCCCACACACTCAAGGGTCCCTTGACCCTTGTCCAGTCATTGCAGCGGGTGCAGAATGCGGCGGCCAGACTGGTGGTTGGTGTGGGTCATTTCGATTGCATCACGCCTATTCAGGCTCGCCTGCATTGGTTACCCGTTGCCTCCCAGATAAGGTTCAAGGTACAGTGGACCCTTGTATAACAAACAGTTTGTATAACATAAAATCTGTACAACATAAAAAATTCTGGAGATAGGGGAAATTTGCTTAACATAATTGCCTATGGGGAGAATCTGCACACCATAAAAATGGGATTACTCCGTTTTCAATGTATTCCTATGGGAATTTGTATAAAGCAAAATTTGCTTAACATAATTTCATTTGGAATGAATTAATTCCTTTATACAAGGTACCACTGTATTGATTTTGGTTTACAAAACCCTCCATGGCTTGGGCCCTAAGTATCTGGCAATGCGGATCTCCCAAAGGTCAGCGTCAGCCCGTTTTATCAGAGCATCTTTGGCGCTTTCACTCTGCATGGTGACCTCTCGGGAGGCCCGTAAGGTAGTCACCCATAATGGGGCGGGCCTTCTTGGTGGCTGGTCCTGTGATGTGAAACAAATTGCCTTGCGAAATGCACCAAATGGAGTCCCTGACAGCTTTTAAAAAAGCTTTTAATAACTGGCTTTTTAAGGGAAGCTTTCGGGGATCGAAGATGTAATGTTTGTTCCCCCGTGTGTGTATATATATATATATATATATATATATATAT
>JAHTLZ010000007.1:48354831-48368018 GCA_023846285.1 Phrynocephalus versicolor | reverse complement strand
CACGGGTATAGGTATGCATGTTAGGGTGGATTCGGGTTTCTTCCCATGTAGAAATCTGGTTGTTTTGGCGACGTTTCGACGAGGTCTCACTCGTCATCTTCAGGCTGGTGTTCTGGCTTCTTGGTTCTTGAAGCAAAGTGTGATCTCAGTTGAAGTCCTTCTATAAATACTGCTGGGGGGGTGTGGTTTGCTTGCTCTGTTGCTGATTGTAGGTTCGTTTGTTCTTTTGTGATCTGCTGTGTGGCTGAGGCGATCGTTAAGGGATTAACTGCTGGTGGGTTAGATGGCTGTTTAGAGACATCCTGTGTGGGTGAGGTGCTGGATGTGTGTCTATCAGCCTTTTGTATCTTAACGACCTTGGTGATGGGCGTTCTGGCAGCATCCTGGGCTTTGGTGGAGTGGGGTCCTGTGTCTTGTGAATTCATTTTGGTCTGGCTACGTGTCTGTGGTCTTCCAATTTTTTTTGGCGTGTGTAGGTGTGCTCCATGTGGTGACTGGAGTGGGGTGCAGCAGTAGATGGTGCAGTCGTGGTCTTGTTATTGGATGGTGGTTTCGTTTCATCTGTGGGAAGGGTCTGGGTTTGTGTTTGGTGTGGATGGAAGGTGGTGGCATCTTGTGTCCTCTTGGACCTGGTGTCAGTCTTTGTGACAGAGGCTCGTCTGTTGACCAGGGCTAGTTTCCAGATGTCAGGCAAGCGGGAGGTGTCATCACGTTTATTCATGTTGTTTGGGTGTTTCTCTATTTCAATGGCTTCCATGATTATACGACTGTTGAAGTGTTCAGTTTTGGAGATGAGTTTGGTTCTTTCAAAATCAATTTCATGACCTGTTGTTTTTATGTGCTGGAAGAGAGAGGAAGATCTTTCTTCTTTTTTGACTGCGTTCTTGTGTTCTGCGATGCGTGCGCTTATTCTCCTGTTTGTCTGTCCGATGTATGTGGCTGGGCAGACTTTGCATGGTATTTCGTAGACTCCTTGGTGTTCTAGCTCAATCTTGTCTTTGGGGTTTCTTAAAATGTTGGCTATTTTTTGGTCGGTGCAAAAGGCTGTCTTGATATTGTGTTTGTGGAGAATTTTGCTGATTTTGTCTGTGGTGCCTTTGATGTAAGGGAGGAGGGCAGTGCCGTTGTTCTCTTCTGTTTCTTGGTTCTTGGGGGGGTGTTTCCTTTTGGATTAGTTTGGTGATGGTGTTTTTTTGGAATCCGTTTGCAATTAAAACATTCGAGAGAGTGTGTAATTCAGTTTTTAGGTGGTCTTTGTCAGCGAGGCGTTTGGTTCTGGAGATGAGGGTTTTTGCTACGGAGTTGATCTGTGCAGGGTGGTGGTGTGATTGTGCATTTAAGTAGCGGTTTGTATGTGTTTTTTTCTGGTAGATGGTATGTCCTAAGGAGCCGTCGGGTTTTTTGTAGATTAGGACGTCCAGGAAGGGAAGTTGGTTGTTGGCTTCTATTTCCATAGTGAATTGTATTTTGGGGTGTAGGCTGTTGAGATGTGTGAGGAAGTTGTTCAGTTTATCTTTCCCGTGTGGCCAAATAACGAAGGTGTCGTCAACATATCTGAGCCAGAGTTTGGGTTTATGTTCGGACTTCTGTAACGCGTTGGTTTCAAAGTGACCAATATATATATTGGTCATCCCTCATTCTTCCTCTTGCTGGGTCTGGATTTTTAGTGTGTTTAGTCTGTTTTTTATGTTTGCTGTTTATTGTTTTGTTTGCTTTTAATCATTGATTATTTGCTTTGTCCAAACCACCCAGAGTCCCTATTTGAGAAATTGGGTGGTCTAGAAATGCAATAACTAACTAACTAACTAACTAACTAACTAACTAACTAACTAAATAAATAAATAAATAAATAAATAAATCCAGATCGAAGGAGATCTGAGAGACCAGGAAGCAGAACAATACATGAGGCAGATTGGTTCCTGCTGCTCCAATGATGCCCTTTTAACAAGGAAGGGCTGTCTGTTGGATGGGTCTTCAAGGAAACTTGCTTTAAAGCCAGAAGCAATTTTAGTCAGGTACGTTTCTGTGCCATATGAGTCGTCCTTTTAAAGGGATCTGGTTCTGCCATAAGTGATGTCTAGAATTCTGTGATATTCCACCAAGAAAACCTAGGGACAGAACTAAGCCACGCCAGATTTAAAGCTCAATCAACAGGGGAGGCAATGCCTCTATATATGTTTCATGGGCCTACTAAACTTTAACTTATATTAGTGTAATAAACCACAACTAGAGAATGTGTATTGGAATCAATTGAACTTACGGAGGAACTGACTGCCTAAATCCCCATTGATTCAATGAGCCCACGCTAGTGCAATTTAAGATACTAAGTAAGAAACACAATTTTGATCCTTTAGTAAATGTTCAGTAATCAAACGCAAAGGTGGCACTTCATTCCATGCATATGCAGTCTGAGCCTTTTACTGCTTGTAAGGAAAGGGAGAATTGTGTAGAACATCTATATAAGCAGCACACTTTGGTTTTCCACATGTGATAGCTATGTTTAACATATGATAGCTATGTTTAAATATTTGAAAGGATGTCATATTGAAGAGGGAACAGGTTTGTTTTCCATGGCTTCAGAGACTAGGACTCGGGGCAATGGTTTCAAACTACAGGAAAAGAGATTCCATTTGAACCTTCGGAAGAACTTCATGACAGTTAGAGCTGTCCGGCAGTGGAATAATCTGCCACGGAGGGTGGTGGAGTCTCCTTCTTTGGAGGTTTTTAAGCAGAGGCTGGATGGCCATCTGTCAGGAGTCCTGTGATGGGGTTCCTGCATGGCAGAGGGTTGGACTAGATGGCCCTTGAAGTCTCTTCCAACTCTATGATTCTATGATTCTAGTGAAGTGAAAGTGATCAACTATTGACTTAAGGTGATAAGAACATTTGCTCAGGGAACGTATCATGGAAATCCTTAGTTCTTTCTCAAGGCTCAAAGGGCCACCCGCAATAAAGTCTGTCTCCACTTGTTTATGGAGAATATGATATAACAACCAGATGTTAAGCTGTTCTTTGTACCAAGCAAAGCTCTTTATAGTTCAGCTTTAGAAACTCCCCACAAGGATGACTTATTAAACATGGTGAAGTACACAGACAGAACTGCACCGATGTTCCAAAACAAACTGAGGGTGTGATGAAAGTGATCCAGGCAAAACAGGAACCAGCGTATTTAAATGTCCATCTGAGAAATGTGTCTCTTGTAGTCTGATGGCCCTGAAGCAGTAGGCAGGATCCAACTGAATGTTTAGGCCAAAGCAACTGAGAGGTGGCGTGATGCTAATTAATGACCAGGTATACAGTAATTATGAGAAATTCTATTTGCCAATGCTAGACAAAGAGGACAGGCTGGCTTGGACCAGAACTTGAACATTACTGTTCTGGACTACAACCCAGAATCAGTCAACACTCAAACAAGCCCTTTGAACTTGGGCTGGAAGCAGCAAAATTCCGTGATTATTGTGTCTGTTTTTAGTCTTTTCAACTTTTATGTGAACCGCCCTGAGTTCTCGCTCGGGAAGGAGGAGCAGTATGTAAATCTGAAATAAATAAATAAATAAATAAATAAATAAATAAATAAATAAATAAATAAATAAATAAGAGCCTGAATGAATTTGGGGCCACATCCCTTCTGTGTGAATCAGCATATGCCACCTAGGAATTAATTTTGGGAGTTGTCATTTGTCTCTATTTGTCATTCTGAGTTATGCCATTTCACTTATGATGGTGTAGTTACTCAGTTGTATTCTGGCCACTGTGTATTTTAGCATGCCATAACATGTGTTTAAAGAAATACTATTTTGTTTGTTTTATCTTTAAAGGCAAGGGTGGGGTACCTTGGGCCCTCCAGATGTTTTGGACCACAACTCCCACAGTCCTCTGTCATTGGCAATATAGGCTCAGAATTCTGGGAGCTGCAGTCCAAACCATCTGGAGGGTCCAAGGTATCCCACCCCTCTTTTTTGAGGGAATGTTTAAGTTCCAAAATAATTCAGTGTCCAGTAAGGCTACATCTTCTAGGCAAGGCTAGATCCATGGATTCTCCAGTAAGCATGGTAAACTCAGCCTCAGATTCCTGGCAAATTTAGTTCTAAATGGTAACATGCCGTACAAGTTTTGTTCCAAAGCAGTGTCTTCTCTCTGCCCAGATTCTGCAAATGGATTTTTTCTTAATAATTGCAGAGTGGTCAGTTCAATTAAAGCAGGGGGCAATTCTTAATGACCAGGCCAACACACTTCAATCCATTGTTGTTGAGCTCTTGTGTGTCCACTTATGTCATTTAAATTTCATGCTCTATGCTTTGATTGTTGAGAGTTTTGCAGACAGCAACTTGGTGAAAAATACAAACAAAATAAAACCCACAATGATTATGGTAGCACAAATACGGTCAACTGGCTGTTATTTAATGAAATATATAACATTATTGAAAAATGAAAAAAAAAAACAGATCTGTAATATAGCAGTATGGAGGGTCTGTCTTGGTGCCTTTTGCAGAGAGCAAAAAGTACCTTTGGAAGTTAGACTGTTTTCACCAGGTTGAATCCAAACTTAGTTTTTCCTACTGTAGAGCCTCTACAGGCAACATCAAGCATGACTGATGTCATATTTATTTCAGTGGGCCTTGACTGTAGATATGACTAAAGATTAATCCAACCCATTAAAATGGAGCAAAAAGTTGAACTGGGTGGTCTGACGCATCCTTTGCTCTTCCTAGTTTCTACCATCTAGCATCTCTCTTGTCAACTTGATACACTGTTGAAATTCTTTTTACAATTTGGATAATTTTTCCTGACTTGCAAACTTATTCTCTACTATTGCTCTCCTACAGCACTTGCATAATCTAGAATTGGGCTCAAATTGATTCCACTGAAAGAAGAAACAATTGTTAAAGACTGTAATGAAATTAAGTGTAATTTATAGCACAGAGGTTCGGTTTCTGCAAGAAGGAAGACAGCTGCCTTCTGTCAGTTTGAACTGTTAATGCATCTACACCGGTCTGTTCCATCTGCCAGTAGCTCTTCAGAGTGCTAGAAACAGAATTTCCCCCATTAGTTGCTATGCAATTCTGTTAAATGAAGCTACTAAGGGATTGAACCTGGCATCTTCTGAATACGTTGGAGATACACTATGATTCTGTGACTAAAAAAAGCTAAGCAAAGTGTGCTGCTTTAATACTGTCCCAGAGCACTTAAAGCACTCTCTGAGCTGTTTATAATTTTAATTATGCGGGTTACACTTTGCCCACACCCAGCGAGCTGGGCACTCATTTTACCAACATTCAAAGGATTGAAGGATGAGTCAGTCTTGATCAGGCTACCATGAGCAGAGCTGTGGTTGCAGTACCACAGTTCTCCGATTCACAAACATGTGCAATGCATTCTTAGTCTCTATTTGTTGTTGCTATTATGTGCCTCAGACTTGTGAATCTCCAAGATGTCCTGTGCTCAACTGCCCTGCTCATCTCTTGCCTGCAGCTTACTTTAGGGAGTCAGTCCATCTTATATTTGGTCTTCCTCTTTTCCTGCCGCTTTTCACCTTTCCCACATAATTCTGAAGTTTACCTGACACATTTTGGTAACAGAGAAAAAATATGTGATGCTGATCCTCTTCTCCATTTCAAAAAGATGATATCACCTAACAAATTCTTAGTACAGTGGTACCTTGTATAAAGGAATTAATTCGTTCCAAATGAAATTATGTTAAGCAAAATTTCCTTTATACAAATTTCCCATAGGAATGCATTGAAAACAGAGTGATCCCATTTTTATGTTGTACAGATGTGCCCCATAGGCGATTCTGTTAAACAAATTTCCCCTATCTCCGGAATTTTTTATGTTGTACAAATTTTATGTTATACAAACTGTTTGTTATACAAGGGCCCACTGTATATTCTTAAAATGTTATGATCCTTTAAAAATCATCAAATATAACTCAGGTTTTTCTTTCAATGTTCCTTTTGTCCAGACAAACACTGTTTCATGCTCCATGACTAGGGAGAGACATTAGTTTTCACATTCTGCTCGAATCCTGTGTCTGATACTCGTTGCTTTGCCCTCTAAGCTTATGTTCTGGCTTACCTGTATATTCCAATGTTTAATTAGTACCCTCAAATGCCATTCTCTGGAAAAGCAATATTTTCCAGTTAAATTTAAAACATCGAGAACCACTAGCTTCCATCGCTACCTTCTGTGTGAAAACTCTAAATATTATTTAGGACATCTGGCATTCAGCTCAGCAATACAACACCCCTGAACTGCCACTTTTGCAGATTGATATCAGAATGTCATGCAATGCTTGTCTTCGTCTTCTTAGTGTCTGTCCCACTTGGTGATGGGGTCCACTATTCTCATTTTTATCTTCCACTTTGTACAGTCATGGGCTAGGTCCAGGTGATCCTGGAACAACTTTATGTTGTCGTCAAGGGGTTTCATCTGCTGCTGCTTTCGTCGTCCCCTCAGTCGAGATGCACTGACCTCCAGTGAGACCCTTTTTGGTCAGTTTCTTCATTGGCACATAAGATGTGTCCAGCCCATCACAGTCAGGTTTCACGCATCTTGTCGGCGATTGGTGCAATGCTTCATTTAGATCAGATATAATCATTGTGCACATGATCCTTTTGCACGAGGTTCATCACAGTGTCTTTGAATCCATGACATCATGGCGGCGGTGTTCAACATCTTCAGTTGCCGGCCAGCATTCTCCTCCATGCAACAGTCATCCAAACATTATTTACCAGCTAAATGGGTTAGATCTAAAGTGGTCCAAAATCATACCTGGCAGAGTTATAAGTGGATGGGTGGAGGTCCTCGCCAAAGCCTCTTGAAAGTAGGAAAATGAAAGGAAGGGCCCAGCACTTTGCATGCCCTATAGTTCTAAAGCATGAAAATGCAAGTAGATATATAGGTACCACCATAAAAAGCAGGAAGATAAAACAGTGTTTCCTTGCAGCCATGCCGGCCACATGGCCATGGATTTGCATAACACTGGTTCTTTGGCTTGAATACGGATATGAGAACCACCCTTAGAGTTGGACAGGAATAGCATGCATGTGTGGGGGGAATCTTTACCTTACCCTGAAAGGAAGATAGGATGGCACAAATTACAGCACTATCCCTAACAAACTGAGATCTAAAGATACTTTCAGACTCCTCCTGTTTGTACCTTGATACACTGCCACTGCTCTGACATGCATATCTTTTTAAAGCATTTGCAGCAAGGTATAGTCTTTGATAACAAGATAGGCGTTTTTATCCTTGCGCCTCGTGGCGCAGTGGTTAAATGCCTGTATTGCAGGTGAAACTGTGCTCATGACCTGGGGTTCAATCCCAGGTAACAGGCTCAAGGTTCACTCAGCCTTCCATCCTTCCAAGGTCGGTAAAATGAGTACCCAGCTTGCTGGGGAGGCAATGTGTAGCCTGTACACTGTAATTAAAAATTGTAAAGTGCCCAGAGACTACTTAAAGTGGTATGGGGCGGTATATAAGCAGAACAGTTTGCTTTTGCTTTGCAGCCACTTTTGCTGAGCCGTTCATTGAGGTGGCATTTGCTAGAGCCTTTAGTTCTCTGTTATGTAATGGATAGGATACTAATCCCGGTCCATGGACTGGACTGGATGGCTGGTTCAGGAACCATTAGAAACAAGTTCATGATTTACCACTGAAAATAAAGAAACAAGGACACAATACATATAGTGGCTCCACCACTAGCTTCCCTGCACCAGGAATCCACTTTTAGGAGGGAGAGGGTAGTCATTTTGAAACTTGGGGGCTGCTGGTTTTATTCTTATTACTTACTGGATTTTAACTGCTTTTGTACTTTGCATATGGGAACACATTCATTATATTATATAGGAAGTGAGAGGCGAAGACTTCCCATAGTTGAGTCTGGATTTGAACCATAGACATTGTAGCCCACATACTGAACCACTGAAGGTGTTTGTGTGAACTACTGTATCGTTCACTAGACCTCTGGACATCCCAGTGTGAAATTCCTACTTTTTTGGCAATACCTCACGTTGCAGGCTTGGTTCCTTGAGTGGGTCCAAAATGCAGCTTCCAGCCTGCTAACAGGGGGTAGTCACAGGGATCACATAACCCCTGTGATAGCAGCTCCCCTGGCTGTCGATCCCTACTGACAGGTGCAATTGGAAGAACACATTCAAATACAAGAAGCACCATAATCGATGATTAAACCTTCCTAGTACTTGTCCTGATTTCTGTGCAATAACAAACACAGCGGTTTCCAAGAAATGGCTGCTTACAATCCTCTCTAGCCTTTGGAATCTCTTCCATGTGGGAGTTTGCCCAGAAAATTCAAAGCAGCTTGCACACACAAAACGTAATGATTTGGTTCTGAGGTATTGCGTTTGGTTTTCAGCACAGATTTGGTTCAGCATTGTAGGAAAATGACACCACAGCCCTACAGGCAAACATCAAGGGGAGAAAACAAAACACTTGTAACAAGTCCATGTAGTTTACAAGCAAAAAATGGGACAGGGTTTCAGAGCCTCCCCAAAAAGGTGACCCAGATGTATTTAGCCTGGACAGCTGGCTTCCCAGTAGAGCAGGCCCTGCTATAAAACTGGAGCATATGTGAACTTTCAAACAACTATTCTTCGCTAGCTACAGTAGGGTTATGACACTCTAAGCGTGGGACAGGAACCGGATAATCGTGGGACAGACTAAGTAACGTAGGTACAGCATATGAATACTGTTAGTACTAGCTGTTCCTACACTGAGTATTTAATCCTGTATGGTTTGACTAATAGCTAGGTACTGTATCTGTTACATTCAGTTCTAGCAACCATGGGTTTAAAAGTTAAACGAAGACTCATATAAGGACATTTCTTCTTACAGGTGGACATCTCACAGGAGCCATATTTAACCCAGCTCTGGCTTTTTCCATGCACTTAAGTTGTTTCTCCGAAAATTTTTGGAACTACGTATTGGTGTACTGGGTAGCACCCTGCATAGGTAAGTGTTTTTCTACTACGTATCTGTTTAGGACAACCCAAATTAATACAGCTAGCTGTAAAAAAAACCCAAAACTGTGGAGCAGAGCTTGGACTAACTTTTTGGGACCACATGCTCTGAGATCCTTGAGCCCATCAGGCTGCCCAAGTAAGTTATCTGGGAAGTTTGATCCAAAAGTAATATTTCCAAGCCCTGCTGTAGATTAATAGCCTTGATTAGGGTATACCTTTGGTTAAGCATGAGAAAATCTTGGGAGACCTCTCCTTCCTGCTGTTTGTTAAAGGAGGGCCTGCATTTGCTCTGGTGCTCCATATTGACCTATGGAAAAATGAGGACATTTGGATGCCAATGAGCCTCATGGCAAAGTGGTTAAATGCCTGTACTGCAGCTAAAACTGTGCTGACGACCTAGAGTTCAATCCCAGGTAGCCGGCTTAAGGTTCACCCAGCCTTCCATCCTTCTGAGGTTGGTAAAATGGGTCCCCAGCCTGCTAGGGAGAGGGGCAATGTGTAGCCTGCCTAATTAAATTGTAAACCGTCCAGAGAGTGCTTGCAGGCAAAGATCAAAGGGAAAAAAAGTCCTTAAGACATGTAGCACCTTAAAGACTAACTTTCATATTTTCATGTAACATTTCGTGGACATGTGTCCATATCTTCAGACATATACTGTAGCAACAGAATGAGGTGTGTAATATAATATGTGATGAGCTATACATTTCATACCAGATGTTCATTGGTGGTTAGGGGAGGGGGAAGAGGAGGGTGAGATGATTAGTTCGAGAAGTGGTGGGAGAATTTGGTCAGGGGTCATAGATAGGTTAAGCATTGTTAATGGGTCTGTGGAGGAGGGAGGGATGATTGTACAAATGGTGAGAAGGCAGAATTGGCTAGGGATCATAGATATGTTAAGTATTGCTAGGAGAGAGTGCTTAAGCACTATGGGGTGGTATATAAGCAGAATACATTAAACTGTGTGGACAATTAAATAAACATTGTGGATTATGTGCATGACTGCGCATAATATTCAGCTTGCATGGCCCTCCCCCCATGGTATTGTGCATTTGGATGTTTAAATCTCGAGAAAGGAAGGTGAGCCCTCCCAGTGCTGTTGTAAGGCATCAGGGGGACTTCTTTTCAGACAGGATGCCAGCACTGCAAAGGCTTCCTCTCTAGAAGCCATGTCCCTTCTCTCGAATTCCAGATAGCTGAATAAATGAGCAGGAGAGCTTTGAACTGAGCCTGAAAACAGCCTGGAAGCTAGTACAGATGGCAGTCTTCTGATGCAACTTGATCTGATAGCCTCATTAAGAATCTAGCTGCTTTGTGTGGACCAGCTGAAGTTTCCTGTTATAGTGTGGCTGCAACGTACAGCAGGCACACTTTTGCATTTCTAAGACTTGTCCTGATGGGCCCAATATCTTCCCAGGGGTACCCAAGGTTTTACAGTACTGTACTGTGAAAAAGGGAAGAAAAACAAGAAAAAAAACTGTATTTGGTGTTAATCATTCTGGAGAGTTGGGGAAACACTCTGTCCTATTTAGAAGATGAATTGCAGATCCTGGAGTCTTCCAGGAATGTCTTCTCTTTCTGTTGTTTTACCTCTCTCCCCCTTTTTTAAAACTAAGATCATTCTTTTTCTGGAGAAATCAATTTTAGTGGTATGAGGTGGGGTCAGAGCTGCAATAAATAAATAAATAAATAAATAAATAAATAAATAAATAAAGGGGGTAGTGGTTCATTTGGTAAATGCCTCCTTGAAAATCCATGTGCACAAAATAGGAAGTTTGGTGTCCTGACATTCTATTGCAGGCTCTTTCAGCCAGCGAGCCAGTCATTTTCCTGTGCCTGGTCTTCAGAGAGTTCCTTAAATGCTGTTTGTATTTCCATCCCTTCAGGCTCTGTGTTGGTGGTCATAGCCTGGGATGAAGTGCTCCCCTTGCTACGCCAAGGATTGTAAACCGGTAGGAACAAGAACTGCTCAAAAAGAGACGGTTAATGAACTTGATTCACCCACGTGCCATGCAGAAGACAGCCAGGAGACTGCACATTGGAATCCATCTTTCAGAAGTTTACTTTTGGAACATCTCTGTACGATTTTATAAAATACAGCATTTGCTGGTCCCCTTAAAAAAAACAGGATTGATTTTTTTTTTTTGAAGCTGAGACATTTATTTGAAATTGAAGGATCTGGTAACTTTAATGAAAAGTCTTTTCCATATACTACTCATCACTTCTGCGAAGGACATGTCCTCAAGTTCCTTACCTGCATCCTTCCCGTGGTCCTAATTTTTTAGAATGCAGACTGCTTTCTTAAGGCTCATGCCAGGCAGCGCTCTAGCCTATATACTCTAGCCAAATTATTTCTGTTCCCTTCCCTGAATAATAGCTGTACACACTTGCCGTGGTTTGAAGCAAGGAATGCTAATCCCAAAGAACATTCATGGACAGGATTTTTAAAAAAGCAGGCAAGGCCAAAAACTATTAACAGACCAGGCCAAGTTACTGATTTTGGACTAACAAATAGCAGAAACGTTACATCTCGTGTCAACCTGTTTATGTTTGTTTAAGGGAATGATCTACAAATGTAGCATTCCCCAAAGAACATCACAAACAACATCCACACATTTTATAGCAGTTAATTTGTTTCACAAACACTGCCAATAGTATGTGCCTTTTATGATGCATTTACACAAGATACTAGAACATAATTGAAGGCCAGGAACATTAGGGTTTTTAAAATTTTTATCCCCTATCTCTGCCAATACTTCATTCATATCTTTTCTAGAGCAAATGTTACCTTCTAATTGTTTTCAAAATTTGATCTTCACTGCCAGTACAAGGGGCATTTTCTTCCCCTAACACCTTCCAGTTTGAAGTCAGTGCAAAATGGAGAAAAAGACAACCCCAAGGGATTCATATCAGGAAACATTACATTTCAGACCTGTTCTTAGCTAACAGAAACACTTTCAAAACGGCCAGCACAGATTCTTCCCAAAACTGGTTTGAAATGTCAGCTGTGCCTTCCAAAGGATGACATTTCAAACTATGTTTTGTGAGAAATGTGTCCTAAAATGTTTATGGGCAGAAGTGCGGCATTTTCCTGCAGAATTTAAAGTAAATAATACTGTGACATAGGAAGCTGAACTTTGTCCCTTAAGTGGTCTCTCTATTCCCAAGTGAAAGCCTTGTGTTGGAGTAAGCTAAAGCTTTAGAAAGACTTGCAAAATTCACGTAACAGGTATTTATCGATTTGATGCTTCTTAATTACTCCTGTAATTTTGCATGATATCAAAGAACGAATGATACGGAGTGTATCAAAACACTGGTGAAATGAGGCAACAAGGTGCCTCTTGGGTGTAGAAAAGCAAGGAAAGGTATATATTTTTGTGTTCAAAGCTTAGACTTAGAAACTGGGATCCTGAATTTCATTCCACTAACCTCCTATTAATTAGACAAGTGAAATTCAATGAGAACGGCATGCCATGGGAACACTGACTGGAAAAATGAACTGAGCCTCACATGACCTGGATAAAATGTCCGTGTTTTTCAGGAAACTTCAGAAGATGCGTATATTTTTTTCTTCAATAAAGAAAAATTTGCATTTGTTATCCTCGGTATGCTCCTGAGCTCCCTCTTCCCACTGCATCCCCACATCCACTCATTCCTGCAAGTCATTTTAGAGCAAGGCAGTGTTTTACCTTCCCTGGGCCATCCTGAACACACCTGATCTCATCTGATTTGGGGAGCCCAGCAGGGCCTGGTCTAGTTGGTAGTGGATGGGAACCTGGGTGCCGTACTTTGGATGGACTCAGAGGGAGAGCACGGGGCTTAGTGTAACAGAGATACCAAGGGCCATCATCAGGTACACTGGTGAAAGAGTTTCAGGCAGGCCTGAAGAGTTCTGGGCCAAATCTGACACAACTTCTACACTGTTTCGCCAGAACAAATCAAGACGAAGTTATGTTTCATTCCGGTGAGTGAGACAAGTTCGTTACAAGTAACTTCAGTCCCGCTCTAATCAGCAGTGTTTAAGATCTACTGTCTTTGATGGCTCAAACTTCATTCCCAAAAGCAGCCAGAATCCTGTGACACATGTACCCGGGTGTGAATTTCAGGAGTAATTTGTGGCTATTTTTCAGATCTGAAAAACCTGAACACTGCTCCACTGTGGTCTCTCTCTCTCTCTCTCTCTCTCTCTCTCTCTCTCTCTCTCTCTCT
>JAHTLZ010000007.1:48295588-48354821 GCA_023846285.1 Phrynocephalus versicolor | reverse complement strand
TCTCTCTCTCTCTCTCTCTCTCTCTCTCTCTCTCTCTCTCTCTCTGTGTGTGTGTGTGTGTGTGTGCATGTATACACAACGGTGGGTTCATTTCTGCTACTCATGGTCACAGGCAAGGTTTTCAAGAAAAACATAACCCTGCTGTAGGATACAAAAAGTATATTTATTGAACCACTTTATTCCTGTTCATAACAAAAACACAGCAAGACGCTGCTTGCTGTGGAGTAAGACAGCTATCACCCACGTGTCACAAACAATAAGACCCAAAAAGGGCACTCAGCAGATTGAATCATTTACTAGAAGAGCTCTTCCAAATGTATATGCAGCCCCCTAAAACTTCCTGTCTCTTTAGCTAAACCCACAATGATGTCCTTGTCTCATATGGTCAACTTGAGGGTAAACAGCTATTAAAATATGGGGAAAATTCTAGGACAATCTAGAATTCTGTTCTAAATAAAACTGTATTCCTTAATCTTTAACATTCCCGTAAAGGCCCTCCTGCAATGAACCATGATTCATCCTCTGTTCATATCCAAGATTCTATATTTTCCTTTTACATACATATATATATAAAACCGAGCCATAGAATCAAATCCTTTTTATAGCATTTCTATAAAAGCATTTACAGACCTACAACTCCTGTGGTTCAGGTCATTAATACAGAAAGATTAACTCCTGCTGTAAAGTCTTCTAATTTGGAGAAGGTGGCCTGGTCTGGAAACGCACAGAGAAGAATCTAAAAGATACAAAACACTGTGTTTCAGTTCTGACAATGTCCCCACTCTTACTGAAAGAAAAGAGCCTGGTACAGCAGGGCAAAGCTTCCATCATGCATGAGAGGTCTGCTGGCATCATTTCAAGACTGATCACAGATTTTTCATCCCCAGCAGGATGAAAACCCAAATATCACATGCAGAAAGTACTAAGTTAAAACAAAACTAAACAAAAAAAAACAGGCCAAATTTTGCTTCTCATGTTACTTAAGTTAAGAAACTTGGGAATGCTTAGGAAGGAGTAGCAGAGGAGAAGATTATTTTTAAAAGGTTATGGAATTAAAAATAACAAAAGATCATTAAGAGGAGATGGTACTATTATCAATATGGAATCTGCAGCCAGAGACATTTCTGAAGGAGACTTTCTTACCAACATAACTCATCTTTCCTTCAGTCTCTAATTGGTGCTATGCCGTTTCCCTCAGCAGAATCGAATACAGGTATTTCTCTTTTAAGAAGATTTTGTGTCACTTATAGTTTCTAAAGTTCTGGAGGAGTCATGAAAACACAGGCTGAAATCCTGCTGGCATAGCACAGTAAGTCAGGCTAGGTGGAGGACCAGTGAATTTGGTGGGTGAACTTGTGTGGAAGTTCCACTGATTCAAATATGCGTACTTTATTTGCAACTGACTTTAGCACAATGAATTTCAACTAGAGTGGGCACATTGGAATCCATGAAACGTACAGAAAAGCTGACCCACCAGTGCAATGGGTCTACTCTAGTCTGACTTACTACACTAAGCAAGAGGATTTTAGCTATTCTGTTTCCAAAGGGTGGGGCAGCAGTTTTTCACATTCACATGCAAAAGTTCTCCTTTAAAATTAGGAGCTCCACATATACGCATTCTAGACCTGCTTTTTTTTGAGGGCAGGGGCCAGGGTGCTGGTGGATCCTTACAACAAAGCAACATTGCCAGCCTCATTCCTGGATCATGAAAGGAATTTTTGAGCTGTTTGGAAAAGCCGTTGCAGGGTTGCATGTGGGTTCATATGGGTTCCATATGACCCATATGGAGGTGGCACGTTAGCACCCGTTTTAAGAATGGCCGTTGGAATGGAGGTCTCCCCTTCGTGTGGAACACAGTTCTCGGCTTTTTAATTAAAAGTTAACATCAGTCACCAATTTAAAGCCAGACCAGAAGCAAGCGCACAAACCTAAGACGGCTGAAGGGCAACCAGACACAAACAACAGAACTAGAGATGGGCATGAACCACCAATGGAGCCCTCCAGATGTTTTGGAACACAACTCCCAGAATTTCAAGCCTGTGTTGCCAATGACAAAGGACTATGGGAACGTTGGCAGTGGAGCAGATATACTAGCGGTGATACATTTTCAAGTACAGTATGTTGTTGTCATCGCTATAAGGATGGGGAACTTCAACTGAACATTAAATGAACAAATAAACCTATTTACTATTTTCCCTCCCCGATCTTCCTCCAATCCTCCCAATAAAATAGCTTAAATGTAAGACTAACTGGACCAAATTATCTTGGTACATTTCACACATTCTGCTCTCTTTTATTATAATAATTTTTTTTAAAAAAATGTATTGTATTTGGGTTCTCTATGACAAAGAAACATCTTAGAAATTAAAGCAAAGACAGAATCTTCTCAGGAAGTCTCAATTCTGAAAAACTGTATCCCAAATACTGCTCAGAAAAAAAGGAAGCTCAAAAGTTGCTTTTATTAATACACTGTCTCAATGATATACTGGGCTGCTTATCCTTTTTTTTTGCTCTATACTGTTAGCTAACTAAAAGCGTTTTTTCCAAAAAAGTGGGGAAAGTACAGTGGGCATTTTCCCACTTAAGCACATCCATAAACAAGAAGGTCCAGGGTAGCAAAGCTGCCTTACAGCAGTGGTTTCCCACCTGGGTAATCCAAGCATTCTTGGACTACAATTCCCAGAAGCCTTTACCACCAGCTGTGCTGGCTGGGGTTTCTGGCAGTTGTAGTCCAAGAACACCTGGGCTACTCAAGGTTGGGAAACCCCTGCTTTGTAGAAAAGGTGGAGGGAAACAGGAATCACAATCTTACAAGCTGCTCTCATCATCTTCAATGATCTATGTCGGCATCTTCAAACTGCCCGGCGACCGCTGGTGCCACCGTATCCACCTCCATTCCATCTGAAAACACAGGCAAGAGAGTCAGACCAAAAACCCCTGGCGACATTAAACAATTCACTGAACCAACAGTGTTGCCTGTTGCCTAAAGGTGGACGGCTTGAGCACGCATCATGAACAGGCAGGACTTGCAAGGCCTAATATGGACAGCCTCCTGCTCCTCATGGCTGGGGGCCCACAGGTGCTTGGTGCAGAGTGGCTTAAAGCCACCTAAGAGGAGATGGTAAAAGGCATCAGCAGAGAAAGGAGCCAAGATGAAAAGACTCTTTTAAACGTTTTCAGAGGGGTAGCAGGTGCTAGTTTGTCCCAGAGGAAACACACACAAGGGCACACGTACTACGGCATCCCCGAAACAAATTCATTTCAGTGCTTATTCCGTGCATTCATTTTAAAAAAATATAAACCATGACTTTAATCACGGGTTTTTATCTATCCTGCTTCCAGTCAATGATTGCCACTGGAACTTGATAGGAAACCTCCAATGTGTTTTCTGACCAGGAAGCCACACTCGGTTGACCTCTGTGAACCGATGTAGCTACATATCAGTCAAATATATATATATATTTAAGGTATTTTCCCCTTGTTGACCACATGTCCCTGCCCTGGCTGTGGGATCCTGGAAGTTTTCCTATAGCCCCTGTGCTGGTTGGGGGTGGGGACTTTTCTAAAATCACGGTGCAAGAGCAGAAGAACTAAGAGGCATTCCCAATGTATCAAAAGGAAGGGAGGATTGCTTTAATTCACCCATCTACCAACTCTCTTCCTGTATGACTATGCCCAAGGGACTGGCTTCACCAATAGATAAAAGTTACTAAGCCTGCACTTTGGGGAGGGGATTTCAAGCATGCCTAGCTAATGAGGCATCAGAGCAACACGAGGCCTTACCTTCAAAATCGCGGACTGAATCTTCTGTCCGTACCCCAGCCATGTGGTACTGAGTGCTGATGGATTGGGCCAGCATACCTTCCAGCCTCTCCAGGGTGGCCTGGCCCTCGGCCGTTAAATGTGACAAGCCTTCCTCATATGTATAGAATGACGGGATATCTCCTTGGCCCATTTCTGAGGGAGAAAAAAAGGTCAAAACCAACAGTCACCCAGACATTAGAAGTCGAGAGACGATCAAAAGCCCTCAGACTGTGCAAACCTGATCCATGTCACTCAGCATGCCACTGCAATCTTTAAAATGGCACTGCGTTTAGTGATTGACCAGATATTAGGGACAGGACTCTATGATTCTATGACATATCTCAATGCAGCCCAGAAATACAGGTCCTAAATCATTGTTCCACACATATACAGTAACCCCCCATCTATTGCGGGGTTTAGGGACCGACAACCTGTGATCATTGAAAATCAGTGATATGCGGATGCAGGTCATGTCGGGTTGGGCCTGGGGGAGGGGGCACAATATTTAAAATGTCTTTAAGCTTGGCTCCATTGCTTAAAGACATTTTAAACATTGCTCGCTGCTCCCCTGTGACGGGAGGGGGGGGAGAGAAGCAGTGTGAGATGTTTAAAATGACTTTAAGCAATGGAGCTCCATTGCTTAAAGTCATTTTAAACATTGTGTGCTGCTTCTCCCCACCCACCTGGGGGCAGGGGAGCGGCACGCTATGCTTCCATGGAGGCAAGCCCCAGGCTCCAGCTGATTGGTGCTGGGGTGGGGGAGAAAAACCTTTTGTTTTTCTCCCTCAATCCCAATCAGGCCTGGCTTTTAAAACCTTCCCCCCCTCCCTCAAATCCTTTCGGGGTACTGCTGTCCCACAATATATGAAATGCGAAAGGGTAGGGGACCACTGTAATAGTAAGTAATCATGAGCCATCAAGGCAATTCTGACTTTTGGTGACCCTTTTCAGGTAGAGACTACGCAAAGGTAGTTTCCCATTCCCTTCTTATGGGGCGCCCTGAGATGGTGCAGCTTGCCCAAGGCCACCCAGGCTGGCTCTTCTCCTGGAATGCCCAGTGGGGCATTGAATTCCTAACTTCTGGCTGTACAGCCAGATACCCAAAATCACAGAGTTATCCAGCCAGTTTACATCATTAAAAAAAGGAAACACTGAATCTTGGCCTCAGAACTGCCATGTTAGTGCCAAACCACGGACCTGTCTTGTGTAGTGTTCAGTCTTAAGCAGCAATACACAACAGGTATTGTTTGTTTGCCTTGACATACTGGCACACTTCAACTAATCACAGAAGTTCCATCCGGCTCTCTGAGGTCATTACCAAGATACAGACTTGCCGGCTTATCTAACGTTGAAACCCACAGAAGATGGTATAACATTTCTTTCCAAACCAACTTTGCTTAACATCTGAGTTTCAAACCAACAGTCCAACCTTTTTTAAATGCCTAATGCGTAATATTGAATTATTTTTACAACTGCTTTGAATCACGGTGGGCTTCAAACCTCAAGAACAAGTCTTGGCCAAAGTCAGCATGGCTTTCACTAAATTTTCACTCCTGGAGGCAATACAGAGACGGGAGTCACTGGGACCTATTCTGAGTTGATAAAACTCAAAAAGGCAAAATTCAGCTGTTAGTGCCCCCTGTGACAGACACACTGACTTTGATGGCTGCTTATACAAATAGGTATTGACCAAAATCCCACTGAGTCCATGAGTCTGTCATTGTTAGGACCAAGAATGGGATTTATTCCTGAAATGTCAGGGAACTGACAGCTAAGATTCACTAACCATGAGCCTCCACATCATACTCATCGCCTTCATAATCATTTTCGGAATCTTCATCTTCTGGGTCAGGATGTAGAGCTTGGCATTCACACATGGCAGAGAACATGGCTTCCACTGGACAACACAGAAAATGGAACATGGGTTCACTGGCAAGCAAATCCAAGAATTAATCGAACACACACAGAAAGGTGCCCAGCTCAGAAACCTGTACGATCTAGTCCACATTGGCTGCAACCTTCCCCAACATGGCACCCTCCAGAAGAGATGGGATACGTAACCCATAGAATGTCTGTAAGAGTGCAGGTGGGGAAAACTGTCTTCAGGAGAAACCTCATGGCACAGTGGTCAAACCGCAGCACTGCAGCCAAAATTCTGTTCACAACCCAGGTTCAATCCCCAATAGCTGGCTTGAGGTTCGTTCAGCCTTCCATCCTTTTGTGCCTGGTAAACAGAGCACCCAGCTTGCTGGGGTGGGGCAACGTGTAGCCTGCATTATTAAATTGTAAACTGACAAGACAGTGCTTTAAGCTCTATAGGGTGGTTATATAAGGAGCAAGCTTGGCTTTTATTTCCCCACCACCACCACCACCCACATACTGGTCTCTCCCTGAGGGCTAGCATCCAGCATCCTTTAACTCCAGGGTGAGAAACTTAAAAACCCATGGACCAAAGATGGACTCCTGGGATTAACCTGAGGGTCACAACCCTTTCTCAACAATTTGTTTATTTGCCAAACAAATTTGAGATTTTCTGTAATTTCAACACATAATTTTATCTCTTCAGACCTCATTCCTCGTCTCTCCCTCTTCTTGTTTTTGGATCTATTTCCTAGTGGTCTCTGCAAGCGTTTCTCTGACACTGAAGAGCAATGGACCACACTTATGTTAGCATGATTCCTTCACAGAAGATATTCTTCTCGCACATCAATTCCGGTTGCTATTCCAAGTCACAAATCCTAGCTTTAACTCTCCTTTTATTCTCCCCATACCTGTTATCATTGAAGCAGTGAAAAAATGACTGAAGCGGTAGTTTCTAATATGTAGGTGTTCAGAAGACCCAAATACATAGGAAACTGTAGTGACTCACAACCATCTAGTTCTAACAAGTTACCATCTTTGACAGGAGCAGGTGCTTTGGCAGTTTTAAGTGGCCTTAATTGCCTAATGAAGACCAAGCTACCTCAGTATGACTTACTTTATGTCAGGCAGGCCTTTAGAAGAACGTATTGCATGAAGGAAGATCTGTCCCTACACAGCAGTCCCTGCTAATTAGTCCCTGCTAATTAGCAGATGTCGTGCTTTGACCTTTAGCTTCCCTCTGTCTCTCAGGTCCCATGCCTGCCTCGCTGCTGTTTCCACCAAATTGCTGCTAGCCTCAGCTCAAGATTGCCATATATTTCTGCCCCCCCCTCCCCCGCGCTACTTACAGGCTGATTTGTCACTGGGCACAAATCTGAATTCAGAAATTGGCTCAAGCTCTTCATCACTGTCTTCCTCTTCTTCCTTCTCTTCTCCTGTGGGGCCTTCTTTACATTCGTCAACTAAGGGATTAACAAACAACCAAGGACATATTGTTGCATTGCTATTTTCGGTTATCTTTCCCAACAGTCTATATTAGAGATGGGCACAAAACGAAAAGCTAGGTAACAATTACTTCATTACATAACAAAACACTGTTCCCCCCCCCCCAGAACAAAATAATCCGTCCTAGAGGAATCAATGGCAAGGGAGCTCAAGATTTTCCCTGTAAACCTGCAAAATTTGGGAAGTTTTGGGGGGTCAGGGGGCTGAGTTATTAAGCTCTAAAGGGGGTATCCATAGGAAAAATTTGAGCGAGAAGCCACTAATCATTCGCACAGCCAGGCAATTAGCAACGCTGTGGCTTGGCCTCCGAATCCAAATAGAAAGATTTTTTTCCTAGGGGCACCCCCTTTGGAGCTTAATCACTCAGCCCCCTGACCCCCAAACCTCTGTAAATATCAGGGGCTTACCTAGAATCACTTGAGGAAGCGCCATTTTGGTCCCAGGGAAACAGTGTTTGTTGCATAACGAAAGTACTTTAAAAAATCATTACAAACAAATCAAAACTACAGAAATGAAATGCTATTTTTCCATTTCATACCCATCTCTAGTCCATATTCCAACATTCTGACCCTACCTAATCATTTTCTATTTATTTCATAAATTTGCACCCTGCCTGATTAGTGCTGGCCACTACTATGGACAGTTTACATCAAAGAAAATACAAACATTATGATAAAATTGAACAAAACAGATCATCGAGATAAAAACTAATTCAGCAGGACCTCCGCATCCATAGGGGATTGGCTCCAAGCCCCGCTAGATGCCAGCAACGACAGATAATAACGAATGCTATTATATACATCATGGTAAAAGGGGGGGGGGAGGGGAAATTCCGCACACATTACCAGAACTGGTCACTAGAGGCCGCAAGAAGCCATGCTACTGTATGTATGCTGTACCCATGAACTTCCTCTAGTGGCCAGTTCTGGTAATACATGCAAAAAAAGCTGGATTTTTTTCTTTTTATTTTTTAAAATTTAATTCAAATTTTATTAAATTTTAAATTAAAATTTAATATAATTTTTAATTTTTTTTTAACTTTGAAACCATGGAAAAGTGAAACCCTTGATATTGATCCCACAGATGTGGAGGTTCTACTATAATCATAAGCATCCAAGTATATATTTCTCATACAGTTTGAATAATAGCAGCCAAAGAGGTCGTTCAGAGAAAGGGCTGAAGGATTTTGACAGGCCACTTTTTAACCAAAAGGCACAATGCACAAGTAATGTTATCTTAATAATGTTCCTGCCAGCCTTCAAAAAGGCCTTAAAAAACTGGCTTTTTTGTGAGGCATGAGGCGATTGTTAATTTTTTTTTTTTGCTTTGTTATGCTTTGCTTTGCTTTGCCATCCTGCCATTGCCCCCCTTTCAGTTTTATTGCGTTGATATTGTGATGTTCATTTATTGACTACTGTATTTTGTTACTGCTCTGACTTTTATTTGTTGTAAACCGCCCGGAGTTCTTTCTGGAAGACGGGTGGTATATAAGCATTATAAATAAATAAATAAATAAATAAATAAATAAATAAATAAATAAATAAATAAATAAATAAATAAATAAAAGCTTTGGATAAAGATCTACATTCACAGGGGAATTCAGATTTGTGGTATTTGCTTCTACTGGAGATTGGGAAGCACAGGCAAATTTCTCTTTCATCCTTCCCAACATCTAATTTAGTGGGCAGCCCCTTCAGAGGGCAAGTTGCTCAGGGAGCCACAGAGTCTGGTGAGACATCAGGAAGAAAAACTTCCAGAACACGGCCAAACATCCTGAAAAATTCACCATAGTTCAGATCCCGGCCGTGAAAGTCTTCGAGAATACAATCTCAGTTTAGTCATTTTCACTCTTGGAACGAGTCCAGGCTTGATATGATCCAATACACCGTTATTTGTCTTTCTGGTAGTTCAATGTAAATCATTTCCCAACATCACACTCAAAATGAATAAATTTTTCCCTTTGTCAGCTTTCTTCACTGTCCAGCTTTCACATCCATTCATAGCAATCAGGAATACTACAGTATTGATGATGCTGGTCTTGGTCTCTGCCACCACATCCATACACTTGAGCACATTTATAATCCATCCGTAACTGTCTTTCTGAGTGTCAACTTTCTGATAGCTCAGTTGCAATGCTCAATCTGACTGATAACATATATTAAAAAGTTTTATTTATTATTCTATTTGTTTAAAATATTCCTACCCTGAAATATTATTTTTGAAAGGGATCCCAGAAATGTTTCCAATGTCGACACTAACGGTGTTTAAGTATTTTGGAGTCATTACTTCTGCATCTTTTTGATATGCAGCTTTAGTTTTGCTTGTGCAGTTTCTTTTTAAATCTTCATCGGTAGTCATTTCAGGCTGCGGTATGGATCACAAGTCCTGGGATTGCCATGGTGAGGGATGCCGAGGCTAGCTCTAAGAGTCTAAAGCAAGCATTACTTACTGCTGCAGAGGGAGAGAGAGAAGCATCTGGCTTTTCTGAAAGATGCTCTCTGTGTGCTTGCTGAGTGGCTGGGCTTCTTTTGTACCTTATTGTGCTGGGAGCCCCGTGGCACAGTGGTTAAATGCCTGTACTGCAGCTAAAACTGTGCTTACGACCTGGGGTTCAATCCCAGGTAGCAGGCTCATGGTTGACTCAGCCTTCCAAGGTCGGTAAGATGAGTACCCAGCTTGCTTGGGGGGGGGGGAGATGTGTAGCCTGCATACTGTAATTAAACTGTAAACCGCCCAGAGACGACTTGATGTGGTATCAGGCAGCATATAAGCAGAACGCTTTGCTTTATTTTCTCAATTGCCTATCATTGTGCTTAGAGATAAACTCCAGCAATGAAAATTGTCACTGCTTGTCTAAGAGAAGGGGGCAACGATTTGGACCCTAAAGGATCAGCTTGTTTTAAAATGTCCCATTTAGTATTCAACGGTCATGAAAGATAAAGGCAAAGTTAGGCTATGTAAAGCCTAGGCCACTAACTTCCCCTCCTTTTAGCTCAAATCACCTATCTTAAAGCAGATACGGTTACACAAAACCAGTCACAGTGACGTACACAAGCCTATTTTTCACCTCACTCAATCCTTGGTAAGGACAGCAAGGCTGACCTACAAACTCACCACGCGAAACAGGTATCTGAGCCCAAACCGAACCAAACCTCTATTCACTTCCCTAGGTTGGTTCTCTTCTGGTAATGTAAAGATTATCAGAAATTTGCCTACCTTCAAATTTGGAATTTACCATGACGTACAAATGCTCCCATGGATAGGCGTTCAGGTCCCGGGAGATGGCATGCAAGCTTATGGCAGGATATTCCAATGAGAACCCGAGGCCAGAAGTGTCTATCCATGACAGACGGCTGTAAGAAGACAGAACAAAATGAATAAAAGAAGCCAACTGATGAGAACAGAGCTGCAATCAGGAAGAGGCAGGTTTTAAATTAAGGGTGCTCAAGTCTTCCTCCTTCCAGTTTGGCTCACGCTACGGCCCACTATGCTCCACCCATAGGAGCAGCGCATCATGCAGAGATCTGGGATGATGAGGGAGAGGAGAACCTTCTCTGCTGTGGCATCCTAAGATGGAATCATTTTGGTGCTGTATCAAAAGCTGGCTAGGAGCTATTGACTGTAGCTTGACTGGGTTATATGCCTCTGCTATAACGCTACGGACAATGTTTTACATTACAGTAGGACTCCGGTATCCACTGGGGATTGGTTCCAGGCCTTCCCATGGATAATGAAAACCGTGGATAAGAGAGAACGCCTGCCCACCCACCCCCAAAGTGCTGTTTACTGACAGTAGCTTGCTTTATGACTACTGTTTTGAGACAGTAGCTTGCTTTACAGATGCTATTTGTAACAATAGCTTGCTTTGTGGCTGCTGAATTATTTAATTTTTTTCCTCTGCCAACCATGGATAACTGAATCAGTGGATAATGAATCAGTGGATACGGGGGGTCCTACTGTATTTTGCCAGATTTGAAATTGCTGAGTGATACTTTATTCCTAGCACCCTGAGAACCTTGATACAGAAAAGAGCCCAGGCATCTACCCTATCTGACTTCACGTCTTCAGTCCTACTATTTCTTTGAGAACTAGGGAGTGCTAGTCTTTTCTCAGACAGTCAAAAACACACTTCCTGCGATATAAGCCTCCCTTGAACTGATGGCTCTCACCGAAAGTATCTGAGACAGTTCAGTAAAAACAGAAGCACATCCCAAGAACCATGATACCAAACTGAAAGAGAAAAGGAAATGTTGGCACCTAATGAGTGTTTTATGCCTTCTTGATGTTGTAAGCCAGGCATGTCCAAACTTCGGCCCTCCTGATGTTTTGGGCCACAACTCCCAAAATTCCAAGCCTGTATTTCCAATGGCAAAGGACTGTGGGAATTTTGGTCCAAAACATGTGGAGGGCTGAAGTTTGGATATGCCTGTTGTAAGCTAAGATAAAAAGAGAAGGAGAGAAGGGGCATAGCTTAAAGGGGGGAAAAGAGTGGCCCTGCACGGCTATTTCCCCCCAGAATCCCCTGCCAGAAACCTCTTCAGCAACCACAAACACAGCCTAGGCCCTAGGGCCCATCCTAGAAGCCTCCAGGCGCTCCCATCCGTATCTTTTAAATTGATCGCGGGGCGCCCCTGCTGCTTCCAATGCTCCAAATACCCATTTTTCTGCACCACCAAGGGATTTACGGCCACTTTCTACTTTTTTTTGCGGGGTGGGGAGGGGTATTTTTTGGCATCTGGACCAGTTCTTGTGCCCTTTTCAAAGCATATCCCGAGAGAAGAAAAATCCATCCCCAGAATCTGCCCAAGGTGCCCCCACCTGGGGTTGAGAACCAGGGCTTCCCAGCCTTGGGGGGGGGGTCCTCCTTTGGGCTGCAATTCCCAGGAGCCTTCAACCGCTGGCTCCTCTGGCAGGGGCTTCTGGGAGTTGTAGTCCAAAGACCTCGTGGGGGGGGGAGGGGAGAGAAGAACCCCCCCCGGTCGGGCCGAACCCCATCAGGGGCGCAAATAGGTCAAAAGCCTTTGCTCCACCACCACACTTCGTGGCAGGGAGTCCCACAAGCGTGGCTTCCTTCCTTCCTTCCCTCCCTCCGTGCCGCCTCCTTCTCCTCCGCCCGGTTCTTCCCCGTCCCTTCCCTTCCCTCCTGAGGAGGCGGCGGCGGGTTTCTCACCCACCTCTCGGCGACGTAGAGGCTGCCGGTGCCCAGGCCTCGCCCTCCCAGCACGGCCTCCGTCTCGGGCTGACGCAGCCGGACTCCTTCGACGGGCTCCGGGAGGCGCTTCAAGAAGCTCATGGCGGACAGACAACCCCCCAAAACCCGCCGCCGCCGCCACGAAACGCACGCCCCACCCCCACGACCCCGGAAGCAGAACGTTTCAGGGCGACCGGAAGCGCCGCCCTCTTGCTTTCCGTCGCCACAGCGACGCCGCCGGAGCGCGCGCGCGCCCCCCTCCCTTTTTCCTCCCGCCGGCTGCCTGACCCACGCGCGCGCGGCGTCACGTGACGCGCCGGCCCAGCCAGGGAGGCGGAGCCTTTATTATGGCGTCGGGAAAGGGGGCGGTCCCGTCACCCTTGACAAGCGGATAAGCGCTTTATCCAAAAAGGATGGGGCAGGGAGGAGGCGGCCGTGCGAGGAAAAAAAATGCTTTTTTAAAAACTGCAATTCCCAGAAAGACCCAGCACTGGCGCGGGCTGTGGTCGTTTTTTTTAGGGCGGTGGTGGATTCTGGGAGTTGTAGTCTCCAAGGAACTCTTGGGTGGGCGGCCGCGTAGGGCGGCATAGAGGAGGGATACAAGCCGGCTTCCGCTAAGCTCGCGGGGGTTTCTGGGAGTTGTAGTTCAAGAACGTCTGGGGACCCAAAGTTGGGAATTTCAGGCAAAAATCAAGGAAAAACAAAACAAAAAAGAAATAAAACATGTGGCACCTCGCCTGAAACACTGGGAGTTTGCACCAGCAAAAAGTGGGGATTTTTTTTTTAATGAGGGCTTAATTGTGGGGTGTCTCCTGTTAAAAGAGGGTGAGGCTGGAAACCAGGGAGGGAAATAAACAGCAGGAGTTTAATACAAACACAGGGCCAAGTTATGCTTTACTGCAGTGGTGCCCAAACTTCAGCCCTCCAGATGTTTTGGACCACAACTCCCGCAGTCGATTGTCATTGGCAATCTAGGCTTGGAATTCTGGGAGTTGTGGTCCAAAATATCTGGAGGGCTGAAGTTTGGACACCCCTGCTTTACTGGAAAGGCTGGTTTGGGCAGACTCAGAGCATTAGTTCTGATCGGCTGGGTTTTCCAACTCCGAATGTCCCTGGAAGAATCCCTCACGATACCACATTGACCTCACAGTTGTCCCAGGTGACATTGGCAAGTCATCCCACAGGATGGCATGGAACAGGCATAATTCTTAATGGCATACAACAGCACTCAGTCACACCTTTCCAACACAGGGCTCTCAGGAAAAAAACAGGCATTCCATCCTGACAACCAAGGGCTTTAAGGCCCATTTTACTTAGTCGAATCTTTATATGGTCTTTCTTGTCCATCACAAGGATGATATAAGCAGCCACAGAGTCCAACAGGGGACATGGAAAAGTTAATAGGAATAATGAAAACACAGTGAAAACAATGCTAAAATATTCTCATATCATCACACTTTCCAGATACAGTAATTCATTGATACACACAACAGTGGAATGGAAAGAATCCTTTTTTGACACTGAGAGAGCAACAGCTAAAAGAAGCCACAGTGGAAGTACATTCTGAATACAGGTTCCAGTGGAAAATAAAAGCACCCCAGATAATGGGGCAGAGTCCATGTCAGACAGAAAGCAGCCTAAAGCTTGTTACAGACTGTTGATGCTAAAGGGAGTTAAGCTCCAGCGCCTTGTTAAAACAGATTGTTTAGGGATAGAAGGCAAATCAGAGAATTATGAAGACATGTGTATGTTATGAATAAGTGTTTGTCCCATTGGGTCTTAAGAACTTATTGAAATTATTGAGTGGAACAACATTGTCATTTCCAAACCACTGTTCTGTAAGCGAAAGAATCACTGTATATGAGAACTCTTCTTTTTCTTATCATTTGTCCAACTTGGTGGTGGTGTTCACTATTCTTGTTTTGGCCTTCCGCTTGGCACAGTCATGGATCCAGGTGAACCCGGGACAACTTCATGCCATTGTCAAGGGTGTTCATCCAGCGCTGTTTTGGTCGTCCTGTTGGCCATGATCTGCTGACCTCAAGGGTGAGATGCTTTTTGGCCTGCATATGAGAAATACTGTAATACAGCGGTACCTTGTATAAAGGAATTAATTTGTTCCAAATGAAATTATGTTAAGCAAATTTTCCTTTATACAAATTCCCATAGGAATGCTTTGAAAATGGAGTAATCCCATTTTTATGTTGTACGGATTTTCCCCATAGGAGATTATGTTAAGCAAATTTCCCCTATCTCCAGATTTTTTAATGTTGTACAAATCTTATGTTATACAAGCTGTTTGTTATACAAGGGTCCACTGTATATTGAGAATATTTCAGCATTGTCTTCCCAGAGTTTTTGTCAAAATGGCAATAGAAGTCTGACACAGGGATGCATCTAGTCAACCATATGGGACTCTTCAGGCCTGTGAAAGAGACTACCTATTAAAATGTGAATTTCCAATCTCGTAAAACCTGTAATATTTGAAACAGTCCAATTTCATTCTGAAGCTGGACAAAATATTGGGCCTGGCTTGTGAATAGCCATTACAGGAACTGTATACCTTGGGGTCCTTTTAAGGAGAAAAGTGGGCATCCTTTGAAATTGCTCATACTGATTCCCAATCCAATGTTGCTATGCTGTTTTTAATTGTCGCACCCACCTGTTCCTCTCCCCAGAGTTCTTTGATTTTTTTAAAAACATAAATTTTTAGAAATATCTCCCCTAGAGTATCTTCCTAAACTCTTGCTACTCTGATACTATCAGAGTAAATTCAGTTTTTTTCCTTCTCTGTGATACAATGACAAAGCCTAAGTGGGCCTCCTCCAACATGCAAGTCTGTGTATCAACTTATTTAAATGGGTTTTTTTATTATGACAATTTACATGTCATATTTATATGAAAGAAATGACAGTAGATATTATAAACAAAAAAAAATTATGAAAGAAAAAAGTTACACAAGAGGCCCCCAAGCTATAAAAAGGCTGGAGGCCCAGCTTATACACAAAGAGCTCCGACCAGACCGTAGTGAGACAACATTGAACATTTTCATTAACAAAAATATTGGCACCAGCCGTAACATTTTTTTAAAACTTCATTTACAAGGAATACAGTATTTAAACAGTCATGTACTGCAAAGCTAAAAACACCAGCTGTTAGTCAACTGCAGTTAACCACTTCTGAGCGTTGAGGGGACTTAGGACTTTTTTTTTCTCCAAGTTAAAATTTTCCATGCAAGTGAATTTAATAGTGGAATGGGTGGGGGAAGGGAGAGAGAAAGAGAGAGAGAGAGAGAGAGAGAGAAAATAAAAAGGTAAAGCAACCCCAGTTTTATGTACAACAGTGAAGAATACTTCCAGTTCTCTCCCTAAAATATCTTCTCATTCCTGTAAATGGCCACTTGACGGGCAGCATTTCAAAACAAAACCAAGTATCCATGTGGAAATGATGCTTGCGCAGGGGAAAATGTCTTCCCCACAAAATGCTGCACAGGTTCTGCCCAAGGGGTACTCTTCAACTACTCAAAGAAGGATAGCAATTTTTGCAGTGCCTTATACACCCTTGTTCTACATAGAGTATCAAGGGTGCACGCAGCATATAAGTTCCACAGAGGTCTGTCCCTTCAAAATCTGGATAAATCATGAATTTTTAAAAAAGCAAGCATTGGGACACGAGTTATACAAGGTTGTTATTTTTAAATTGGAATTGGTCCTTTTTTTTCAGAAGCCGAACTATATTTGTTAAAGTTGAACTGACTAGGCCCACCGTAGGGTCTCCCACATGCAGTGATGAGATGGCAGAAGCATTGTAGCTGCTATTTAAATAGACTCTGCGGAGCAGTGGACTGAACCCAGAGTGTTAGAATTACCCTGCTGGGGGCCAGGAAGGAGGGAGAAATCTAATTCTGTAGTAGTCTAATTCCAGAGGGTCAAATTTTAAAAATTAGGAAACGCCCAACACTAGACAGTATCTCTTCTTAAGATGTATTCTCGAAGGCTTTCATGGCTGGGATCTGATAGTGGTGAGTTTTTCAGGCTGTTTGGCCGTGTTCTGGAAGTTTTTCTTCCTGACGAAAAACTTCCAGAACATGGCCAAACAGCCCGAAAAACTCACAACAACTGTCTTCCTAGATGATTTGCGGTACATCAAATGCGATGAGCTGCAATCTTGTACATAGACGGTAATTTCTGATCCGAACTGGTGTCATTCATTATCCCCAAGGAGAAGAGAAAGCACACCGTGGTCTTCCTCTGTTGTAGAAGCAAAGAAACCATGCCAGAATGAACCAAAAAGTGGCATAAACGCGTTGTCCCTTTGCCCTGGCTCTAGGAGAGTATACGCATGTGAACCAACCCCATGGCCGAGAACCATCAGGTGTTGCTACTTCTACAGGTCTCACTAAAAAGGTGGTAGGTTGCCGCATGCAAGCCGTGTTGAACAGGTTGGAATTAGACTCCCAAAGCTCCATGTTGGTGATGGCTATGTTTGTCTAGCACAGTGGTTCTCAACCTGTGAGTCCCCGGATGCTCCTGGACTGCAACTCCCAGAAGCCTCCACCACTTGCTGTGCTGGAAGGGATTTCTGGGAGTTGCAGTCCAGGAACATCTGGGGACCCATAGGTTGAGAACCACTGGTCTAGCAAGTATCTTTTAAAAGACATACTGATTACACAGGTAGACAAAAGTAGGCTGTTATTCAACCATTAGACCACTGTCCCCCAATCGATTTTCAGAAATCTCCTGTGGAACAGAAGCGTGAAACTGGTCAAGGGCTGGACATCCACTTCCTGCCTCCGGAAAGAAAGAAAACAGTTCTTTAAAGGACTTATAAACCCACTGTATAGAAACAGTCTAAATACGTGATGAGGTTACACAGCATAACAGCTTGGAATGTTCCATTGTGTCAACAAAGGCCACCTTCAAAAATTTCCTTCCCTCCACATGATCAACTGGAACACCGGGGAGAAAAGTGTTAACATAGCTAAATCCTGAATCCTGTAGCGAAAGGCCATCTTCCAAATTTATAAAAGTAGTTTTAGACCAGGGGGTGGGGTGGGGGTTAAGATTAGAAAACTATTATTGTCTCACTTGTGCTCATCAACTCTATGCGATCCATGAAAAACTGCAATGGAAAATGGGAATCTTCCATAACCGTCACACACATCTGATTTAAGTTTCTAATCGGCATCCATGCTGATGTTAAGCTAGGAATCCTAGAAGAATACAATAACTAAAAGTCACACAGAGACACATAAATATCTCCCTCGCCAATCCTGTTGCAGATTTCTGCAAGGTCAGGGATATGAGATGATGTTTCAAATATAAATGTTACAGGCAAACATTTATATTCAATTATGAGAAGCCGTGTGTGTGTGTGCGCGTGGAGGCAGATCCCTTGCTCACCTGAATCACTGTATTCTGTACAGTACCTTTGTTGCTTTTTCTCTGTATACTGGAAGTTTTTTAATCCCAAGTAGCTCTCAATTAAAGGTCTTAGAAGCATTTTTTCCTATGCAAACACCCAGTGTAATACATACATTTAAAATTCTGTACTGCCTAAGGTCATACAGACTGCCACGGTCAAAAAGGGCAAATCTGTTAAATATTACTGCAGTATTCATTGGATCACAACACACACCAGGGACGTGGAGATGGGCGTCATACCAGGTTCAAGCTTGGAAAGTTACTTTTTCAGCTTCCGGAATTCCATCTGGGGGATTCTGGGATTTACAGGGTCCCAAAAAAGTCGTGCCTGTGCTGCTCTACGACCAGGCCAAATGGGCCTCTCTAACTTTTGATGAAACTTCTGTTTTATGCCCTGTTCCCCCCCCCACGGCCACCCGGGGACCCCTCTCCACCCCCCGCCTTGGCTCTTTCCTTTCTGTGCTGTAAAAAAACAAAAGAAGCCGATTCTCCATGTTTACATGGTACTGTGGTCACACTGCTTATAGCCTGCTATCTACCAATATGACAAACAGAAGTTGTTCTACCGGATTTCCCAAGCAGTTACCATGGGGGTAGAGCGGGGCTGATTGTTTCTACAATCTACCACACCTGGATGGTGTGACATCACAATTTCAAGACAATATACTGGGCAATTCTGCCCACTGCTGGTCACCCAATCCGTGAAAACAAGGGAGATCAGTGTACTGTCATTCTTGTATTGGGATCTCTGGCAACATTTCACAGAACTGGATCCTGCGGCAACTGATCCTTTGGTTCCCATCTTAAATGAAGAGAGCCAAAATAAACCCTATTTTAATTGTGCTGCTTTAAAAACTTAATGAGTATATTACACTTACCTCCCAAAACACAACTTCACACTGATTGCTCTGTAGAGCTGTTTCTACACCCATGATGCTTTAGAAAAAATACACTCCAAGGAAGTCATATTCCTGGCTTCCTTTCCTCCTTATTGCCTGGTACCCCTCTTCTTGAAGTTCAGAATCTTGTTCTTCTAACTTTTCACCTCACTGACAGTTCAAAGATGAAAACAGTTACTTGATAAAAATATAAAAATGTCAAAAAAAACCTACAGTCCGAATGTAACTAGAAGCCCTGGCAGCTGTGGAATTATGGGAGCAGTAATTAAAAAAAATAACTTTCTATTTCAGGTCCAGGATGTTAAAATGCTGAAGTCTTCCAACAGTGAAACACGCATGAACACAAGGACGCCGTTTACTGAAAATTAAAAGTTGTGCTGTGTAATTTCGGCAGCATCTGAGAAACCCTTCTAAATATTGACCAATGTCTGTGCCATATAATACACAACCTTGCTTCTAGAAGCAAGGGTGGAATCAGACAAAGTCACCTGATAGTGGGAGGAGAGTCAGCGGAACCAAAGCCAGCAGCTATGCCCTAAAATGCAACCAATGGAAAACTTGTGACTTTCTATTTTATTTTATTTTTGCCGAAAGAAGAATTTAAAATCAGATGGGAGCAGAAGGGCAGAGAAGGAAGCAAGAGAGGTCTCCAGTAGAGATGGGCACGACTCAGCGAAATTTTCGTTTTCGTTTTCGTTACGCAACGAAAACGGAATTTTCCCAGAAAACAAAACGAAAAATTTTGCCGTGTTTTTCGTTTTCGTTACGGCAGACACATCACAATGAAAAGAATGCTAACGAAAACGAAAATTTTTCATTTTCGTTTTGTTTTTCTCATTTCGTTTCGTAACGAAAACGAAAACAAAAAACGCAGGGGAAAAACCCCCGAAAAACGAAAACGAACCGCAACGGACCCCTTAACGAAAAACGAAAAATTATGTTTTTGAGTCGTGCCCATCTCTAGTCTGCAGAGCTATAATCTACTAGCGGGAGAGATTAAGGGAAGACGTTGATTTACAAGGCGCTTTCTGTTTCACCACAAGAGGCCAGTTTTTTGAGGATGTGGCAGGTAAGTTAATGTAAAAATCTATAGCTGATGTAGTTTGACTCCGTCAAACCAAGAAAAACAAGCTAATAGAGGCTGTGCTCTACCAGAGGGGTCTTTGCACAAGAAGAATCAACTGTGCCTTGCGCAAAATAAGAACAAGTACACAACCAGGACATATTATTCAACATTCTTACGGGGCTTGGGTCAATTTTTTCCCCCTCGCTAGCATCTAGCAATTTGAAAGGTCTCATCTCAAATTCCTCAGTAGTCTGTCTGGTGGCTCTATCTGCAAGATTTTTTAAGCACCAATGCTTAGCTGGACTTCAATGGGAATGATGATGTTGGAAAAGGTTCCATAAAAGTCCTCTGGTCAAAACGGGGGGCAAGTTTCAAAGTGGTTTTAAACTAATTCTTTTAATTCCATTTAAGCCGTTGACTAGGGAGCTACCTCTGTAGCCCAAAACACTCATTTGTACAAAGTGAATCCAGCAGCCAAAATGTCCTTAGCTCGGACAACGTAGTCAGCTAACAGTGTCAACTATTCCAACGGATTTGGCTCCATGAGACTAGAGAGATGCCCCCCAAAGTTAGGAAAAGAGCGCCTAGAGGGTGTTTCTGTTCTAAAGAAGCCTCGAAGACTGAAAATGTAAAGACAATAGGTGGTCTCCCCCCAAAACAACAACAACAACAACAACAGGGAATAGGGAAAGGATGGGAAACGGGTATGGGTAACTCAGCAGCTCAGTCCAGCTCTCCATCTCATTCCTAATTTCATATATGGCCCTAAGCACCAAGTAAAGATCCATACGGTTACCTTTTTTAAAAAAATCCCCAACGTGGCACCTTCCAGAATCCCGCCACCAGTGAAGCCACTGAGGTTCTGATGGCTGTGGAATTCTGTAAACCGTAATTGGAAAAAAAAGAGATAATGTTTCTAAATCGCTGTCCTCAAGTACCCCTATTCAGTGGTGCACTTCCAACGGTTCCATCCTGCAAACGCCCTCTCATCCACACTTTGCTTGGTGCGAGCAGAGAAGGAAGGGTCGCAGATGTAGGGCACCAGTTCCTCAAGGTGCAGAAAGCTCTCAGATTCCCTGCCTGCATCCTGAACCCCTCCCGAGCAAGTCAGGGGACTGAGCTCACCCTTCTACTCTTACTCCTTGTTCTGCGATCTGGGACTCGGTCAAGACTACTCAGACACCCAGCAGAACCACAAGGAATTCCAATTTAGTTCCTGATGCCGAAACTATATTTGCAGTCTTTTCGGAAGGAACCACCCCGTCCCCATTTTTTAAGCATTCATCAATTTCGGGAAAATGAATTCACGCAACCCAGTGGAGTTTGAGCTGGTCAGGTATAAATCCACGCCCTGCAAACTGGATGACTCAGATGTACAACACACATACATGGTGCACGATACCATCGCTCAAGTGAAACGGAAGAAAGGTTTTAAACAAAGATTTCAGCATTCCTGTGGGTTTCCCAACCATATTCTTGGTTATTCAAGCAGATACCTGCTAACAAAGTTATGCGGTATACCCAGAGGATCTCTGGTTAACTCAAAAACATAACAGAAAAAAAGCAAAGAAATCTCACGACTGCTTAGGGGAGGCAAACATTTTGTTAAAATCTTAGCTTTTTTTTTTTTATAAAAAAAAGAATTTTAAATGTGGATTGTGTGCATCGCTAGAATGTAGATGCAAAAAGTTAACAGAGTGGTTCTTTTAGTGCTTAGCGGGAACAGGATATGTGAAGAATTTCGAGGCCAGAAGGTTTCAGGGAATCACAGTTTACATCATCCTAAGGCTGGCCTTAAAACCAATCAATCGATAATAAAAATATAGATGCACTACGCAACAAACGCCGGAACTTGCAACAAAGTGTTGGGGCAGAAGAGCAGCCAAGTAAGGAAGGATTCCTCCTCCAAAGTCAGCAGCAAAACCGGTGCAGCCACTGCCAGCAACGGACCGAGCACCAGAATAAAAACCAAAACCCAGCATTAAACGAGGAAGGAAGGAAGGAAGGAAGGAAGGAAGGAAGGAAGGAAGGAACACACAGTCGTCACTGTTTCAGACACCGATGCTCTGTGGACTTGCAGCAATTTTGTGTGCTAATTTGCATATACAAAGAAAATCAAAGAAAAGGAAAAGAGTGAACACCCCTCGATCTTGCAGAATAAAATGCAAGACAAAAAAAAAAAAACACACACGGCAGGTTGAGGATCAATTAAGGAGCAAAAAGACTATTATGGAGCTGAGGGGACACACATTCAAATGAAGTGTCATGGCAATTATCTCCGAGGCCACGGCCATCCTCTCCTTGGAAATGGCCCATTTCAGAAATCAGTTTAGTAAATAACATCTATTAAAATACATATTAAAAAAACATGAAAGGACCTAAAAGCAGCCATTACAGTACTGTTGAAATCTGCTAAAATATCTGAATTGATAGCTAACATTAATCCCTCCTCTTTCTCTCTCTAACTCTCTCTCTCTCACACACAAATATAAACATACAAACTTTCCCAAACAGAAACCTCCCAGAAAGAAAGAAAGGAAAAAAAAAACCCAAAACAGTTCCATTTGGATACTTCAATTTGAAGTAGATACTAAAAGCACAGAAAGGATTTTAAGAGCTCTTGGTTCCCTGTTGGTGAGGGTTGTTCTACCATCTCTTGAAAATGTTTTGCTGCAAAAACCTGGTCTCTTCACAACAAAACCTGTAATTCTTCCCAAGAGATGCCATGTGTGAAGCTCACCAGGTAAACGAACACATGAAAGGACGAGTCTGGTGGCAAACTCACCACTTAACATAATTTCAAACGGTCAAAAGCTCACGACAGGTTCACACGTCCTGCTGTACAAAAACACGTTTAAAATGTTTATTAGGGGAACGGCAAATTAAAAGGTGATGCAATCGTGGGGTTCCCTCCACCCCACCTATGGCACCCCTGTACCTATATCCATCATGGTAATCCTTGGGGGGGGTGATTCTATCAAGGCTACTTTCCGAGAAGCCCATTACTAAAATGATCTATGGTAAGTTAACCTACGAGTCACAAAATGCAACAGTAAAGATACTAATTTCTTTCCTTAAAATTGTATGTTAAATCGTAATCTAAGTTGTGAACGTTTATATATAATATATATCTCCTATGAAAAAACTGGAGCACAGCTGTTTTGTACCCCCTATTTTCCCACACCTGAACCCCACCCCACCCCCCCAGTTAAGATTTTGGGCCCTGACCGATTTGGAATGCTTTTCCCTCAGCCCCCCCTTCCCTCCCCAACCCCCTCAATTTGTGTGCACTCAGGAAATATAAAGTCAAAAATATACAAATCTCTCATTTACTACAAGGTCTATGGTGTGGACAATGTTTTTTTTTTCTCCGGACTGCAGAACTGGTTGAAGTTGGTGGAAGGGCGGTGGTGGGGGGCAGAGAGCGAAAAGAATGAGAATATTGAATTTACAGGAATTATTTTGAGAAAGGGTGGGGGGAAGTTCCAGAAAAATCCCGTGGTCTCTTCAGAGGCGGGGGTGGGGAAGAGGGATTAGGGGAAAAAATCATATTACCCCAAACTGCAGGACGAGTGAAATTCTGACTGCTAAAAATCGATACTGTAGTGGAGAGTTTTCTAGGAAAAATAAAACACCTTTTAAGAACTGGCCTGCTGGTATGAGCTACCGTGGAATAAATTAGCACAAAAACGGAAGTCTTATAACTGTTCACTGTTACAGACGTAATCCACAAGGTCAGTCACCCGCAAGAGTTCGTCCTCGTCTTCCTCGGGGGCTCCCGCCTCCTGGGCCCCGCCTGTCCCGTTGGACGCCAAGCTGGCATTGGGCGTGCTGTCCTTGGGGGCGGGAACCTTCTCGGCAGGCTTGCCAATCAAGGTCTCAATTGTCTTCCCGGGGCTCTGCCCGTTGGCGGAGGGCAAATCCACCAGGCTATAGTCCAACGGGCTTTCGACCTTCCCCACGTTCTCAAAGTCGTCCTCCTCGTCGCTTTCTATCCGGTAGCAGGGCTTCTTGGGGACGTCCGAGGGGACGGGGGGTACCGAGGAGGACTTGCCGTCGGGGGCCGGCCGGCCGGTCTCGTCGCTGACGTCGTCCTCGTCGTCGGTCTCGATCCGGTTCAGACGCTTCCGGACGGGCCGCCCCTCCTCGTCCCCGTCGTCGTCGTCGTCTTCCGAGTACTCGTCCGTGCTGCGGCTGCGCTTTCGCACCGACCGCTTCGACCGCCTGGCGGAGTCATCGTCGTCGGACTTCTTCGCCACGTAGCTCTCTGGAAGAAGCACCAGACTTAAAGTGGTTAGCAAAAGCCAGCACCACAAACTGCATTTCTGCTGGTGTGTTGTTTTTACAGCACACCAAGCGTGCGTAGCTGAATCAATATTCTTATGCCGAAAGACACCCCGGGGGGGGGGAGGAGCCCAAAATAAGCACTTTTAAATACAGTCACCCCCTGCCATTTCGCGGTTCAGGTACTGCGGTCCCACTATATCGTGGGATCGCAGTACCTGTGGGTGTGGGTGTGGTGGGGAGCGATCGCATCGCTCCCCCAGCCCCCTCTGGGAGGCCTCGGAGCCATGCGGAGGGGCAGTGGGGAGCAATTGCATCGCTTCCCGCCGCCCCCAGACCGTCCGGGAGGCCTCGGAGCCGCCCCCCACCCCTCTGATCACCCGTCACCCCCACCCGACCCGCTTCCGCATAGCGCGGATTTTCATGTATCGTGGGTCGGGTGGGTCCCTAACCCCGCGATAGGCGGGGGGTTACTGTACTAAAGAAAACCAACTGCTCAATTGCCTCCTGCATGTCTGTGTGGCATCCACCATGACAGGACAGCACCGTAATCCCCACATCCCTTTCCATCAATGCTGTCCTGCTGTAGGTTTCTTTTGAGTGGCTCACTTGTACCTCAGGAAACCAAGATGCACCACAGTTGTAGTCCCACTTCCTGTGGAGGGGTGATAATGTCACCAACAGGGGGTGATTTTCAGTAGTAAACAAAACACCTTCCTACTTCTATCCCGCTGTTTCCACAGCTCCTGGGTAAACCCTTTCCTCAAGAGGAAGCCATGGAAGATAGAGGACAAAAGGAGGGAATCTTTCATGACCTAAAATTGCTACCTCTGGATGACATTGTTAGCCCTTGGGTATACCTAGTGGGTTTGCTAAATTTTACCCCAATCCCCAAATGGAGCAAATGGGTTATCTGCATCACCCCCCCCCCCTGCACATTCCCAGCCAAACAGGGACTTGTATGGCTCCAAGAGCCAAATGGAGACGAGGTATGGGTGGGTGTGTATGACCTCTGACCCTTTGCTAGGATGTGAAACCTAGTCCTTGACTTCAGATGCAGCTTTCACAACAGCCCTGCTGCTTACATCTAAGAAGACTGCCTGGCGAATACCATCTTGCCAAGAACTTGACCTCTAAGAATGACCTCCTGGCAAACCACATCTTTTGCCATGTATGGACTTTTGGTACATGCTTTGAAAAAAGGGTATTTGCCTTTGAAAGCTTGCAATGATTTTTTTTGTTATTTTAGCAGTGGCCTATAAAGGCATCACCTATAGCAGTGATGGCGAACTTTTTAGAGACCGAGTGCCCAAACTGCAATTCAAAACCCACTAATTTTTTTGCAAACTGCCAATACAGTAATTTAACCTGTATACAGGTGGCTATTAAGAGGTGATGTCGGGTGCCCACAGAAAGGGCTCCGAGTGCCACCTTTGGCACCCGTGCCATAGGTTCGCCATCACTGACGTATAGCCTAATCTTGCATTGGTATTACCAGCACGTGTGTGTGTGTCTCTGTGTGGTGTTGTGTTGTTGTAGTCGTGACCGACTCTTCGTGACTCCATGTCCATGGAGTTTTCTTGTCACAATATTGGGTTAGGTGACCCAGTGGCCCCACTCTGTATCTGGCAGCTTCAAACAGAGCGGATTAGTCCTCCTTTAGGGGGTACAACGTATTTTCCAGAACAGGTGGAGGACTGGGGGGAAGTCACCATAGATTCCCATTGACTCCTGAATCAGGGACTGAAATCCTATTGCATAACTTAAGCCTGCATAAGGGTGATGGTGTCACCAGCAGGGTTTGAGTTTTTCCAACTGCTGTTGGCTTCTCCAACTATTGGCGTGGGAGCCACGGGACAGAAGTAGGAAAATATTAACTGCCCGAACTCATCCCCTGTCAGAGATATCTCTCTTCCATGGGCATTAGTGACCCAACAGGACTTCAGTTAGAACTAGATGGATCCATGGCTATCCCCAAATGCATATGGAGTGATTTAAAGAACCAAACGCATCTGTTTGCTGCTTTACTTCCTCAGTATCAGGCCTACTGTTCCCAACGACACACATTTCACAAAAATATGGCCCGTAAAGGAGAACCAAGACTGAGTTAACAACTGTCTACGGTCTTGATCTATGAAAACTAGCTGCACTTGTGTTTAAGCTCTGGATACTACCCTCCCTTTCTCTCTGGCGTAAATGCCATCTGCATCTGTGCTACAAGGCAGCACTTTGATTTTACCTTCGCTGTCTGAACTGGAGAGCCTGCGCTTGTGAATTCTTCTCAGTTCCTTTCCATATCGGAAGCTCTTCTGAGAGCCGTCGCTTTCGGAATCTTCCTTATAGTTGACTTGCCTCTTCTGATTCCGCCGAGATCTCCTCCTCCTCGTTTCCAGGTAATCTTCGTCGCTGTAATCCGAGGACACATCGCTTTCTGCCCAAGGAAGGAAGAGAAGCAACCACCTAAGTTTGCTATTTACAATGTGGTGTGTTCTGTTACATTCATAACTGTTGGAATATTTAGCAAGATTTACATTTCAGCCATTACAGGGTTAATGTGAAGAGCAAAGCCTATTGGTTGTTGAGATCACATCACTTGGAATGTTCTGGTAGAAGTACGACCCCTTTTTGTCTTTATAGGGTGTGCCTTGTATTTTTAGAAAGAAGAGAAGCATGTTCCTAGCCTAGCAAGATGGCTGTTAGAATAGTTATTGTTAGAAAACCTCCCGTGTACCCTTCCCTTCTAGTTAAATAAATAGTTTTTTTCGTATAGTAACACAAGAGGTGTCTCTCTCATTAAACCAACTAAAACTCCTCTGCAACCACCGCTCCAACAAAGATCTCCAACAATAACAATCTGTCCATTCAGATTAAAGCTGTGTCTTTAACCCTCACACCAAAGGAAACTGTGGCAGGAAGGGAAACGTTTCAGGGCACTTTAAATTTTCTCAGTTCTTCTCCAGTGGAAAATACACTTCAAGGAGTTCATGGATGCCGAGTTGTGAGGGGATCAAAGGCACACTGTCTCGTCAGCAGTGCCGTCGTCTATAAAATGGCAGGGTGCCATTTTGTGCAGCTTGTCGGAAACCCTCACATGCCCCTGAAGCGATCTGCCTGATATTCGGCGATGCCCACCTGGCAGCTCACTCAGCCATAACTGGCTGGGGACGCAGGAGGCAGTGGCAGCCCAGGGGCCAAGAAATCAGTGCAAGCAGAGGAAGAACCAAAGTGATGAGGGCGACCAGAACGGTTCAAGGTCTGGAAGAAATGCCTTACGAGAAGCGGCTTAGGGAGCTGCGAATGTTTAGGCTTACAAAAAGAAGGTCGAGAAGGGATATGAAAGCCATGTTTAAATATCTGAAAGGATGTCCTATTGAAGAGGTGGCTGGCTTGTTTTCCATGGCTTCAAAGACTAGGACTTGACCAATGGTCTCAAACTACAGGAAAAGAGATTTCATTTGAACATTAGGAAGAACTTCATGACAGTCAGAGCTGTCCGGCAGTGGAATCTGCTGCCAAGGAGGGTGGTGGAGTCTCCTTCTTTGGAGGTTTTTAAGTAGAGGCTGGATGGCCATCTGTGATGGGGGTTCCTGCATGGCAGGGGGTTGGACTGGATGGCCCTTGAGGTCTCTTCCAACTCTATGATCCAATGATTCCAAGTGCCTGTGGGTGAGTCAACTTGGCCTCGCAAGCTTTTCAAGAAAACAAAAACAGGCTGGAGAGGGATCTGTCCAAAGGAAACATTCTTCTCTCTGCTCAGAGGGTAGCCCATGAACTGCCAAAAACCAAACGGAAAATACATTCCGGTGACGTTTTTTACCCTTGCAATTAGAAGTCAATTTTAATTTATTCGTAAGGCTTACACTCTGCCTTTTGAGCAGGATGACTGAAGTTATGACACAGTACAGTGCAAAGAGGAAATAAACCAGCAGCCCACCTCCCTCGCTCCTCGTGTCCTAGCAGATACACCTAGCAGTGTCTTTCCGGTAAGGGACATTGGGGATGGGGGAGCGAGGAAGCAAGGCCCCGAATGATGCTCGTTCTCTGATGGGGATCAATCCCGGCTTAGTGTTCTTCTGGGCGGGGTGTGGGAGGCACAGACTACCTACCCCCTACATCTCAAGGTTACATAAAAATATGTTCATGAACATCAGTTGCAGTATTTATGGTCAATGACCAAAAACCAAAAAAAAAAAAAATACAAATAAGAACGATCATATATGCATTCCATCAATCAAACCTTATTGCATGATATATCATAAATACAATTTTCAATACAATTTAAAAATACAATTTAAAATTTACTCTGGTCCGAAATAAAAGTAGTCATTAGCTACGATAAAAGCAATCATCAGTTACTACAAATACTATGTTTCCTTATCTCTTTACGAACCCTTATTGCTGCAGCACAGAATTGGGCAACTTGCCTAGTTATCTGGTAAGTGTTATCAGAAAGGAGCAACTGCACATAGAATTCTATTGACCTCCCAGGATATTTGCCTATAATTGGAGAGATAAATTCCTTGCGTAGATCTTGATAATAGGCGCAGAACAGAAGCACGTGTTCTACACTTTGCAAATGGTCACTGGCTTTTGGTCATTGACAATAAATAAAATGTATTCTTATCAGTTGCAGTATTTTTTATTTTTGGAGGAGGGTGTATTCCATTGCTAAGAAATCCCTAAATATTGGCTGATTATGTAGCAGGTATGGTGGCAATGAATTCCTATTTCCTTTTAAGACAGTTTTTTTTAAAAAAAGAAATGCTTAATCAATTTATCTTTACCTGCAAACCTGTATGTTTTCATTACAATAGATATCGTAGGTAAAAGGATATATTGTAGGTAAACGTTTAATAAAAATATGACAAATAAAAAGTGGTGGCACCTTTTGATATATTTTAAGGTGAGCTTTTGTGGACAAGTCCACCGCTTCATTAGGCATAAGAAAAAGAGATCTCGCATGGCAAGTATTTATACATGGCATCAAAATATAGGTATCAAAATACAGAGATTGTAGTTGGTTGGTTGTAAGAAAGTCAACATGGTGGTGATATGCAGGTCTTTTTCACTGAAGAATGTGCTGTAAAGAATGTGAGAACCTCTGTCATAAAATAATAATGGTAGAATAACATGAATGTTAATTACTGTCTACTTACAGCCATTAAGGAACTTTTCCTCTAGAATAGTGCTACCTCCAATTATGAAATTAATCTGTTCCAAATGCATTTTCTTAACTCAAAATTTTCGTAACTCGAAATGGGTTTCCCATAGAAATGCATTGGAAATGTATTAATTTGTTCCAAGTGGGAAATCACCCCCCAGAATGCAAAAAAGCACAGAAAACAGGCAAGCAAACAAGAGAAGATGAGCAACCTACCTCATAACCACTTGAGAAAGCCACCCAAGAAGTCCCCAAAGTCCCCAAAATGGTGCCAAATAATTCCGAAATGGGCAGTTTGACCAGGTCATTAAAAAAGAAGCAGCCCAGGCTCTCAAAATGGCTCCTTCTTCCCAATTTCAGCACTGTAGTCAGGTGGCCACAAAATGGCAGTATTGCTATTGCAATCAAGGAGCCATTTTGAAAAGGAATATTTCTTTTCCTTCTACCTTTCATAACTTGAAAAAAACAGGCTTTTTTTAACTCGCATTTTTCCTATACCCACTGATTTCTATTCGTAACTTTAATTTTTCATAACTTGGGGTGTTTGTAACTTGAGATCCCACTGTATAACTAGTTGATATGTAAGGTTGCTCAGAAAACAGGCAACATGGAATACCTGATTTAAATAATTCCATCTTACTGTGTTTCCCCGAAAATAAGGCACTGCCTTATATTTATTTTTTCTCAAGAAGATACACTAGGGCCTATTTTCAGGGGATGTCTTATTTTTATTACTGTAACCTTCTCGCAGTCCAACATGGTTCTTTAGCCCAGGCTACTGGTCCCTGCTTGCACTTGCTAGGTAAGTCTCTCGCCGGAGCCTCTGTGAAAAGTTCTGGCGTGCAAGCAATCATCTTGGTGTGTGTCAGGGTCAATGCCTGTGTTTCTCTCTTTTTGTCTTTCCCCGATGCCCGTGTGGGAACTCAGCATAGCAGAAAGAAGAAAAACACAAGAGAGGAAAAGTAATGTGAAACAGAAGGGTGAAAGAGTGGTGGGGGGGGGGAGAGAATGATCAAGGAGGGATACCGTATTTAAATATATATTTGCCCCTTCTCAAAAATGTGTGGGGATGAGTGTATTGCACGATACTCGTGCTTATATGACAGGTTATATAACTATGTTTGTGCCCTGCAATGTGATTGGCTAGCTTGTTGCTGCAAGAAGTGTGTACGCACGTGATTGGATGAAGCTTTGCCACTTGAGATGGCAGTTAAGAGAAGTGAATAAAGGGGACCTGAGGTAAAAAGAAGAGAGCTCAGGGACCCGTTTAAAAAAGGTTGCTGTCTCCTGTGTCATTCTTCTCCCGAGCCCCAGAGCCTCCTCCCGTGTGTCCGACAGGTCCAGACACCACCACAAAAATGTCCGATGAAGCTGTTTGGATGAACAGCGAAACGTTTCTATCTCACAAAAAAAGAAGTCCAGTAGCCATGACTCAACTCCCAGATAAACGCACCTGGATGACTGAGAATCTTCACAGACACCACAAAAATGCTCTCTTTCTCTCTCCCTGGTCTCATCTGGCTGAAAAGAGAAAGCAATGCACCCCTCCTGGCTCCTTCTCCTTGCTCAACTTTTGTAGAAGAGCGAACACGCTTCAGGAAGCAAGGGCAAAGAGAAGCAGCCCTTCTTGCGACGGTCATTGGTGGTGGGGAATCAACTGGCGCTTTCCCCACACGGCTCGCAGGAGCCTCTGTGAACTCCATGTGTGTGTGGGGGGGGGGGTTGTCAATGCCTGTGTCTTCTCTTTTTGTCTTTCCCCGATGCCCGTGGGGGAACTCGGTGCAGCAAAGAGGGGAAAGGCAGGAGAGAGAAAAAGTACTGAGAAACAAGAGTTAAAGAGTGAGGGAGGAAGAATGATCACGGAGGGATAATTGGGGGTGGGGAAGCAACCGTCTGGCTTGCCTTGATTTTGCCTTGTTTGGTTGTTTTGTCTGCGGTTGAGCCCCGTTGCCGACCACTTTGATAGTGCTGGGTTGGCAACTTTTCGCTCAGAAGAAGAACAGGGAGGGGCAACGTATGTCTTGACGCGTGTGTGCGCGCGTGTGCGGCCCTGCGTGCGTGCGTGCAGGCACACCCACTCCGATCACTAGGTCTTATTATCAGGATAGGGCTTATATTTAAGAAATGCATAGAAATTCTGCTAGGGCTTATTTTTTGGATAGGTCTTATTTTCGGGGAAACACGGCATTAGGGCATAGCTGCAACATATATGAGCTGTTTTACTGCTAGCAAAGACATAACCAGTGACACAGATATTAACACCGAGTTATATACAGTATATTTCCTGCATCTTCAACCCCACAGAGTTATCTAGCAATTAAAAAAACGATAATTTAAAAATAAGCAATATTGAAGTACATGAGAGGAGAACATTAAAGCTAGGACAGAAAATGCTTAAAATCACATGAACTCAGAGCAAGGAGAATAAAAATGTAGATACAAGAGGAACTGGAAATTGGGACAAGGGAAAAACATCTGTAGCCAATGTGGAATTTTCACTGTGTCTATTTCACGGAAGACACTCCCGTGAGGGGATTCCAGAGGCAAGGGGCCACCACACAGAAGGCCTTATTGGCAAGTTTCCTTCTGCTTCATTTTAGCCAATAGGAAAATTCAAACAAAGGCCTTGAATGATGACCGCAGGACCTGAGAATGTACTTCTGGCCAGAGAAGGTTCTTGAGACACACTGGTCCAAGCTCAGGGAATCAAAAGCACCGTTCTGAATTAGACACAGAAGCAGCCTGGAGTCTCTTTTCCAGGTCAGTGTTCCCCCTATGCTGTTTTATTCCAGGAGAGCTGCTCCTGAAAGCTTACTTAACCCTGATTCTCATCTAAAATGAAACACATAAGAACATAAGAAGAGCCATGCTGGATCAGGCCAAAGGCCCATCTAGTCCAGCTTCCTGTATCTCTCAGTGGCCCCACCAGATGCGTCTGGGAGTGCACGAGACTAGATATCTGTCTTCAGATACCACTCCCCTGCACCTGGCCCTTGAAGTACCTGACGATTACACATCTCCATCATGGTTTGTAACCTGTGATGGGTTTTACCTCCAAGAATCTGTCCAAGCCCCTTTTGAAGGCATCCAGGCCAGATGCCATCACCACATCCTGTGGCAGAAAGTTCCACAGACTAACAATGCGCTGGGTGAAAAAATATTTTCTTTTGTCTGTTCTTACTCTCCCAGCCCTCAATTTGAGTGTATGTCCCCTAGGTCTGGTATTTTGTGAGAGGGAGAAGAGCTTCCCTCTATCCACTTTACGCATGCCCTGCATTATCCCCCCTCAGGCGCCTTTTTTCCAGAATAAAGAGCCCCAAATATTTTAGCCTTTCCTCCTAAGGGAGGTGCCCCAGCCTAGTAATCATTTTAGTCCGTCTCTTCTTCACTTTTTCCAGTTCCACTATGTCTTTTTTAAGATGCGGTGACCAATAGATGACCACAGTGTTGGAGGACCAGACCTACATCTGCAGGGGCAGCAGCTGGAGGTTCTGAGGCTGAATCTAGCCCAAAGAAGGGGGTCAACAGACTGGCCGGGGACTGATCCTCCGGGAAAACAAGCTTTTGACCAGAGGGGCTAGTTTTGAAGGCTCACTCTTGGGCCCTGCATCCCAGTCACAAACGGTAAGACCCTCACTTACCAGACTCAGCACTAACGTTATCTTCTGAGTCCTCGTCTTCGTCGTCTTCCGAGTACCGTTTCCTGGCCGTTTTTCTCCGTAGCCGCCGGCTTTGCCTCATGGGCCGGGCATGATGCCGCCGGGGCCGCCGCCGCCTGGAAAACCCGGCATCGCTGTCGTCGTTTGAGGGCTGATCCTCTTCGCTTTCCTCCAGGTTGTCGTCTGACACGACAAATTCATCCTGAGATCTGCCGGGGCAAAGATGGGTGGGAAAGAGCTTTGGAATTAAAGGTTTTGGATCTAAAAAGGGGCCTAGTTTAATAAATCTATGTGCTATCAAAACATTCTATTATTATTTTATTTATCATTAATTATTTTTTGGATTTCTTGTGTCTTCTTTTATGTAAACTGCCCAGAGTTCCCTCTTGGGAAATCGGCATGTTACACAAATATAAAAAATAATAATAAATGATAATAATAATTTGCTTACTAGCTCACTTTTCTCCACTTACCGGGGACCCATGGCAGCTTACAAAAGATATTTAAAGGTCTAAAAATACAGTTGGATCCCTGTATCTGTGGGGTGCTGGTTCCAAGTCCCTCCCCTGGTAGATACTGAAAAGTATGGATAATAGTGAATGCTATACATAGCATGGAAAAACAAACAAAAAACCCCAACCAGAAATACTTATTTTCACCATGTTTTACCAGAACTGGCCACTAGAGGGAACAACTTCTGGTAAAAACATCATGATAATACGTATTTCTCCCTTTTTTCACTTTTAATGTTTTTAAAATTTTCAAATTGCGGATAAGTGAAACCATGGATAATGACCCCACAAATATGGCAGTCCTACAGTAATTTTTAAAAATGTTGTCATATTCCATTTGGCCACTTCTGACTTGTGAAGGAAGTGACATCTCAAATGTCCTCTCCTCAACAGACCTGCTCAGCAAAAAGCTGTGGCTTCCTTTATGAAACCTATCCATCTCGTATTTGGCCTTCCTATTAATTAAAAATATGCTAATCAAAAATTTTATGGAATACAGATATTTAAAAATATATTCGCACAACAGGACCCCTGCATCCGTGGTTTCACTTATCTGCAGTCTGAAAATATTATACAGAGCTTGGTATTTGGCGCTAGTACCAGTTCTGGTAATGCATGTTAAAATATTTTTATGGGTTCCACCACCTTTAACTATACTAGATATTGGGCATTCACTTTTATCCGCAGATTTCAACATCCACGTGGGAGGGGGAGGGCAGAACCAATCCCTCACAGATACGGGGTCCTACAGTGTATATTGACTATAAATCAAAATTTATAAACCCACCGAGGCTCCTCATCTCAGTTGTTTGGTGATTTCCCAAAGTCTCTGCAAAGAGGTATATTTTCAATTGCCATTGGAAGACCTTCCGAGGATTCTGTGAGCAGCCACGGGGGGGGGGAAACCTCCCTCAAGGTGACACTAAAAGTACCTATGAAAGCGGTAATAGGTCTAAGACAGGCATGTCCAAAGTTCTGCCCTCCAGATGTTTTGGACCACAACTCCCAGAATTCCAAGCCTGTATTTCGAATGGCAAAGGACTGTGGGAGTTGTGGTCCAAAACTTCTGGAGGGCCAAAGTTTGGACATGCCTGGTCTAAGAGAAGGCACCCTAATGATCTCAATGCTTCCGGACACTTGTTGGAAGGAGATTCTTTCAGAGTAGCTGAAGCCATAAAGGGTTTTGAAGGCCACGGCCAGCACAGGAGTCGGGCTGGTGAAGCTGTTAGAAGGGAGCGAAGCTGCTCTCACCAGAAAGAGGGGGTATCGCAAAGACCTGTAAATAGTCCTAGACAAGAATCAGATTCTAACATTTTTCCAGACTGGCACTGCAGGCTGCCCTCTGCACCATGTGCTGCCGTAATGCAAACGGGAGGGAACCAGGTCATCATAGCCGAATCACATCATTTTCAGGGGTGGACACACCCTCTGGCTTGAGGTCTGCTTAAGAATCTCAGCAGGGACTTGTTAACTGTTGTCTAGAAGCCAGGATTGTCGAGTCGGTCGATAAATGTTCCAACTCCGACTCCTAAGTTCTTTTGTACTTCCGACTCCGACTCCTCTGTATTAATATGCGAATTTATTTTAACCCCTTATCAGTGAGAGGCTAGGTTACCCATGGGCGCTGCGTAACAGCAGAACACAACAGGAAAGTATAAGTATTGCCGCTCCTAATTGTGCGTTGCGTGCCATATAGTGAAGCACATGAAAAGCATGCTTCTTCACAGTCTCTTAACATGTTTGTTTTGCGGTTACGTGAAGCACTGCATGCATTGGTCTTTATTCTTACAGTAGAGAAGTCATTAATTATAACTTTTTGTGAATTGGGACATTTAAACTTGCTTTTTTAAAAAAATTCCAATCTAAATTTAGTAGGAGTAGGAGTTGGTGCATTGTTTGCCGACTCTGACTCCAGGTACCCAAATTTCCCCCCGACTCTGACTCCACAGCCCTGCCAGAAGCACGTAAACTGTTATGCAGTTTTACCTCTACAGTGTAAGAAAAAAAAGCAATAGGATGTGTTTCTTCGGTGCATCTGTTTCTTTAAAAACATTTTTTTTTTTACTAAATCACCACGTGTCCCATCTCAGGTAGAAAGGTGCCCGACAATGAGATCAATAAAAAACAAGCGGCACAGAAACCAGTTGAGAGGAAGAAAGGCACGTTTATCTTGCCCTTGAGTCCGGCCCTTACCCTTCGCTGATCCTGAACTCATCCTCGCTTTCTTCTTCGTCCAAGTTGCTGTCGCTGTCCAGGTCGTTCAGTCGCCGGCGTTTCTTGCGCCGAGCGGCGGCGGCCCTTGGAGGCCGCTTGTTTTCCTTCCTTTCTTCCTCCAGGATGGTGGAAATGTCCTTGCCACGATGCCCGGTGATGTTGGACATGTCCTTCCCTTTTCCGCCACCTACATCGGGCGGATCCAGGCAAGGCACATTTAGGTCTCAGTGCAAAGCCATCTCCAGAGTTTTCATCCCTCAACCTTGGGAGGGCTGCGCACACTCCCAAAAACTCCCCTTCCAATTTTTTTGTAATTGAAAACCTTTTTTTAAATTGAAATACAGAACTTACTCCGCTACGAGGTTGTTGTTTTTTTGTACACACACACACACACACACACGAGTGTAGTGAAGGCATGGGTGTTGGGGGTTTTCTGACTTCAAAATTGAAAAAAAAAATTGGGAATGCAATGGGAGTCCCAGAGGTTCTAATGGGTCAGAATTAAAGAAGCCCAGAAAACAGCAACTAAGAACCAAACCATTGTGATGGTGGCGGTGACACATGGGAAAGCTCTGTCTGGGGAGGTACGATAGATCCCCCGTTAACTTTTAGAAAAAAAATGCTAAAATAGACCTCATTAAAGAAGGCTTTGAGAATATCCTTCCTCCCCAGCATAGTGGACTTTCTGCCCTATAATGTTGAAAATTTTAATTTTATTCAACTGTTGTCAGCAGGTTTTCCCTTTTGGTCATTTGAATTACAGTATACATTTTCTCTTTGGCTGAGCTGGGCTGGGCTGGGCTAGGGCTGGGGGTTATTTTGCTGGTTAAAACAAAATAAAAGGGTTAAAAAACAAAACAAAACAAAACATGGTGCCCCCTTCTACAACTTTTACTGGTTATGAGTCAGAATAGTGACTTGCCACTAGATGGGGGGGGGCAGAGGGAGAGACAGAGAGAGAAAGAGAGACAGGAAGGAAGGAAGGAAGGAAGGAAGGAAGGAAGGAAGGAAGAAAGAAAGAAAGAAAGAAAGAAAGAAAGAAACGAAGGAAGGAAGGAAGGAAGAAACAGTCGTGCAGGAACCTTGTGTGCACCTGTGGTCCAACCCTGTATGGCTGGAAACACAGACTGAAAGCCTACTGACCAACCAGGGTTGCATAACTAAATGTAAGGCCGGCGGTAGCTCTAATTGTGTCACGAAAAAGCACGATTCATAAAACACCTCCACCGGCACATTGTGCAACAGATGCAACAGGAACTGTATGGCCCATTGAAAACCTGAATGTGCTTTATGCCCAGCAAATTCACAAAAGTGTGGCTTTACGTGATGCCAAGACAAAGAGGGTTCTAGCCACTGAGTGACTGCCACTGGATCCGAGTACTGCACCTCAATAAGGAACCCAGAGATGGGCACACACTCGGTTTGAAGGTTTGTGCCCGTTTGTACACATGGTACTCCAGATACCACCCATGCCCTTCCTTCCCCGGCCTCCCTGGCTGATCCCCCCACTCGCCAGCCAGAGCGTGCTCCTCTCCTCCTCCTCCTCCTTCTCGGCCATTCGACCAGTCCCTGGCGGGAGCATAGGCTTCCCTATGCCGACTCTTTGGATGCTCACCTACTTAGACAAGGAGGAGGGGAGTACAGGTGAGCCCGTGCTCCTGGTGGGGACTAGTTAAACCGTTGAAGAAGAGAGGAATGCAGTCCAACTAGTGAGTTGGTCCTTCGCTGGAGAGGTGATGGAAGAGAACCAAGGTTCATGACCATTTCTAACATCAATTCAAGACACCATGGGCGAATTCGAAAGTTTGCCAGGTCTGGCAAGAGAGGGAAAGCCAAACGGTGCCCCATTCGTACACCGGACAGTTCCTGTGGTTCTACTCTCTTAGCATGAAAAAGAGAATTATCTGAGGTCTTCAGCATATATTTGGCACATGTTGTCACTAAAAAAAAAAACCCTCGGGATTCTCTTCCATCCACTATCCAGGGGGCACCCACACGTGCTTTTAGCTACGTTGATAACCAGACCATCGAGACACACCTCCTCCATCCGCTTCCTTGATGTCGTCTTCAATGGCTTCGTCAATGGCTTCGTCAAACTCGTCAAACCTAGGCCAACAAAAGGCATTCACGACAGTGGATAAGCTGGCAAACGTAGAGCAATGCAAAAAAAACCAAAAGGCAAACATGCAAACACAATCACGTGTTGGTTTCAAGTGCCCCTTCCAACAGGCCCCATTGAAAAAAAAAAAGACACACATCTGAGCACATGCTTGTTGTTCTTATGTGCTGCTATGTCATTTCCGAATGCTTGCAACTTTACAAACTAATGCCCCCTCCCCAAAAAAAAGCTTCGATCTCTAACAGCCCTCTCATTAACAGCCGACTCATGGCTACAGCTCCCTTTATGGCAGCTGCCCCCAAGTTATGGAATACCCTCCCAAGTGAGATCCGCCTGGCGCCAACATTGATGGCATTTCGGCGGCAGGTAAAAACCTTCCTGTTCCAGAAGTTTTTTTAAATTGATACAACATAGACTGTGGGTCCTTTGGTGGCAATTTTAGTGTGATGATTTTAGTATAAGGTTTTTGTTGTTGTTTTAATTATTTATTGATATTTGATGTTTTAACTGTTGTAAGCCGCCCAGAGACCTTTGGGTAGTGGGCGGCATATAAGTTGTAAAAATAAATAAATAAATAAATAAATAAATAAATAAATAAATAAATAAATAAATAAATAAATAAATAAATAAATAAAACCCATCTGGTATTTGGCCTTCCTCTTGTGCACGTAGTAGGCAGGCATTGACATTTCCACCGTATGGTAAATAACACAACAAGAAGAGGACAGACACCTAACCAAAAGGAAAAATAAAATCCCACTGATACTTCTCAGGTGCCCTCTATTTCGCATAACACTACAGAGGAGAGTCATATTTCACACGCCTCCTGTGTTGGGAGGCCCTGCTGGCTTCCTTCTGAAAATTCAAGAAGTCCCAAATTCCTAAGCAGTTAAAATTGTTTGGAACTCAATTCTGCCGGGCGCTTAGAATATCTAAACGGGTTCGGGATTGGTTTCCAGTTACACCTTTGCATTACTTTGTCTTTCTCGTCTCCTTTTGAATGGAAAACCAGCTGGGAGTTGTTGTTTTCTAATCTGCAGCAGTCTAAATTTTATACAGAAGGTAGGATGGTGCAGGATTAATATGCAGCTAAAATTTGTTTTTCATGCTGTCCGAACCAAAAGAGGTCAGTTGTCTTGGACATTTTACAACTCAGGCTCTGTCTAAAAACAGATGAAACCGACTGGAGAGAAACACAAAGGCAGAAACAGCAACGATGATGCCTTTCACAATCCTGTTGGTTGAGTATAATACATTCCAAGTGCATTTTTTTTAAATTAACAAGCAATGGCCCTTTCAAACTGCTATGCTTGCAGAATGGTTTAATCCCCTGGGAGGACAGCGGGGATATCCCAGACAAGAGGTTCTGCCAGATAATCAGCTACCCTCCTCTGTCAGGGATGTGCCAATTTATTCCCTGCACCCCCCCTCCCCAACATACATCCTGCCTCTTCCTGCTAACCACATTGCTCCCCCCCCCCCGCCAGCAAGCTGGGTTCTCAATTTACCAACCTCGGAAGGATGGAAGGATGAGTCAACCATGAGCCAGCTACCAGGGATTGAACCCCAGGTTGTGAGCACAGTTTTAGCTGCAGGACAGGCATTTGGCCACTGCGCCACGAGGCCCCATAAGAACATAAGAAGAGCCATACTGGGATCAGGCCAAGGGCCCATCTAGTCCAGCTTCCTGTATCTCACAGTGGCCCCACCAGATGCCTCTGGGAGCGCACGGGACTAGATATCTATCTCCTGATACCACTCCCCTGCATCTGGCCCTTGAAGTACCCTGGTTTTAAGCCTGGAGATGACACATCTCCATCATGGTTTGTCACCTTTGATGGGCTTTTCCTCCAGGGATCTGTCCCACCCCACTTTTGAAGGCAACCAGGCCAGATGCCATCACCACCTCCTGTGGCAGGCAGTCCTCCAGGATAGACTCTCATCTCAATATGGTATCTGGAAGCTTATGCCAAGCACCAAGCCTGGGCTTGTTTTCATACGTACTTCAGAGAACCCTATAGGAAAAGCCTCTGATAGGTGGTGTCATCAGTGCCAGCTTTCGTAGGCGTATATGTGCACATGCACTTAAATTTGATTTTTAAAGCAAAACCAGGAAATGGGACAGGCTAACAGGAAATTCACATGAGAAAGCCGATTGATTTTCATTTTGATCAAGGGCATGACTTACAGAACAGTTTAGGTCTCTGGCTGCAGAGCCAGAGGTTGTGACTTCAAATCCCACTGTGCCTCTTTGACGGGACCTGGGCTCGATGATCCATAGGGTCCCTTCCAGCTCTGCAGTGCTAAGGATTATGATTATTCCCGGGATCTCCCATGGCCAAAAGAAGATTTTTTTTTCACCCAGCGTATTGTTACTCTGTGGAACTCCCTGCCACAGAAGGTGGTGATGGCATCTGGCCTGGATGCCTTCAAAAGGGGATTGGACAGATTCCTGGAGGAAAAGTCCATCACAGGTTGCAAACCATGATGGAGATGTGTAATCTCCAGGCTTAAAACTGGGGTACTTCAAGGGCCAGATGCAGGGGAGTGTTATCAGGGGACAGAGATCTCATGTGCTCCCAGAGCCATCTGGTGGGGCCACTGTGAGATCCAGGAAGCTGGACTAGATGGGCCTTTGGCCTGATTCAGTGTGGCTCTTCTTATGTTCTTATGTTCTTATCTCTGAATGAAGAAATAGAGAACTGGGTACACTTAAACCCTCTGATGTGACAAAGCAGTCCATGCCAAAGGGTTTACTCCTCTATTCAGCGATCCCAGGAATAATAACCATCTTAGCATTATTGTTAATTCTAATAATGATTCTAATGCAATTAATTCACACCTAGCATATCTTTGTATCTGTACTATGCTTGATGTTTTGAAATTGAAATTTGTATTTTAATGTATTTATGTTCTGGTTTTTTTTTTTTTTTTTTTTTTGCTGATTGTAATTGCTTTGTTGTTTTACTGTTAATATTGTTGTAAACCACCCAGAATGGCCTTGCTGCCAGATGGGTGGTCATATAGAATCATAGAGTTGGAAGAGACCTCAAGGGCCATCTAGTCCAACCCCCTGCCATGCAGGAACTCCATCACAGTGCTCCTGACGTATGGCAATTCAGCCTCTGCTTAAAAACCTCCAAAGAAGGATGTCAATGTGACATCCTTTCAAATATTTAAACATAGCTATCATATCCCTCCTCAGCATTCTTTTAGAGAGGCTAAACATTCCCAGTTCCCTAAGCCGTTCCTCATAAGACATTTCTTCCAGACCCTCAACCATCCTGGCCGCCCTCCTCTGCACCCGCTCGAGGTTGTCAACATCCTTTTTAAATTGAGGTGCACAGAACTGGACACAGTTCTCCAGGTGGGGTCTGACCAGAGCAGAATAGAGTGGTACTATCACTTCCCTTGATCTAGACACTATGTTTCTGTTGATGCAACCAAGAATTGCGTGGTATAAAAGCAAAATATATATATTTTGTATAGTTCAAACAAACAAACAAACAAACAGTACTACCGACAATACTCTGGTCAAAATCCAACCCTCCAGAGGCTACATGAGAAAAATAAAAACAATACAAAACAACATTCTAGATCTTTGGTGTATGCATGCTTCAGTTTAACATCTATAGCGGACCACCGGCACACACGAAAAGCTACCGAAGGTTGCTTATTGCTATTTCGCATTTGCTGCATAATCCCCGGCAAGAGATGGTGTAACTTCCAATACAAGGTATATGGGATGAGCTGAACGTACGCCCTGTCTGGGAGAGGATTCCCAGCCTCCCCTTTAGAAAAACCCTCCGCCTCTTTCCACGGTCAAAGCAAACAGGTGTGGCCATGGGAGAAAAGAGGAACTGGGCTCACAGGAAGCACTTTTTCTAATCCTCACCTCCAGCCCTTTGACAATGAGGAATACAGAGCCAAAGGCACTGCTGAGACAAACTTTCCTTTCGGCAATATGCCTGTGAAGATTCTCAGTCGTCCCTGGTGAAGTTATCTGGACTCTGACTCGTGGCAACTGGACTTTCTCTTCTTGTGAGATCGAAACATTTCGCGATCGGAGACTGATGAAGCAGCTTGGAAGAGCAGCGAAACGTTTTGACAAGAAGTTCAGTGGCCGTGACTCAAAAGTCCAGATTGATTTTTGTTACTCACGCACTGCTAACATCCCGTATTGATTACTGCAATGCGCTCTACGTGGGGCAGCCTTTGAAGACGGTTCGGCGATTGCAACTGGTTCAGAATAGTGCCGCCCGGCTGGTGAGTGGTGGGGCTGCCAGGGGTCATATCACACCGATTCTACGCAACCTGCATTGGTTACCAGTTGTTGCCTAAGCCCAATTCAAAGTGCTTGTCTTGACATATAAAGCCCTATATGGCTTAGGACGTAGATACCTGAAGGAACATCTCTTTCCATACGAACCTACCCAGCAATTAAGATCTAGCCAGGGAGCCTTCCTGAGAGAGCCATCCCTCAAGGAGTTGAAAGGGATGGCTTGTAGGAACAGGGCCTTCTCAGTGGCTGCCCCCAGGTTATGGAATGCCCTCCCAAGTGACATCCGCCTGGCACCAACACTGATGACATTTTGGCGCCAGGTAAAAACCTTCCTGTTTCTGAAGTTTTTTAACTAACATAGATTGTGGGTCCTGGTGACAATGTTAGTGTTTTGTGTTTAAATGTTTTTATTGTTTTAATTGTCCATTGCCTTTTCGGCGTTTTAACTGTTTTAACTGTTCATTTGAATTGTAAGCCGCCCAGAGACCTTTGGGTAGTGGGCGGCACATAAGATGTAGGCGACACAGCACTGTTCACCTCTCCAACTGTTTCTGTTCAGAGGAAGCCAGCCAGCTGCTTACCTATAGCTGATGCATTTCCGTTGCCTCGTCGACCTCCTTTCAAGCAGCTTGACCTTGGATTTCTTGGAATCTTTCTTCTTTTCCTCTATGCTTTCAGGGAGTTCAGGCTCCTGTTGAAAAGGCAAGCTACCATTAAGAACAGCACCCGCGGTGGCTTTTATCAATGCCTGCTTTTACATTCTGAAGGGGTATGTTTTAGCTTCGGTCCTCCCCGGTGAGAAGCTGGCTGCACAAAGACCCACGGGCAACTCTATGCCCACCAGACTGAGACTGTAGCAGCATTTAGCTGTTAATAAACCAGGGATCTGACGCAGGGCATGCCGATAACAGGCATAGCTGTCCCTAATGTTCATATATACGCTGGAAGTGGAGGCAGCAGGAGGTGAGAAGTAAAGGGAGGAACGCAGGATTTTTATTATGCGGATTATTTCTCCAAAAGCAGCAGATCTCATCGGACCAAATGAACCGAGGCAGACGCCTGACTCCTGCAGCGTTTGCGTCATGTCAATTCTGCTTTTATCAGGGCAAGATGTTAACTGTGGTTCGGCACCAAGTACACCCAGCCCTGGCTTTACAGTGGAAAGCAAAAGAAAAAGAAAAACGAAGTCAATGCATCCATTCCACTTACTCGTGGAGGAATGATGTTCTCAATACTGATGCCCACATACACGAGGCGTTCCTTCCTTGGGGAAGAGAGAGAAAAACAGAATTGGTACAATATTAGACTTCTTCCCAAGATCTGCCGATTCTCCGGCTGCCTCTTTCGTGGTATCCCTGGTCCTACTGGACTTTTTTATGTAGGACTCTTGAGTTTTCAATAGCCGACTCCCACCGATGACTCCAGAAAAAGAAGGCTTGGAAAAGGTGCTTCTCAGATCAAGAGGGGAGACCCACGAGGGTACACCGAGCATCCTCAGCCTCCTAAGCATTGTTATGAAATGTGGTCGTGTTTCATCAGTGCCAGATCTAACAGCCATCTTGTTGCATTGCCCTCTAGAGATGGGCACAAATTGCCACTCTGGTGGCGAAGGGCTGAATGCCCAACAAGCATTCAGCACTTCAAAGCCCCGCCTCCTCTGGCAAGTGCCCAAACAGAAGCAGTGCCCGTACTAGGCAGGGCACAGAGGCCAGGCTGCTGCCTCTGAGTGGATGCTCCGTGGAGGAGGCGGGACTTTGAAGCGCCAAACTCTGGTTTATCCCAAGGACGAACCAGCATGAGCTGTCAAAATGCGGCGTCATGCCCATCTCTATTGCCTACTATAAGAAGGATGATTCGTCATGCTTGAGGACTGATTGCATGGCTAAAGGGATGTTTTCCTCACCCCCCGTCTTCTTGAATTCACAAATTTAAACCTTTCTATCCAGGCTTTCCCACCAATTTCACAGAATACAAGAGATTTGTTATTATGTTTTGAGTTATTTATTTTTAAATAAACAGCCCTGCCAGAGATCACAGAGATGAGAAATGGGCTAGAGAGTAACCACCCACTATGATGACCATAGAGCTGCTCTTCTAGACAGGCTGAATGGGAGAGCTCCCTTCTCTGGATTCACATTCTGCCTGTCTTGAAGAGTGGCTCTATGGTCATCATGATGGTTACTCTCTAGCCTGTTTCTGATCTCTATGGTCTCCGGTAGGACTGTTTTGCTCTCCATATTCTAGTCTATGGGGAAAAAACCAATTGTGCAAGGTAATTTTTTTAACAGCTGGGTTGGGAAGCCTCTGCTGGGGCTGCAGCTGGGGCGGGGACCTGCACCAGGTCTGGAGGCCTTCATAGCCACAGCTCTGGGGACTCCTGGCAGAGGTGTATTCACCCTATAAAATGCACAGACATTTCTTCTTACTGTTGGGGGGGGGGTATTGCGTCTTATAGAGCAAAAAAATAAAATAAAATGGTAGTTTTAAAAAGAAATTTCTACAAGAGGGAGGTAGTTTGCGCTAGCAAATCAGTCAAAAAGCAAAGAAAAATAGAAAATAAAAAAAAAACCCAAAATGTTGTGGCAGCTGAAAGACTAATGGCTATTATTTTAACATGAGTTTTCGTGGACACGTCCACTTCTTCAGACCAAGAGTTGAGACTATATGGGAAATATCTGCACATTTAACCTGTATAAATGTAAAATATATATATTTAAATATTTGCCATGCCGTCCCCACTCTTACGTGTGAGGAACTGGAAAAAGTTCACATTAAAACCATAAAAAGTTCACATTACAACCATAAAAAGTTGACATTAAAACATAGCAGTTAGTTTTGAAGTTCCCACAATGTTGTCTTCTTTATTTCTTTATTTCGGTTTTGGTTTTTTTCTCCCCTGAAATGAAAGGAAAGTGCCGTTTTGACTCAGCCCAATGCTCAAGATGCTTCCTTTGGAATAACACTCAGGATGTCAGCCGTTCTTCTTAGTTTCTGCATGTTCACAAAGCAAGCTGGGGTACGTGGTAATCAAATGCCATAGCCACTTTCATCTCGATGTAGCAGTGACCTTCCTGCCCTTGACAAAATGGCCACTAGCATGGATTTAAAAAAACCCAATGAACACATTATGGTGACTTATCCTACAAGATTATGGGGGCTGGTAGGCTCCAGGTGAGAAATGATTGTTCAGTATTTATTTATTTATTTATTTATTATTCGATTTATACCCCGCCCATCTTCCCAAGGGAACTCTGGGCGGCTTACAAAGCTGAACAAGTCAGCAGATACATAATACAATACAATATAACAAACAGTACCTTCGCTCGGCACGTTCTTTCTTCTTCAAGACAACATCCAGGTCCTGCAGCTGTTCTTCTAACTTCTCACAGAGTAGCTTCTACGAGGATCAAGAAAAACATGGCATTAACATTAACATTTTGTTAAGATGTGCGTACAGTAGGACCCCAGTATCCGCTGGGGATTGGTTCCAGGCCTTCCCGTGGATAATGAAAACCGTGGATAAGAGAGAACACCTGCCCACCCACCTCCAAACTGCTGTTTCCTGACAGTAGCTTGCTTTATGGCTGCTGTTTTGAGACAGTAGCTTGCTTTATGGCTGCTGTTTGTGACAGTAGCTTACTTTACAGATGCTATTTGTGACAATAGCTTGCTTTACTGCTGCTGTTTGTGACAATAGCATGCTTTGTGGCTGCTGAATTATTTAATTTTTTTCCCTCCGCCAACCGTGGATAACTGAATCAGTGGATAATGAATCCGTGGATACGGGGGGTCCTACTGTATGTGTGTGGTGGTGCTAGTGGTGGAGTTTTATGGGGAAGGCAAAGAAAGTCCTTTTCAAACCAGACTGGCTAATAATTCCTTCCTGAACCAAAACAGAATCAGAAAGGATTTGTTTATTTGATTTATATACCACCCATTTAGCTACAAGGCAACTCAGGGAGGTTTACAACAACAATCATAAAACAAGTAACAACAAACCAGTAAGGTTTGTTAATAAACCTGATTACACCACCCAAGTCTTAACTACAACTAAGGCTAACTGGATCTTAAAATCATCTTGGACCTCAATTTGGCAGGACTAGGTAAAGCTGTGAGCTTAAGCTTTCGTGATGAAAATGTGCATTCTGAAACCAAGGTGCAACAGATACATGATACCAGCAGCTGCTAGTGGCTTCTTTAACCACTAGAGATGGGCACGAATAAAAAAAATGGCGTTTTGTCGTTTGCCGTTTAGGGGGTCCGTTTTGTTTCGTTTCTGTTTTCCGGGAATTTTTTGCAAAAAAAAAAATTGTTTCGTTTCATTTTCATTCATTTCGTTACCATTTCGTTACCTTTTATTTCATTTTTTTGTGAATTTTTTAGCATTTAAAGCAGATCGCTTGTACTGCCGTAACGAAAACGAAACACACGACAAAATTTCCGGTGTTTCTGTTTGTTTCATTTCATTTTAGAGACAAAATGCGTTTGTCGTTTCGTTGCATAACGAAATGAAAAACGAAAACGAAAACGATTTTTTTTTTCATTTCGTGCCCATCTCTATTAACCACGGATAAGAAAATGGAACTGGTACATCAATGGAGAATCGATGGCGTGTGAAAATAATTGGGATTTTCCCCCTTCGAGGCTCGAAACCATGCAGGGACGTAAGGCCAAACTGTCAGATACACAAGCAGCTTACATTGGCTTTAATACATTAGACACAGAGGGGTAATTGGATGGAGAGAACATCGTGTCAAAGGAATTCTAAATGGGCTGTTTGGCCGTGTTCTGGAAGTTTTTCTTCTTGTTTCGCTAGACTCTGTGGCTGGCATCTTCAGAGGGCAAGGAGTTCAGGGAAGAGCTTTTATGTACGGCAGAAATACTTTGTTTGTTGGAGGCAAAAAACCAGCCTCCAACAAACAAAGTATTTCTGTCATACATAAAAGGAGTCACGGACCGCATGGACAAAGTGTTGAAAAAACACAACCTACAAGCAGTATTTAGACCCACCACAAAAATACAACAGATGCTACAATCAGCAAAGGACAAGAGCAACCCACTCACTCACCTCAGGCGTACACCTGATACCTTGTAGTTGTGGCTGCTGGTATATATTGGAACCACAAAGCGCAGCATCCAGACCAGAATCAAAGCACATGAAAGACACTACTGACTAAAACAACCTGAAAAATCAGCAGTAGCTGAACATACCCTGAAACAAACTGGACATGAAATCCTCTTCCAGGGCACAGAGGTCCTGGACAACACTACCAATCACTATGTCAGACTGCACAGGGAAGCCATTGAAATCCACAAACATAAGCACAGTTTCACCAAAAAAAGAAGAAAGTCTAAAAATCAATAAGGCCTGGCTTCCAGTACTAAAGGCTGCAGAGTGCAACAAGGTCAGAGCTCAATCATTCCCATCCTGCCACAAGCAAGGGTGATCGGTTCACACAATGAAACAACTAACGACACCCATCAACTACATATTAGAATTGTTGCTACCCCTGATTATGTTGAAACTTCTTAATCCCTCCATCCAATACAGTGACTAACTCCTATTGACCTGCATAGGACAAGTTTCCTCTTTCCCACAACTTTAAGAACCCCAGTCTCACTCACTCTCTACCCCAGAGCACAGAGGGAACTCCTAGTTCCCAGAGCTCCCTGCCCACTGAAGATGCCAGCCACAGAGTTTGGCGAAACGTCAGGAAGAAAAACTTCCAGAACACAGCTAAATAGCTTGAAAAACTCACAACAGCTATCAGATCCCGGCCATGAAAGCTTTCAAGAATACATTGATTGGTTGATTGATTGATTGATTGAGTGAGTGAGTGACTGTACACACCTAGTTGGGAGTAGGCATGACTAAACACAGTGGGACTGACTTCATGTTAACAAGCTGAGATGGCGCTGTTAGAATGGACTGACCAGTGAGTTCCAACAAGGCACACTGGACGGGAAAAGCAAAGAATCCAAAAAGCATATGCATTGGCCTGAGTGCTGTCCTGCCAGGTGGTGGCGTTGCATAGATCACCAGCCAAGAAAGGCCCTTCCCACCAAGTGTTACCTAAACCTGTTTTCAACTGACATGCTGGGGGTCCAAGTTAAGACCCATGGCAAAACATGCACCTAGGACTTAATCAGAGCCTCTCCTTATACTCAGTTATTCAGTCATGCTCAGTTATTCAGATCTGCCCTTAAGAGGCAGCGACAACAGATGACAGTTTAACACTGCCCTATCGGAGGCCCGTTTGGGGCAGGGCCAGGCCTGGGTTAAGTACAGGAGTCCTGAAACAGGGCCAGCCACCTTACCCCAGGGGGCCTTTGTTTCATATACTGTACTGCAGTCCCGCGATATACCGGAACCGCAGTACAGTGGACCCTTGTATAACAAGCAGCTTGTATAACATAAAATTTGTACAACATAAAAAATTCCGGAGATAGGGGATATTTGCTTAACATAATCACCTATGGGGAGAATCCATACAACATAAAAATAGGATCACTCCGTTTTTAATGCATTTCTATGGGAATTTGTATAAAGGAAAATTTGCTTAACATAATTTCATTTGGAACGAAATAATTCCTTTATACAAGGTACCACTGTATATGAACTGCGAAAGGGCGGGGAGTTACTGAATATGAAATGTGAAATGGTGGAGGACGACTGTAAATGACTACAGTGGTGCCCCGACTTAAGAGCAAGTCGACTTAATAGCAACTCGACTTAAGAGCGGGAAACTGTTGGCATTTTAACTGCCACCTTACAAAATTTAGATATGGTCTGCTCGACTTACAAATATATTTTTTTAGCTTTTTAAATTTTTTTTAGATACGTACCCCGACTTAAGAGTAGTTCGACTTAAGAGCATGCATTTGGAACGGATTAAATTCATAATTCGAGGTACCGCTGTATTCTCAAAAGGAGCCGAGGAGAAATCAATGCAGGTTTCCTACTCATAGCCCCCTCCCCATGCCAGGTTCGAAACGGGGCGGCGGTCAAGCTGGGAAGCGATGCAGCAAAAAAAAGAAGACAAAGCTTACATGTTGGCAAGGCGGGCAGAACCATTCTCCGTCAGGGATGATCATCAGAGGAGGCCGAAGACATGCCGTATGATAGCCACTGTCGCAGGAGTCACACAAGAGAATCTGCGGGGAGGAATCCAGGCGTCAAGGTGCCTTGCCAACCCATCAACACGTACCCTCCTTCTACAGGCATACATCTGACCTCCTAAAGTTACTGAGCTGCTTTTCTTTAGTGATTTTTTAAAACAAAATAATGGCTTTTCATGACCTTAGGGCAGGCATGTCCAAACTTCAGCCCTCCTGATGTTTTGGACCACAACTCCCAGAATTCCAAGCTTGTATTTCCAATGGCAAAGGACTGTGGGAGTTTTGGTCCAAAGCATCAGGAGGGCCGAAGTTTGGACATGCCTGTCTTAGTTGAATACCTGATTCCGAAGGATGTTTGACCAGTATTAATAACACAACCTTTGGCACACCCGGTCAAGACACACTTATTAACCCAAGCACTCTAAACTGCGTTTATGGCAATTAACTGAGGTTATGGCTTTGCTGCTCCTAGTTTTGTGTTTTCTTATTTTTATTACTTGGTAGTTTGGTTATTATAAATCCCCAGGGAATCTGCTGGGAAGAGGAGCAGCCTGAGTTAAAAAAAAACCACACACACACAAAAGTAAATAACTTCCAGCTAAAAGAAATATGTATTTGTCCAAAATTCTGATAATTCCTTCATTCATTTTTGTTATTTATTTTTTGTTATTTACTTCATCTTCTTTCTCCCTAAGATGATCCTGGGAGGCTTAAAATAAACAATGTTTGAACTTTTAAAAATACACTAGGAATGAACAAAACGAACAGCAATTATACCAGCAACGAATTAAAATTAGCACCAAAATAAAAGCTTAAAACACTATTAAAATCATATTAAGAAGTCTTTGCCTGCTCTCTCTCATGAGCAGGGTGATGGGACTGAGAGAAAGGCCTCTCCTGATGACTCTATCCAGGCATGTTCAAACTTCGGCCCTCCAGATGTTTTGGACCACAACTCCCACAGTCCTTTGCCACTGGAAATACAGGCTTGGAATTCTGGGAGTTGTGGTCCAAAACATCAGGAGGGCCTGTTTGGACATGCCTACGTGCTGTTCACCGCCCAGAGTTCCTTTTGGAATGTCGGGTAGTCTATAAATGTAAATAAATAAATAAATAAATAAATAAATAAATAAATAAATAACAGCAGGAGCTGGCAGATGTCACATGAAACTTGTCCAGTTCAAACTACGGCTTCTCATCTCGGTTTGCCAGATAAACCATGGTTTGTCAATGCAGACATCACGCCAAACCACAATGAAAGGGTCCTGCAATTACAGTTCCGGTGACGTCTGAATTGAGCTGTTTCTCTGGAAAGCCCTGAATGCTGACGTCTCTACTTTTACTGTTTTGAAGGACAAACACCTACTAGCTCGGGATGGTTGGGCAGGCCACACTTCTTGCACGGCTCATCGTCATCAGCAGGTGCAGGTTCCTCTTCCTCCTCCTCCTCTTCCTCCTCCTCCTCCTCCTCTTCTTCTTCTTCCTCTTCCTCAGAATTGTCTTCACTCTGTGAAGCCTCGCTCTCCTCATTGCTTGAATATTTCCACCTGCCTCGAGTCCGAGTCCCAGCCCACCGGACTTTACTTCGTGGCAAAGCCTAGGAGGAATCCAGGAAGGAGGAAAACTTCACCACTGTGATATCTTGAGAAAGGTCTCGGTCAATCGATAGCACAAGTGACAGTTCCAAGCAAATCCCTCCTATGCCTCCATTCATCCATTCCCATAGGACTGTATCAGAAGGAGGTTTCTGACTTGTTACCTAGGTGTGAAAGCAGCTACATCCGGACACAATGCTCAAATTATTCAAGTGCAGCTCTGGAGCCACATGCAGCCTCCAAACTATTCCTTGCAACCGCCTCCCTCCAGACTCCTCTTGTTCCAACCAAAAAATATGAACCCGTTACTCCCAGAAGCCTCCAGAACTAATTACTGAACATGTAAATGGGTCAGAAGACATGCTGTGGTGGCTTAAAAATCCAGATACAGTGGTGCCTTGAGATGTGAAATCAATTTATTCCTCGGGACGCTTCGTATCTTAAAATTTTTTGCGAAATGCATCCTGGGAATGGAAATCTTCTGCGACATTTTTGTATTTTGGGGCTTTCCAAAGGAAATTTTCATATCTCAAGTTTTTGCGGAAGACTTCCATGCTGGAAGACTTCCATTGCCAGTGTTTGGAACACTACACATGTTTCAAAACCAGACGTGGACCTTTAGTCACTTCTATTTAATTTCTTGCTGCCTCTTCTTGGCCGCCAAGGGCTGAAAATTGGACCCTGGACCTATCAAAGTTCCCCACCCCAAAACTTGATTATGCAAAGGAGTAGGGCAAAAAGGAAAAATAATGTGAGGAAGCGAAGGGAAGCTTCTGCTTCTATTTGTGATCAACTGTGGCTTACCACTAACCTGCACACTACATTATTGACCTTAATTAGAATTTTTTTTCAGGCATGTAGTTGCTATGCAGCAACAAACCAGTTAAGGTTAACCATATTTTGCCTAGATTCATGTATTATGACATGGTGTGGTTAAACGTACAATGGACCCTCATATAACAAATGGTTTGTATAACACAAAATCTGTACAACATAAAAAATTCCAGAGATAGGGGAAATTATGCTTAACAGAATCGCCTATGGGGCAAATCCGTACAACATAAAAATGGTTGCGATTAGGGATTACTCCGTTTTCAATGCATTCCTAAGGGAAATTTGTATAAAGGGAAATTTGTTTAGCAGATTTTTATTTGGAACAAATTAATTCCTTTATACCACTGTCTTTTAAAACGGCATCACAAGCATTCAAATGCCTCTTAATGCAGGCATGTCCAAACTTCGGCCTTCTTGATGTGTTTTTTGGACCACAACTCCCATAATTCCAAGCCTGTGTTTCCAATGGCAAAGGACTGTGGGAGTTGTGGTCCAAAACATCTGGAGGGCTGAAGTTTGGGCATGCTGTCTTAATGGCTGTACTAGAGACAACATGGTGGGTGATAGAGGAGACACCAAGGCTTACTATAATTCATTTCTATAAGGCTAAACAAGGGCTATTATATCTACATGAGCTTATTGTTTCTCAAACATTACGAAATGCAGGGCTTGTGATCACAGTGGCTACAGATCGTAATTCTCCTGCGCCACAAATGTACTATTCACCTGAACTTCCAATTTACAAGTGGGCTTCATGGCAGGGAGGGGCTCGTGTCATGAAACAGGGAAGCAGCATTTGTCGAGGGCTGCTGCTGATAACTAGAATGTATTAACCATCCAAGCTCAATTGAGATACAGTACCTTTAAGCCTGTGGAGTTTTTTTTACGTCTTCTGCTTAGGGACTGGAAGGCAGGGGGCTTCACCCCTAGAGCTATGGTGGCACACCATGAAGAACCAAGAGAGCAACTCATGGGAGTCAGTTAACATGGACCAAGAGATAGCTGTATAAGAGGAATTACATGTATTTCCTTCCTGATGCGACTGAAACTCCTACTACGATTAGACAGTTTTTAAAAAAATTCTCAAGCAACACCCAGGAAAGAAGTACTGTGCTTACATTCTGCCAATCACACAATCTCTAGAGTGTGGTGTGTTCATTTCTTATATAAGATAAAGCTTTAATTCATGCTAATATATCAAACCTGACCTGAACTTTGCCTGCTTTGCACAGAACCAGACTGCCTCAGTTAGAAAGCGCAGAAATGCTGGGGAATTTGGATTGTTTATTAAGATGAAAAAGAGAAGGAAAGTAAACACACATAAGATGTTGTTTAAATATCTTTGGAAGTTACTCCCAAGTAAATCCACAAAAGCTACAGTTTAGGGAGCCAGTGAATCAATCTACCATCAAAATCCTGCAGCCATCTTTCTGCTGCCTACGTTAAACTTTCTTAATCTGTTACTGGCTTTGGCTATAGCAACATTATAACTCAGGGTTGGATCCCTACTCTTGCATCTTACAGAGTAGTGGTGGTGAACCTTTGGGACTCCAGATGTTTTGGACCACAACTCCCACAGTCCTTTGTCACTGGCAATACAGGCTTGGAATTCTGGGAGTTGTGGTCCAAAACATCTAGAGTGCCAAAGGTTCACCACCAAAGTTCAGAGGTTCTGAATCAATGCTCCATTACCTCAACCTGATTGGCCAACAGTCTAGAATGATGGGAACTGTAGTCTAAAAACATCTGGAGGACACAAAGTTTGGGGGGGGGAACTCAAAAGGTTTAGGCAGAATGTACTGCACAGAGCTATTACTGCTCTGAAAAAAAATGATAAAATAAGAAAATTAAATACTGATTACACAGTGAGTCCTTCAAATTGAGCAACTTTATAAAAGTGCAATAGGGCCCCCATATCCACCGATGATTATTCCATGCCCATGTGTGGATGCTGAAAAACATGATACTAGTTTAATAGTGAATGCAATTCATAGAATGGTCTCAGGCTCCCTCTAGTGGCCAAGTCTAGTAACTTTATTGTTAAAAATATTTTTTATTCCTCAACTTTTTCTTTTAGTATTTTTAATATTTTCAGACCATGGATAGATAGATGAGTCAGCAGATACTGCAGATAAGGAGTACTACTGTACTACAAGGCATATAGAATGATGTAAGAAGGTGTGAGGGTATGCAGAAACTGAACTGCCCTGGTACCAAAATGTGGGAGACACAGAACCATTCGTATCTATATTTTTACCTTGCTTGACTTAGAATTGATCTCCTTCTCTTGCTTTTTCGAGTCCTCTTTTTTCTCCTGCTTCTGGGCTGCTGCCGGCTTCTCCTCCTCTTCACGCTTCTTCTCCGGCTTTTGGTCCCGGGTCTCCACGATCTTGGGAGTCGGCCTAGATATCCGTGGCGACCTCCGGAGGACACGACCAACGCTGGGCACCTCCTCCTCCTCCTTCTCGGCTGCTGCGTTCGGCGCCTTGGGAGCGGGATCCGTCTTTTTCCTGCTCGAGATTCTGATTGTCAGCTTGATGCCCTCTTTCTGCCTCTCGGAGGTCATTTCCCGATTTTCTGCGAGAGGGCTTTCGTCTTCAGGGACCAGCTTATATTTGCATTTGCTTTTCACGGGCTCTTTCTTAGTCTCGGCCGTTTCCTTGACAGAATTTGAGAGGCTGCCCGCTTTGGGGGCCTCTCGCTCTCCGGCTTCGGCGTTCTTTGGTGTTTCAGACCCCTGTTCCTCCGGCCCTTTGATTTTGTCAGAGAGAGGGCTTTTAGACTCAGACTCCACTTTTCCAGTCAAAGGTTCCTCTGAGGAAACGGCAGGAGCGGGCGATGGAGCCGCCTCTGCTCTCGGCAGGCCAGCTTTTTCAACTTGCTGATTCTTCGTTTCCAAACCTCCCTCATCCATCGGCGTAGGCAGCTCCTTTGGGGACGATTCCGTAAAGGAGTTATCTAGACATTCCTTGGCAGGTGTCAGGCTGTCGTTTGATCGGCTGGATTCTTCGGGTTTCTTGAGAGAACCTTCCGTTTTTGATGTTGCCTGTACAGTAGCCTCTGAATGCTCTTTCTCAAGGACGTTTTCCTTTATTTTAGAATCAGTTCCCCCCTTTGAAGGCACTTTCGGATGAGGGACCTCGGCTGCCATGCCAAAGGCCTCCTTCCCTGCATGCAAAATGTGTCTCTCAACATCGCTGGCCCTGATGATTGTGCTAACAGCCTCCGATGTTTTCTGCCCACTCACACAATTTTTCTCTCTAGGAAGGCCGGAGGCGTCTTCTTTTGTGCTGGGGGAATGTTCTAACTTGTTATTTGGCATAATTCTCTCACTACTAACCTCCCCGTTCACAAGGAATTTCCCATCAGTAATTGTAGGGACTCTCTTGAAGGTCTCCTCTTCCGGCTTGCCTTCCTCCTTCAAGACCTCCTTTGTCGGGGTAACACATTTCCGCAGGGGTCCTTTGAGCAGACTGTCGTAATCATCGGTCAACTTGATCTCTCGCTTTTTCAGGGGAATCTTTGCCTGCTGGTCATTTTTCAGTTTTTCAGTTTCTTCCGCTGTTCGGTCCACCACTTCCTGGGGAGTTTTGACGCCGACGCAGAAGTCTATCCTCTCAGGCTCGTGAACAGTTTTCTCTGCATTGCTATTTACCTCCTTCAAGTCTTTTGGCTCGAGCTTACTCTCCTTCATCTCCACTTTAACAGGCTTAACGTTTTCCTTAAAAGAGTCGTTTTCTTCTTTGGCCATCTGCGTCTCCCCATGGTTTTCCAACATTTTCTCTAATTTCACTATCACTGGCAGTTTTATGATGTCTCTCTCCTCCACTCTTTCTGATTTTATCTTGTTTTCTTCCTCTGGGGTTGTAAGAGGAGGAAGCTTCTCCAGCTGGCTCTGTTGCTCCTTTTGACCGTCCTTCTCTTCTTCCTTCACCTTTAATTCACTTTCTGCTTTTTTTTAAAAAAAAAGTCACGTTACATCAAAGAAAGCTAAACTGTTTTTCCATGTTTTCTTTATGCCAAGCAACTTTTAAAATGCTAAATCACAAAAATGCTACATGTTAGCAAGAGGACCGAGCAATGAACAAAAAACCAATATATAGGCAAGCAATCGGCTCCGCAGGGATTCTTTCTCCTGCAGAAAACACTTAGAAAGAGCCGGCAGCTCACTCGCCCTGCCATTGTTGTTCAATAAGAACGGCTACTGACTGCATTCCAATGGAATGGTGATACAAATTTATAAGGAAAGTCAAAATTATTAGAAGCATTATTGAAGTGTTAACCTGACTGTGGGTGTTAGATTTCTCTGAGAAAACATGAGGTCTCAGTGACCTAGCTAACGTTTGGCAAGATTACACATTGCAGGGGTGTCATTTTGCTGAGAGCAACATTTGGCGGTTAGCCAGGTATAAGGAACCAACTTGAACTATCAAACAAACTGGGTAATAGGGTCAGGTCATTCTGGCTTTGACAGCCAAATGGCTATGAGCTAAGAACACGTGCAAGCAACAAGCACGTGTAAGCATACATAAGTCTGAGATCATACAGAAGGGTATATAACAATGATGAGAAGCAATCTGAACCCTGTCCAGACCAGCAAGGCTTGATCTGTGCAATGGATCAACCCAGGCAGCTCTGAACCCTTAAGCAAAAGACTTAAGTATTCCTACTAACCATGCCTGATTCTATGTACTACGTAATTGCTCAATTTACTATATACTTTCTGTATTTCTGTATTCCTGTGAATGTCTAATAAAACCCTTCTATATAACTAACTCTGTGTGGTAATTTGTGAGGAACAACTTATTCTTATCAGATGGTGCATTGGCCGGGAACCCAAGCTTCGCTGGAGACTTTTCTGCCAGCGGCGAAGGTGATCGGGCTTCAGCTTGCTCCCCCATGTGAGGGCCTCTTTTTTTCTCCATGGACCGTCTTTGTTTCCAGCTATGGTAAGTCAAAATATTTTCTTCCTTTTTGTTTAACAGGGGAAAATAGAGGCCTCGTTTTGAGTAGTTCTGTTTTAATATTAATTGGACCAAAGCTCCAAATAGCAGCCAACAGCAGCTGCACTAAGCGGCACTGAGCATGTGTGGGTGCATATTCCAAAATATTAACAATATATATTTGCCTTATATCCACTAATTGGCTGATTTTCTGGACAGCCTGATTTAGAATTCCCCCCTCCATCTCCTGCCCAAGATCAAAGAGCTTGTGTGGCAGAATCAGATATCGTGTTCCCCGTTTAGAACAAAACATGGCCGCTGCGGCTCTTTTCTCTCAGTGTCTGCCTTATCTGCCAGCTATTCCCCAAGGACTTCCAAGAGAGATTGTTTTTTTAATTGGGGCAAGCTTGCATTTTGCTATTTCTCTTGCATATTGTTTGCTTAAAGCCCCAAACCGCAGGCTGGACTTATTCTTATCAATGGTAAAGCAGTATCTGAAAAAATCCTGGATAACTGGCCAGACGGGTAAGGTATATAAACAACAACAACAATAGAGAAAATGCCATGCTAGTGTATATGGCCTGTTCCCTTCTGCTTTGCTCCTCCACGTTGATTTGACTATAAAAAAAGAGAGGGAAGGGTCGTTTATTTAGCATATGGTTCAAACAATTAACCCTAGCTTGTTGGTCTTTTTACAGGCACGGCCACTATCACACGCATATTGGATCATTCTGGATCAGCGTCGTAGCAAGGTTTTGGGGCGCCTGGGGACAAAGTTGTTTTTGCGCCCCTCTGGCCTTCACCAACCCCATCGCATCCACCCAGCAAGGGGGGGGGATTCCTCTGGGCGTAGGGCAGGCAGGCAGGCAGGCAGGAGCACGGGTGGGCGTTATTGTATGTGTGTGCATGTGCGCAGTAGCGCGCCTGCGCCTTGCCTCTCCTGCGGTGGCCCAGAGCAAGGCGAGGAAGAGTTGGAGGAGGAGAAAGGCTCCACAGTCACTCTGCTCACACGCCTGTCTGCCCGCTTGCTCTGCTGCAAGCCTGGCGCGCAGCGGCGGAGGAGGCAGCTGCAACGGAGTGGGTCCCATTGCCAAGCCTGAAGACTGCTGGTGGGAGGGCGCAGGGCTTCCTCCTCCCCGTCCCCCTCCAGGCACCCCCAGATTGCTGCGCCAGGGCAGATGGACCCTTCTGCCCCCCCCATACACCCCTGTTCTGTTCTTTCAAGCTTGGAAAAATAAATAGCGCAATCATTTCCTTTACCTAAGTGGTCCCCCCTCCCCCCCGCCCATATTTCCTGATAACTTTACATCTTGCAAACAGTTAGGGACGTGAAGTTCATGAAACCAAAATCCTATAAGGGTTTTGTGGCTGCTGCTGTTGATTGGATGAAAGAAACGCGGGTTCTTTTCAATTGATTTCGTTAAAGGACCTTGAACACTCAACCTCCTTCTCCGTCTACATTCCTGCTGTCCACAAGTAAGGAGGAATGAGAATGCCAACGCCTGCTGCAAAAAATGAGAACTGTAGCCAAACCTTGGGCTGCCGCTGCTTCCTCCTTTTTGGCATTGTTGTCTTCGATGCTGGGGCTGTCGTGCGACGAACCATCTTGCTGCTCTTTTTGGAGCAATGCAGGATCAATCTGTGCTTTCAGGAGTTCAAGAGTTTCAGCCAGCTCGTTCCGGCTTCTGGATAGAAGAAAAAAAAAAGACAACAAACCTCTACATGAACCAATATTAAGTAACAGACCACTCCTGCTTCAAAAGTACAGCACAGTAATACCTCGTAAGACAAATGCCCCTTAAGACAAAGAAAACTATAAGACAAATGAAATGCCCAGGAATAGGAAAACCTCGTAAGATGAATTTTCCTATGGAATGCTTTGCATGATGGAGATGTGTAGTCTCCGGGCTTTAAACCAGGGTACTTCAAGGGCCAGATGCAGGAGAGTGGTATCAGGAGACAGATATCTAGTCTCATGAGCTCCCAGATGCATCTGGTGGGGCCGCTGTGAGATACAGGAAGCTGGACTAGATGGGCCTTTGGCCTGATCCAGCATGGCTCTTCTTAAGATGAGTTCAATGTGTTCTTATGGGAATCCGCATTAAACCGTGCTTCGCAGGATGAATTTTTCATAGGACAAATTGACCCGTAGAATGAATTAAATTTGTCTTAAGAGGTACCACTGTAGTACCTTTTAAGACAAAAAACTCATGGTAAGACAAAAAAGCCCTGGTAAGACAAAAAAACTCATGGTAAGACAAAAAACCCTGGTAAGACAAAAAACTCATAGGAAGAAAACAAATTCTGTGAATAGGCATGCTTTGCATGAATTCCCTATGGAATGCTTTGCACGATAAAAACATTCCACATGTACCCAGGGAAAATGGTTATTTTTGTTTTTTTATTCTAGCCTCTGGAATGGATTAATCCATTCCCATTGCATTCCTATAGGAAACCGCATTTCATAAGACAAAATTTTCATAAAACAAAGTGACCCATAGCCTCCAGAACTCATTTATCCATTTTCAATGCATTCGTATGGGAAACTGTGTTTCGTAAAACAAAATTTTCATACAGCAAATTGACCTGTAGAACGAATAAAATTTGTTTTAAGAGGCACCACTGTACGTGTCCATCTTTTCTTCTGGGTGATAATGTAAAAGGAAGTGGGAGGAAAAGAGACTGGTTAGAAAGTCTGCATCCTTCCATCTTGACAGAAATCTACACCTACTTACTTTTTCATCCCTAAAAAAACCATGAGG